>BMAU01019750.1:0-315708 GCA_019973935.1 Trichonephila clavipes | reverse complement strand
GGGCATCATCTTCAAAATACTTCTTTATTTCGCTTCCATCACATAAAATCTAACATGGCGGCCCTTTGCCGCGCAACCGGGTGGTACAAAAGACAACATCTCAGCAAGGAGACACCAGCCAAACCTTTTCTAGTACGCGTTTGCCTTCGTCAGCGCTCGTTGCACCTTTAAATAGGCTTATTTACCCACAAATCCTTACGCGATGGTAAAGAATTCGCTCTATTTTCATTTATTACTTCCTTAATTTTGAATCTAAACTTTTCAAACCTGACAAATTGCCCCCCCCCTCCGCTGAAGCCTGGCACAGCCAGATTGGCCAATTCTGACTGGCAAGTCTCCAGGGAAAAAAATTAAATTTCAATGATATCAAATTCCCCAAATGAAATAAAAATCTAGAAGATATAATAATTGTGTAAAAGAATGGGCTAGTGAATCCTAACATGTACAAAAAAAATAGCAATAATGAATAACAAAGTATCAAAAATTTGGTATAAAACTTTGTGTTACATAGAATTGTTTTCTGAAAAATATCACACATCTAATACTTCCACTATGACTATAATAATAATGAGGTTAAGAAAAAACAACATAAGATAAAGATAGTTCCCATTAGACATTCAAAAATATAGTAGTGCTAAACAACATAACATAAGATCAAGTGAAATTCTCACTAAATGTGCATCAATAGTAAACAATGGTAATATAAAGTGATAAATGTTGAAAAGTTACAAGTACTTCAAAATGGTATTGAATGTTGGAATAATGAGTACATAAATACATAGAAAGAATAGGTATAGAGTAAATAACATGATTTTAGGAATAATGGTAAAGTAAATACATACAAAGAATAGATATAAAATAAGTAACAGCAAAATGAGTTTAGGAACTCCCCAAAACAGAAAAAGAGTACATAACTATAACACAGAAATTTATCAAAATAAACACAACATCAACATTATATCAAAATATCACTAGAAATATAAAATGCAAAGAGAAATAACGGTATTTCAGATATATCAAGTACAGGTAAAAATTCAATCAATGTAATGTAATGTTTCACACAGTCCTGTCTTGGAAATATCATAGTTCAATGTTCATCATTCAATTATTGTTTATTTCACAATTCTTTTGTTTATTATTATTAGAATCTCTACTCAATCAACTCATTTCAAAAACATACAACCATAATAAAATCTTCATAACATCACATACTATATTTTAACTTTCAGAATATACTTATATCATAAATAATCACAATGAAATTATTATAACATAATGTATCGTAAAATGGACCTCATCACAATGTTTTCATACAGTCCATAATTCAGTTTTTTTAAAAATAGTCTTCAATAATGCGTTCATTATGAATAAAGATACAATACAAATTCAATTACATTAAATTTTGATTTTCATAATGTAAACAAGTCTTAAATTCAAATTTTAAACACAACTTTTATTATTATTATTTTTAAAATAGCAATGCACTTCTTTTAAAATTACAATGCACTTCTTTCCCCCAATGTTTGAGAAAACAAACTCTATAACAAATATAAATAAGAATTTAGCATAATTGGAAATTGGATTTTGAATGAAAAGGTTTTAATCTTGTAGAATGAATATCTGTTAATTTTCCTGTATATTGATTTGGTTCATCTATTTCATAAGTAACATTTGAGAGTTTTCTGACAACTTTAAAAGGACCATTATAAGGAGATTGAAGTTTACTTGAATTAGGGTATGAGAAATTTTGATATAAGACTAAATCTCCAACTTTAAATTTTGCATCAACATAATGTTTATCATACCTTTGTTTATTTATCTTATGATGCTTAATTGTTTTGTTTACTGCAATTTGTCTAGCTTGTTGTACAGGTGGATAGTTTAATTTTACTTGATTAGGTAATGGCGAATCATATGGCAAAGTTCCAAACATTAAATATGCAGGTGGAAAGCCAGTAACATCATGTGGCGAGTTATTGTATCCATACGTAACTTGTTCTAATAATTTTGTCCAAGGAGTTTTTGTAGTTGAATTAACTTTACATCTTAATTTTTCTACTAATGTCTGATTAACTCTTTCATTCTTTCCATTGCATTGTGGTCTATTTGCTGAGTTAGTAATTGTCTAATATTATGATGTTTTAAGAATTTCTTAAATTTAGATGAAGTGGATGCAGCTTTTCTATCACTTAAAAGTTGTTTTGGGCATTGAATTGAAAACATTTGTTTTAAGCAATTTGTATAAGTTTCAGAAGTGACACTTTTGGATGGAAATGTCCAAGCATATGTGGTAGCATTGTCCAGAACAATATGCAGGTATTTCTTTTGTGAATTATGATAATTAAATCCTCCTACAGTGTCTAGTGAAATCATTTCAAATGGTTCTTCTGCTACAGGAACTTCTTCCAATAATCCATACTTTTTTTGTGTAGACTTTTTATTCATTTGACATGTTTCACAACATTTAACAAAATTTGAAATGTCTAATATGTCTTTCCAGTAGTAAATTGGGGAAATTAATTTTAACATCTTTTTTACACCTGGGTGACCAAATTGTTCATGTGCAGTTGTAATTAATTTTTCTCTCAAAGATAACGGTACTACAATTTTAATTAAATTCTTTTTCTTAACTGTTAATACATCATTATTTTTTATATATTTTGGATCATTAATGTTCTCTGAATTTTGGTATTTAATAATTTCATCAGTATTTAAAAAATGACAAATGGGTGATATATAATGGCATACAGGGTTCCTCGACAACATGTCTGCTTCAACATTTAATTTACCTTTTATATAAACTATCGAATATTCATACTGAGAAAGTTTTAAACTCCACCGAAATAAACGTCCAGTTAAATGTTTTACACTTTTAAGCCATTGTAAAGCAGCATGATCAGTATGTATTGTGAATTTGGATCCATGTAGGTAACAGTGGAATTTATCTAAGGCATCTATAATTGCTATAAACACTCTTTTTCTGAAATTGTATAATTTTTTTCATGTTTAAGTAATTGTCTCGAGTGGTAAGCTATGGGATAAAGTGTTCCATCTGGGTGTTGTTGTTTCAAGACTACGTCTATTGAATCCTGGCTTGCGTCACAAAACACATGACATGGATATTGTGAGTTGTATAATGTAAGTATAGGTTTTGATATTAAACAATTCTTTAACTTTTGATAAGCTTCTTGACATTCATGTGACCAATTCCAAATTGCATCTTTTTTGAGTAATTTATTTAATGGTACTCTAAGTTTTGCATAATCTTTAATAAATTTTTGATAAACATTGATGGAACCAAGAAATCTTTGGAGTTCTTTCACATCTTTAGGTGGTGCTAATTTTCTTATTGTTTCAATATTTGGATTACTTGGGGAATAATGACCTTGTGTTATTTCATATTCTAAAAGTTTTATTTTTTCCTGTGAAAACTGACATTTTGATTCTTTAAGTTTAATGTTTTCTTTTTTACAAATTTGAAATATTGTATCTAAATGAGTTAAATGCTCTTCCCAAGATTGTGAGAAAATTATTATATCATCAAAATAGTTTAAAGCAAAAGTTAACTGATATTTTTGTAAAATTTGTCTTATAGTTCTTTGGAAAACAGCTTTAGAATTTTTCCAGCCAAATGGAAGTCTTAACCATTCATAGAGTCCAAAATTAGTTGTGAAAGCCAGTTTCTCTGCGTCTTTTTCATGAATTTTAATGTGCCAATAACCACTTGTTAAGTCGAGCGTAGAGAAAAATTTAGCATGAGTTAAATTATCAATTACAAAGTCTATCAGAGGTACAGGGGTGGAATCTTTTCGTGTGATTTCATTTAGTTTTCTATAATCGATACATAATCTTGATCTTTTCCCTTCATCCTTTTTGTATGCTAAAGTTATAGGGGCAGCATATGGGCTATGGGAGGGTCTAATAAAACCTGCTTTTAACAATTCTTCTATCTGTGTTTGTATTTCTTTAGATTCTTGTTGACTGTTTCTATAAGGCCGTAAACTTATAGGAAGGTCTGAGATTAAATGAATTCTTTGTGGCTCTAAATTGATACAACCTACATCATACTTATTTTGTGAAAATATGGTTTGAAATTTGTCAAGAAGTTGGGTTAAATCTTCCCATTGCTCACTAGTTTGTTTTGGTACTGTGTCCTCAACAACCATGGCTGGGTTAAACAATCTTTTCAGATCAGCTTCAGGGCTGTCTGGTACTTGATCTAAACCTTTATTATTCTTAACGTTAATATTATCTTCATTATATGCATTATAGTAGTTCATATTTTGATCATTATTAAGAGTTTTACAATATGTCCCATGATATGTTCTCAACTCACCAATGCCCTTATTTACAAATTTAATTTTACTTAAATTTTTACCACATTGAAAAATACACATGTTACGAATACTAACGTCAAGCTTAAATAAATGTAAATATTCAAGTCCTAAAATAATATAAGGCAATTTAGTATCAATTACAAACAAGTCTATTTGCTTAGATATACATCCAATATTCATATAAACTTTAATTATACCTTTGGGATGAATAGTCCCACAAGTTTGATTTATTTTTGCATTACTATTTTTTAAAATTTTAATGTTTTTTAATTGTTTAGATAAATTTATTGGAATTAATGACACATATTGCTTCCTGTGTCAATTAGAGTATAAAAGTGCTTGGAACATACCATTGACTCAATAATTAGTTGTCATCCTTGCCTCTGGTTATTTTCGTTTCTGGGCGAGTGAAAATTAAGTCGATTCTGTTGTACAAACTGCCTAGGTTGCCTTCCACTGAATCTCACCATGTGAGATTGATGTGGCTGTCCATGATTTCCTCTTGATTGGAATCGGTTCCGTAGATCAGTTCCTCTGTGTACACTACCGTCGGCTTGGTTATGCCATCGGGTATAACTTCCAGTCTCCACCGGTTTTCGGTCTGCGCTGTCCGGTGTTACTGCGATTAATTGTCGCATGGTTGAGATCCATTCGTAGGGTGTCGAAATCTTTTTAATAACTAAGAACTTTTGATATTGAATGGGACTGTATAATGTCATATGTTCCACAATGGAACTGTCATCATAATTTAGTTTCTTCCCCAACGAAAGTTTTTCCGTAAAAAAGGAAATTAATTCTTTAGTGTTGTTTAATTTTAGGTTGTGAAATTTTCGAATATCCTCTTGTTGTTGTTGACTAATTCCTCCTGTCTAGCCGCAGGCTAGACCAGGTCCATGAGCCCAAGAGTCCTCAGGAAATCGTACACCAAAAGAGGACTGGAATAGATGTCCTCCCTTTCAAGTCCTGCACAAAACAAAAGATGATCTGGAGTTGCCTGTACCAAATTGCATTTAGTACAATTCTCGTAAATTTTCTGGCCTAAGTTAAAGGAAAGGCCTCTAATGTGTCCACTTGCAAGCCTACTAATAGTTGTTTGGACGACTCTATCCGCCTTGATGGAAAGGGCACCACCTGGGGCCTGCCTATTATACCAGGGGTGAGTCGGAGGAGTCTTCCATAGTTCTTGAAACAAAGATTTCGTTTTAGAAAAATTTCCGAGAAAGTCAAAGTTCTTCTCGACATTAAATTTTCAGTGACACCTTCCTTGGCTAAAAGGTCAGCTGTGTCATTGCCAAAGAGACCAATGTGAGATGGAATCCATTGGAAGTAAATCTCATGTTGCTGGGAAAGTTCTTTAAGATTTTTAAGAATTGAGACCGATGTTTTGTCTCCAACATTTGTCCAGTCGCTAAGGTGTTGGATAGCACTTCGGCTATCACATAATATCCATATTTCATCAGGAGATGTCATCGTCTTGATGATTCGGAGAGCTTCATCAATGGCAATTAACTCGGATCTAAAAATAGAACAAAAGTCCGAATTCCTAATTTTGATATTATGAGAACAATTAGGAGCCTTTATAAAGATGCCACTGCCACATGAGTTTTGTTCGTCTTTGCTACCGTCGGTATAAATTTGCATTGCAGTAGCTGGAATTTTGTTAATAATCTCCAATGCTAATTGACGTAAATAATCAGGTGGATCTTGATTTTTGGAAGAATGAGCTCCCATTTCTGATTTAAAATGGACTCTAGGCAATCCCTCCTGAGGGTTAAATACGTTCTTCAAAAAATGTTCTTCAATGTCCTGATCTAATAGGTCCATCGCTTGCATTCGAGAGAAAGGACTGTCTCTTTTTAGTCTGTGTCTGTTTGTCCAGGATATGAGATATGCAGATGTGCGGTTATAATCTCCGTAACTGTAAAGTTTACAGTCGAACACCGTCATTAATAATTCTTTGCTTTCTTGGTAAGACTTTTCAAAAAGTTGGTTCTCGTACCAAAATTTAAGACAAACTCCCGTGAGATATCTAGCAATATTTTGCTTCTTCCATTGCTCGTCTTTTTGATATTCCAAACATTGTTGATCAAAACAGTCAAGAAAACTTTTAAAACTGCTAAACTTATTAGTGTCAAATTCAGGAAAAAAGAATTGTTTCAAAGTGTTGACTGGTGACTCCTGCCGGAAAGAGTCGTCCTCCATGGTAGTATCGTTTCCAATGCAGTCGCTCGTTCGAAAGAAAAAAAAAAATCCTTTGAAGTTCATTCCATTGGTTTCGTGGCGTATTTTGCAGTTCCTTAAGTAATCCTGCCGGCTCTTGTCAGGCCCCAGGCCTGCTGGTAAAATGAGGGGGGCATCATCTTCAAAATACTTCTTTATTTCGCTTCCATCACATAAAATCTAACATGGCGGCCCTTTGCCGCGCAACCGGGTGGTACAAAAAACAACATCTCAGCGAGGAGACACCAGCCAAACTTTTTCTAGTATGCGTTCGCCTTCGTCACCGCTCATTGCACCTTTAAATAGGCTTATTTACCCACAAATCCTTACGCGATGGTAAAGAGTTCGCTCTATTTTCATTTATTACTTCCTTAATTTTGAATCTAAACTTTTCAAACCTGACATATATATATATATATATATGCAGATAGCTATAGAACTTAAGTATAACTAGTCAAGATAAGAAATATTAGGCACAGTAGTACATTAACAAATTCGGGGCCTTAGGAACCAAGTTGCAGGTTTAAACAAGTTTCTAGCCAACCTTCACCTGTAATTTGTCTAGACAAAGTGCCAAGCGGAAAGGAAAGAATATTATTAGGAGAAATTTAAATATTACAAATAAAATTAATGTATTAATAAAATAAAACGATAAAAATTATAGCCTACTAGTATTTATCGTATAGATTTAAAGTCGATGCAAAAGGTAAATAGTATATATATATATGTATATACACTCATGTCCATAAATTAAGGATAATTCAGAATCACACAGAAATTGAACTCTAAAATAAAAATTTCACCTGTAGAATTATCACGCACATCTTGAAGAAGAATATGCAAATTACAGGAATCCACCAGATGGCGAGTATAGTACGTCATAATGACGAGAGTGTAAGAGAGGGGTACATAAGGAATGGTGGCAAAGAAGTAAAATTGTTCACAAGCGCTTTAAAAGCTTTTCAGTGCAATAACCGCATACCTATGGCCCAAAGGAAGTATTTGGATGATTTTTTGCATGGTAGAATTATTGGACGAATGGAATGAGGACGTACCCAGCTGGAAGTAGCCAAGGAACTTGGAATCACCCAGAGTGTCATCTCCAGGCTTTGAAAACGATTCCAAGATGATGGAAATGTGAGTAGATGTTACAGCACAGGTTGCCCCCGAGTTACAACGCCGAATGAGGACCGGTATTTGGCAGTTACTACCAAAAGAAACAGACGGATCACAACATCAGACCTGTCTCTTCAGCTACCGGTACGACAGTTTCAAGGCAGACCGTGTACAGACGCTTAGGGCACATTGGTCTATATGCTCGTAGGCCTGTCAGATGTGTTCCACTTACCGCAACTCACTGTCGCCTGAGATTAACCTGAAGTAAAGACCATGCATTGTGCACACCACAAAAGTTGTCTTGTGTGATGTTTTCTCCGACGAGTCCAGGTTTAGTTTGGAGTCTGATTCTCGCCGGACATTAATATGGAGAGCGCCAGGTACCCGTTACCACCAAGAGAACACCATTGAACGACAACGTTACGGTGGTGCAAGATGGCTCGTTTGGGAAGGAATTATTCTTGGTTCCAGAACTGACCTGCATGTTCAGAGTGTAACGATGACAGGCCACATCTATCGAGATGTCATTCTGGAACAACATTTACGTTTGTTTCGGGGCGCCATGGGGGCTGAATTTCTGTTTATAGAAGACAACGCTCGTCCTCACCGTGCAAACATTGTAGACAAATGCCTTCAATCGGAGGATATCACCCGTATGGATTGGCCAGCATACTCACCGGACTTGAATCCAATAGAGCATGTGTGGGATATGCTTGGCCGACGAATTGCAGTTTGTCAACCCCCTCCATCCTGTCTACCGGAACTTCGGAGGGCATTGCTTGATGAGTGGTGTAATATTCCCCAAGATCAGATTGATAATTTGATATTCAGCATGCCTAGGCGTTGTAAGACTTGTATTGCATCGTCCGGGAGACATACTTCGTATTTACCATCATACTAACCATGGTATACTGTTTTTTGTAAATAGGTTCTTTTTTGAAATTTGCTCCAGGGAGTAAAAATCGCAATTTTTATTAATTATGTCAAACATATAGCTTCGTTTTTGCTCTTTACCTTTTGTTTAATAAATAGACTTTACAAATAAGTCAAATTTGTTTAGCTTCTGTCTCTTTCTTTGCCTGAACTTCATTATCCTTAATTTATGGACATGAGTGTGTATATCTTGTTCAATTTTCCAATCGTAAATAATATACTGTTTATTCATTCACTCAAGTTCAAATACACTTTTTTAAACTTGTAGTGGATGACACTTGATATTAATACAGATTTTCAAATATTAATTCATTAAATATACTAAATTAATACATAAATTGTAACAAGCACAAATAATAGTCCAACACCATATATAAAAAAGATATACAATTGTTGTGTCGCCGCAGCGCAATGGATAGCACGTTCAGCTACTAATCCAAAGGTCGAGGGTTCGAAACCTACCTGGAAAGGCATGATTTCTGAGAATATGATTTCTTTTCTTTAATATAATATTTTATTAGAATAATTAAACTTAATATTAATGAATATATAGTAACAAAAAAACACAAGAGAATTAGTCCAACGCCCTATATAGAAAAGGAAATGGAAATTTGCAAGGAAAATCGTTTCCTATTTTGTCACTTAATATTGTGTTTCTGTCATATGTGTATACATATTTATATTGAGTGTAACTTTTAATAAAAGTAACTAAAAATAAAATTTTTCTTTGTTAACCTAAGTAAGAATTGAAACTTAAATTTTTTTATATTACTTGTTTTTAAAATATATCATGTCTGAAGCGGTTAAAAACTAAAGCTGTAGATTGAATATTTAGAGTTTAACAAGATCGTGGTAGTGATACAAAAAGTGTTCAGTTTGAAGATCAAAATATTAACTGGGACATTTCTGATTAGTAAAACTACATATTGCAACTATTTATAACACAATTTAAGATGGAATCATTTCCCATACCTTTCTAATGGCATAATCAGTCCATCAGAAACGAATTGCTAACAAAACATCCAGAATAATTCTTTTGATAGAAAGGTTCAATGGAAACTGACAGCCTGTCAACAACATATTTGCCCAGTTGTTAAGATGCAACAGAAGTCCTTCTGCAGGATGCTAAAGGTCTTTCTGTATATTACGGAAATGCTAGATAAAGTGTCCCGAAACTCTGCCAGAATCTCAAACATTGAATAAAGCATTTCTAAGAAAGGTTTTCGTCTTTCAAACGGTTTCAGGAATGCTTTTTGTAAGTTGAATAACAGTTATGCTACTTTTTTTAAAACTAAAAGCATCGGCAAGATAATCAATACTTTTCAAAACTTCATTTAAAAAAAATTAATTTTTACATTCGATTTTTGAACTAAGGAAAAAAGACTTTATTTCCGAATTCAGTTTTAACAAGCGTCTGTGTAATACTATTTTCCGAATTATATATAAACTATATATATTTTTTTAAATCACAATATCTGAAAAAGTTTAATTTAATTGCATTACTATGTAAAAGAAAGTGTGAAAAAGAGTATAATAAAATAAAAACAAAAAGTCAAGTCTCAGTCAAGAATATATTAAATTTAATTGTATGTGAGCTCAGAAATTAATTAGAAAAAATAAATTTATATTTGTACCATCATTCGTGTATACAATACAGCAGGTGATTGAGAAAAATCTTAATTCGCAACAAAAATTGATAAAATGTAAGAACATGAAAATGTATGTCTGTTTGATAAAAGTCGATTTTGGGAAACTGTTCAATATTGCATAAGTAGTTGCAAAATTTAATCATTTAAATGTATATATTTCTGAGATGTAACAAATAAGTTTTAAGTTATACATTAAAAACCCCAATGTGTAGACAAGAATAAACTGGATTGGAAGAGCCAGCGCCCATTGGGCACTCTTCTTCGTTTGTATAATATGTAGAAGGGATAGTGCATGTTAAATTTGTGCAAGCTCGAATTCCTCTTATTGTCATTGTGTGGAAGCTTGGAGAATGGGATTCTGGCTCAGGTGTCGTCCTTGTGATTTAACCATGGTTCAAACCAACGAAGCTCAATCGTCAATAATCCTCGTATTA
Source organism: Trichonephila clavipes (assembly GCA_019973935.1). Classification (NCBI taxonomy): domain Eukaryota; kingdom Metazoa; phylum Arthropoda; class Arachnida; order Araneae; family Nephilidae; genus Trichonephila; species Trichonephila clavipes. The sequence continues at coordinate 305,019 of BMAU01019750.1, read as the reverse complement.
CTTCAAAGGAAGATGTAAATTAACAGAGAATCAAGCGTGTTTGAGGTTGAGTAGTGCTTTTTGGACTCGAATCAGCGAAATAAAAAAAGAGTTATAGCGGGATATTGAAAACAATCAATGACTATCTTCAAGTGTATGTTTTCAACTGATAAACTGTTTCGAAATCAGAATTCTCCTAACTGCGTGACATCGTGATTACGAATAACTACAGCGTTGCATCCAAAATATATAATGGTGCCGGGCGTGCCGTATCGAAGGACAGCAGACTACCTCATTTGCATGAAAATCCAATTACTTCTTGGCACATAGTGTCAATATATATACTATGTTCCAAGTGTAATAATGGGAATGCAACTTTGAAGACTCCAATTTATTTCATTTATCGCGTTAAAGTATTAAGCCCTGTGATTGACAGGTTTAATCTCGATTCTTAGAAAAAGAATATCATAAGGTATCCGACTGGATTCGGAGGCCATTTTCTGAAATATATCTTAACTAATTATTGTTTTTTTAAGTAAGTATGTTGCAAAACAATTAAAACACACAACAGCGAATTTTAGAAAAAAATATTTTTCAAAATATGGAGAAATCTCTCTCTGAACCATAATAATACAAAAATTTGCTCTTTTGCTAACAAATGTATAAAAGGAAAAAACAACAACAGATTACAGAAACAAATTAATTTTTTTAGGAATACATTTTTCAGCATTTGACTATGCTGTATACTAGAAAAAAACTCGTTTTGCAATGTAACTGCTTAGCATGAAAAAACTGATTTTTTCTTTTTAAAAAAAACCCTTCTTTTTCATATAAAATAATTTTAAAAAAATACCTTAACCTTTTAATTGTCATGCCTGAGATAAGCTTAGGCAAGGTACTAGTGCTCCAATATGTCATGCCCGAAATTATCTCCGATATGGTACTAGGGCTCCTTGTCACGCCCTAGTATTGTACGGATTAGTTTTTATTTTGCGTACATCTTATAGTTATACCAGAAAACATATCGGGAGAATTTTGTTTCGGCTTCATTACTTTTAGTCAAACCCGAATCTATATAACGAGAAGAGTTGATTTAGACTCACAAAACAATACAAACCTGAATTACTGAACAACTAATAGGTATTCATTTTTATTCTATTTTTTTAGGAAATAATGCTCCACTAGAAGCAAATTTTACCACTGTCAAGCTGTGTGACAGCCACCTCAAACCGATATGTATTTGCTACAAAACCTTGAACATTTTTATGCATATGCAGTCGGACCTCTATATAACGAAGTCGCTAAATCCCGTAAAAAATTTCGATATATAGAAAATTCTTCGTTATATAGAGGTTCATCTTCAATTTTCTTTATAAACAACATAAAACACATTTTAAACTCATAAACACAATGTATTGAAATAAAGTAAGTATTCAGATATATTTTTTGTATATAAATATAAATATATATATTTATTTTATATACATATATCTTACTTATCAAAAAAAAAAAGAAAATAAAGACAGAAAGAAAAACTGCAAGGCAAGTTTCTTGACGCCTTTATCCACTTCCTGAAGAATTAGTTTTTTTTTCTTTGATGTTCTAGCATTTATGTTTTGACGTTTTCGAGCCACAAGAAATGAAGTTACCAGTATGACTGCTCTATGAACACTACTCAAGGCCACGGGGACATAAGACAACTCCACTGAGGGTGCAAGGGGATATCGAAGATGTTTCTACTGAACTGGATAATAAGGGTTAAAGGTAGCACTTCTTGGATGAAACGCCCAGAATTCTACTGCTTTCGGGGAGTTAGGTACCTAATAAAACCAGTTCAAGATTTATGACCACCATAAAATGTGTTAAAAGAGAAAATAACTCGAAATGTCCAGAAATACTTCAAAAATAGAAAGAAAAAAATTGAATCACAAGAGAAAAAGTTCATTATATAGAAAATGCACTTCACTATAGAGAGGTTATATTACGAAGAAAATCGTGAAATGTTCTTGGTTCCAGGAAAAGGTTCGCTATATAGAAAAATTCGAAATATAGAGGTTCGTAATATGGAGGTTTGACTATAATTCAAAACATCAATTTTTAACTACTGAGTATATTTTATTTTGTACCAAATACTTTATTTTTGCACTAAAAAAATTAGAATTATGTACTAAAATCATCAAAATAACTTGACAGTTAAAAGGTTAGTTGTGAAAAATTACCATTTGCTTTTAGCACAACGCATTAATTTTAATACTCATTATTTTAAGAACCAACTCAAAAAATTTCATAAGAATATTTCAATTACTCTAAGAGATATCACTGTTACAATGAACCATTAAATACAAAAATAGAATTCTTTAGATAATGCATTGTAAAAAAACTGATGAAAAGATAACAACTCGTTTAAATTAAAATATACATTGCAATTAGCTATTACTATTGCCAATTAAAAAAAAGCAACATATATTCATTAAAACATTTATAAAGTGTAATAAAGTTTACTAAACAAGAAAATAATTCGTTAAAATACTTTAAATGAATAAAATCGTATTTTGTGATTGAAAATCAAACGAAAACACCCACTTTCGGTTTCAGAAATCAACTTCCGGTTTCGATTTGGGCTCACTACCCAAAACGTAAACAGCTGTAACATTTTTTCTAATTAACTCAGAGCTTAAAGTAAGATATTTTTAGAAAGCTTATTAAAAAGGCTACAAAAGTAGGTTAAAAATAAAGTTTGATTTCTTAAAACAAAAATGAGGATATAAAATCAGTCGGATACTTTAATAGCTTGCACGTGCCTCAATCAATAATTGTTTGACACCAAACTTTTTCCTAAAACCATTTACGCAAATCCGGAAAATGACTACTATTTCCCTTCATTTTATTACGTGATTTTAACACCCCAATTATTCTCCTTATTGTATTTTTTAAATAAGTCCATTTTCTACCCGGTTTTTCACTTTTTCATGACCAATTCCAAAATGCATGACTCGGATGCAGTGACGCACACAAGGGAGGTGTCCTACGGATCTGGACACCCCCTCATAGCCCTTGATTTTTTTTGATTGGTTATAATCCTATGTATGTATTACGTAAATTTTAATTATGTATTTGTTTATAAAATTTATTTTATTAATTAATGCTAATTATTTATTCAATAAGTTATTTTGTATTGTTTTTGTTCCCGAAAATCAACAAAATCAAAAGAATGTGTTGGGTGGCGTATTGGTGCATGGCACCAAAATAGTGGACTTTGGACCCTGGAACCCCCCTTGAAAAATGTTTGTGTGCGCCACTGCTCGGATGCATACATATGTATGTATTAGGTGAAAGGGAGGTTAGGTGAAAGATTCTGTCATTTTTTTTCTAAAAAAAACAAAAAAAAAAAAATCCCTTTTTGTTTAAAATTTAATTCAAAATATAATGCTCTTTGTTAGGTACGAGTATAACTGTGTACCAGAGAGAGAGAGAGAGAGTTTCGTTCTGACATCTTATCTGACACCCTGGAAAAGAAGTCCTCTGTTTTGGAGGTAAAGTATTTCAACTGCCATTTAGATACCCTCATAATTTATGTATTCATTCCTATTAAGAAAGTTTTGCACTGAACTGAGCAGATGATAGTCAGATGGTGCAATATCAGGGGAATATATGCTGGCTGAAGTAAAGTTTCCCAACCCAATTCTGCAATTTTTTGTGTATTTTTTCTTGTCGCGTGTGGTCCAGCGTTGTCATGATTTGTCTTTCTGCTGGGCAAACATGGATGCTTACCTTGATATTCCTTATACAAAACATCAAAAGTTGTGAACAATAATGAAGATGATCGACGATTTCATTTTCTTTCAGCTACTTATAGTGTACTATACCTTTGTGGTACCACTAACAGCACAACATAGGCTTCTTTTGATGCACGGCAGCTTTGGATGTGGACAGTGGTGTCTCCGCTTAGTAAATATGTGCCCTTTTTCTAACCAAGTATTTATACACTGACTACTTTTCATCTCCTGCTGCCAAATTGTCCAAAAATTGTTCCCTTATGTGACGAGCAAGATTTAAAGAACATATCGGAACTCTGTCCATAGAATTTTTTTTTTTGCTTAGTTCTTGTGACATTCATACAGAGTTGGGACACGAAACCAGGCATTTTAATGAGATCCAAAGCAGTAGTCTGATGAATTCTAAGCTTGAATCTCGCTTTTGTGGAATTTGTCCTGATCAAACTACGTAGCACTTCGACATTGACATCTGATGGGTTTCCTGATACGGATTCATCTTTCAAAGAAAAATCACCCGAACGAAATTTTGCAAACAATCTTTAGCATTTTCGAACTAATACTGTGCCCTCTCCAAACACGTCACACAAATTTTTGAAGTGGTTACTTGTATTGGTGTGTTTTGCCGGAGAGTGAACTTGAATGAACGTCACGCTCGGATATATAACGCTCATTCGGCTTTTTTCGTCTTTAGTCGGACATACACGCCCCTAAAAAAGGAAAGGAGGGACGTTTCCTTTCGCCACTCTGAAATGTGGTAGTTTGTTCCCCACCAATACATTCTAAAAGTAAAGTTCCTAGCTTAGATCTAAGTGCTCCTCCCCGCAACCTCTTTCTACGGAAATTAATCCGGGATTCTTTAGCATGAGTTGAAGCATGAAAATGAAACGTAATATTTTTAAAAAATAGGTTTAGAGAGAAAGAGAAATCCTACACTAAAAGTAAACATAAATGTAGAAAAAGGACAAATTTTTGCAGAACTAAGTAAATAGTATAATTATCATTAGCAATATTGCTGTGATCTTAAGAATAAAAATCTATTTTTGTAAGTAAATCAGAATTGCAATGAACAAATAGTTCTATTAGTCACATTACTTAAATATACTTTGAGTCTAAAAAGAAAATTAAAACAATTAAAAATTTAAAGTAACAAAATTAAATATACAGGTATTAAGAAAAGGTTACATTAAATAATTTAAATACAAGAAAACAAAATATAATTAAGAAAACTTTCCTTGTAGCTGCACCAGATATATTTGTACAAAACTGCCATACAATGAAAAAAGAGCTAGTATAAGTCAGAGATTATGTGATATAAATCTTCTGATTATATCCCTTTTTAAAGGTTTTGACCTAGATTCCTCTCTTCCCAATCAACTAGCAGTCTTACTATTCCTTTGCTTAAATTAATTTATGGATAGAATTGAATATTGTTAAATCACAACCAAAATTAACAGAGCCGGATCGGGTCTTCTGAACAAATTCCCTGTGATTTTAAGTGGGAAATTTAAAGTAGATTTTTCAAAAGACAAATCAAAACCTTTAGTTGATTTTTTAAAATCCAAATTCAATTTAATTATGTCGAATGATCCAAATGAAGCACGAGGAAGTACGGAACAACGCTTGACAGAGTTATTTTTATAGATATTTAAATAAAATTTTGAATCAAAAGGATTTATAGCCTATTTCAGCTGCTATAAACCTATTGTTTCCTTCTTAGAATACAATTAATTCCCAAATATGATTGTATATTTGGCACAAAAATATTACTTTATGATTATAGACATATGAATAAATAATTTTATAGGACAATACTAATATATCCCCTTGTTTTTTTTCTCACCTAACTAATCCTTGAAATAACATTACAAAATTTGAAGTTATCACTTCTATATTGTATGGTCATAAGCACACACACTTTTTTTTAACCTCCATCGCGTTATTCCCTTTTTTGTGAACTCATACAATATTTAAGTGCACTTTTTCTTTACTCATGTTGACAGTTTTAAAAGTTTAAAAAAAGCAGATTAAAATATAAAATAAATTGTATAAATCATTAATCATTTACTATATATATATAATTAAACTGTTTAGACCTGTTTCAGATGGATCCGAATTCTTGCTTAGAAACGACAGTGCATAAAAGTACACGTGTTCTTAAATGACAGAACTTTCCCTTATACCAAATATGTATGTATATATGTGAGCACGTGTATGTGTGTATAATTTTAGCACAATAATTCAAGCATAGATATACTGAATTAAAATAGAATGCAACCATTGGAAGGGAATTCAGGATTTTTGCATCTTTTACTGTTCTCTCCATAAGAAAAACTGATTTAATAAGGAAAGCGTATTTCTTTAAAAAAATAGTTTTTAAAATTTTGAAAGTTTTTAAAAATTGTTTTATTAGTCTCGAATTTATGGGTTTTAAGTATAGTTTATGTGTCAAGTGGAAAACGTTTAACTGATTCTTTGAAAAAGAACATCGAATGGATGACAATAGATCTATCACATGCTGATAGGGCTAGACTACTTAATGTCTCTCCCACTGTTGTCCAATGAATTTTGCATTAGTTCAAAATTGAAAATTTTAGCTTCATGCTGGTGTTATTAAATCTCGTATGTATTATAACAACTCTTGATAATCGTTTTCTAGCACTCTTTGCTTGAAGAAACAGAATTTTTTTCGTGCATAAATCATTACAGCCCATTTTGTGACAAATGGAACACGAATTTTGGCTACTATGGCTAGAAGATGTCTAAGAGGCTTGTAGGCTAAGATACGTTTAGAGGTGTCTCATTAAGCATAATACAAAGAAAGGCTTGATTAATTTAGGCTAGAGAACAGGCTGATTGGAAGAAGTCTGTGAATGACAGCCTAATTTTTACTTAATTACTTTATTACTTCCAGATTCACTTAAGAAAGTGATTCTCGTTGTGTTCTGGTCAGGAAACAGCAAAACCCTATCACTGAATCCAATATTTTTGACAGTCACGTTTACATTGGAGATGGACTCATGGTGGTACCACAATCTCTTTGAGAGGTCACAAAGACTTGTGCATGTTTTCAATGGATACACTGCGAATGGTCAAAGAAATAAAGACGAAATCATTACAACGTGTATCAACATGTGGGCTATTGAGAACACACACACAACTTTATTTTGATGGACGAGCAGGTAATATTTGTCAGTTTTGTATTTCAGGTAACCAAATAGCCTATGTAAGACGAAGCATTCATAAAGGACTCAGCTCTCAGTGTCTGAAGCTCACAGTAAAGCTCCCAACGAAAGTGGTGACATAGTTTGTATGTCTTGTCGTGTTGTTTAAAAACTTCCCATCGTGAGAGGAACATGGAAAACCAGAGAGTTTACATTGAAATACATAACAAAATAAATTACTACCAACAGCGGGAGATCTTTTGGGGGATACGTTATACACTTTGCAGGATAATAATGCTCGATGTCACCGTGCAAATGCAGCCCAGAAATGTTTCGTATTGATGTTCCAACAAGTAACAAACATGTAATTTTCAAAATGTATGTTAAAAGTATCGTATTTGTAAGGTTGTGTGTTATTCTACTATGTATAATGTTTTTATCCATATTGTGTTATTCAGTTCAAATTATACATTCTTGTGTCTAGGCACCTGCTCTACAAAAAATATTCGTCATGTAAAAAAAATTAGTAACAGATTTTAAACTATTAAAAAATGTGCATTATTATCAATAAAAATAGTTAAGATTGATCAATAATTTCGTAACGAAAAAATAAGTCAAATACACAAGTTATTCAAAAAAGTGAGTGGGTTCAGCACTTTTTGCCATCACCATAAATAAAAGGTTGAAGTAACTTTATATATAAATACGATTCACTTTAAGTAAATGTGTAAATAATTTTTTATTGGCTTATTAATTTAACTATTTCAAAAATTAGCTCAAACATCACCATTGTCCTTGAATTTTTGGATGTCAGGGTATTTCTTGTTTAAATCTTCTTAGTGCTAATAAAAAATATCGGATTAAAATAAATGTGCTTCAGAATGGGTTTCCATTTATATCTGACTAGCTACCTGTTGGAAGAATAAGATTGACAAAATATCCTGTAATGCTATTTTCTACTTCGTTTTAAAGGACTTCAACATAATTGGATTTAAAAGCATAAATTATTTTTCTTACCTCAGATTGTTTTAGCATGATTCATCTTTTGTGTTATATATATATATATATATATATATATATATATATATATATATATATATATATATCTGTGTGTGTGTGACGGTAGCCGGTGGGGGTTTACTTGGATTGTTGATATATTGTTCCAAGTAACTTCTGAATTGCGTTCGACTCTTTTATTCACAAACATATAAACGTAAATGTACAACCACATCTGTATTTCACAATTAGTAGGTACGAACATGTTTACAGACTAAGTGACATTGCGAAAACAAGAGGTGATGGTTACATGGGGAAGACAAACAGACAAAAGAGAAAGGAAACAAGAAGTCTCACTATTTATACGAGGTGGTAAATCTCGCGTGACTTGTTCTAACAGAAGCTATGGCTCTGTTCTATGCTCGATAGTTTCTGACGCAATCTTACTATTCGATTACAATTAAAACCCGATTATGCGGCTAGGCCAGTTAAAATAATCAAACGCGGTTCCAGAAGGAATGGACCATCAATAATTAAAAGTTACTAAAAATGATATTAAAGGGAATCACATTACATATGTATATACTTTTTACACACAAGCTTTTATTTAACTTGCAATGTAAAATGTTCGGGTGGAATCTTGCAACTCAATTTTGATGCTGATGTCTTCAACCAATTGAGCTGAAATTTTGTATACATGTTAAGGTTGGATGACAATGCATGTTTTGAATATTTATATTCCGATATTTCAATTAGTTAAAAAGTAATTAATTACAGTAATTTGTTCGGGTGGAATCTTTCGACTCAATTTTGAAGCTTATGACTGATTGAGCTGACATTTTGTAAACACGTTTAGTTTGGATGACAATGCATGTTTTGAACAATTTATATTCCGATATAGACCTAGTTACTGCAGCGATCTTGTTTAGGTGTTAAGGCGAGCATGTTTACAATAACACAGGTGTCGATCAAAAGCGTAGCTCAGATGGTAGAGCATTTGCTTAGCATGCGAGAGGTTCGGGGATCGATACCCCGCGCCTCCAATTGTTACTCTTTCGTATAAAATGTTTTTGAAATTCATTTAATTTTGTACAACGAGATATATTTTACAATACTTCCACTCTGCATACGTACAAAGAATGTTAGATTTTTACTGTTCTACAGGGAACACTAAGAGAAAGACAGATCTATAAAACTATTTACTTTGAAACATTCTAAGATATCTATTTACTCGATTCTAGTTTCTCCCTTAACACTTATAATTAACCTAGTTACTGTAACGATCTTGTTCAGGTGTTAAGGTGAGCATGTTTACATATAACACAGGTGTCGACCATGAGCGTAGCTCAGATGGTAGAGCGCTCGCTTAGCAGGGATAGATACCTTGCGCCTCCAATTATAATTTTTTCGTTTCGTGTAAAATATTTGATTTGCACTACGAGATATTTTATAATACTTCTACTCTGTACACGTACAAAAAGTATGTTATATTTTACAAGCTTTTATTTAACTTGCAATGTAAATTCGATGTCTTCAACCGATTGAGCCGAAATTTTGTATACACATTTAGTTTGGTTGACAATTCATGTTTTGACCATTTATATTCCGATATCGTATTTAGTTAAAAAAGCTAGCTGCATGGCCCGGCATTGCACGGGTTTTCTCTACTTTTATAAATTTTCCCTTTTCTTCACAAAATCATCACTTCTCTAATGATCTTTTTCAAAATGAATTCCAACCCTCCTCCTCCTCCAATTCGGCCGATATTGCTTGGGCTTCTACCTAGTATATAACTTAAAATTTCCTGTTTGGAAATTTTTCCGCTTCTTTTCTTTGTCAGACAGGTTAACTACCCCCCGGCGTTGTACGAACATTTTTAAATGCATAATATATTGTCATGAAAATTCCCTTTCCTCTATCGCTATCAGAGCTCTCGAGAAAGTGAACACTCAACGATTCTTAAACAGCTTGACAGGTGCAGCACTTTAGTGGCACAATAAATTATTGCACAAAAACAATCGTAAAAAAAGTTTTCGACATTTTATTTTTTAAATCACTAACTGTTAAAAGCAAAGTATGAGTTTTTAAAAATCAATTTCATATAAATACATCGATAGTGATTCATTTTAGACAAAGTCAAAAGGAAAGTATCGTTGCTTTGAAAAAAAAGAAAAGAAAAACATACTATATCATGACGAAATAAATTCTCTTTCCAATTACAAAATTGCTGGCGATGTTATTAAACGCGCGATTAAAATTTTGAGTATATTTTAAAACAATCATAAAAGCTAAGCGATGGTGTCGTTTATAACCAGGGAACAAAAGTTAATAATCTAGAGTTCTAAGCGTTCATTCCACGAAACCTTCGGGAAAAAGAAATAAAAGACCTGTAAAAAATAAAAGGAAAAGATATTCAATTTCGCATTGCGTTATTTGTTAAAATTTAAATTTTGGGGGCTTCATTTTTAATTTAATGCCTTCGAACTTCATATACCTATTGCAAACAACGGTAATTTTTAAATAAAAAATGTATCAAAAATAATGCTTTAATATTTCTCGCAAAAAGGGGATAAAAAACGAAAAACACAATTTTTTTTTACACTGCAATTTTTAAGCAATATTTTCAAACTCTGTGCATATTACGGATAATATCGTTCTACACACGGAAAAAAAAATGTCATGAGATTATTTTTATAAATAAAGAAATTATTAAGTATTTAAATAAAATTTTCAGTATTTTTTAAAAATCGTAAAAAAAAATTGTCATTTTATTTTTTAAGATGACTTGGTACCCTTTGAGCAAATTTCTTTATTTACGTATTTAAAAATTATATTTTAGCATTTTATACAATGTTATTATACAATGTTTCTATTTAAGAAAATGATACCAGATGAAAATTTTCATATATTATTCACACAATTTTAAAAATTTAAATTTTTTGAAGAAAATTGGGAAAATTTTAAAATCCTACTGCTTTTGTAAAAATTAATTTTTTGACCCGAAATTTTTTTATAATATTCTTATGGATGTTCTAAACAACTTTAGGGATCGATTTTAGAATCAACAACGGATTTTAGAATTTTCAACGGAAAAGCCAACATGTCTTACATTTTATTTTTTTTAAAAAAAAGTACTCAGTTTATAGCAAAATGGATCCCTAATTTTATTACATGCTTTATTTTTAACACGCAGGAAAAAATGGAAGTGATTGGTAAATAATTGTCGAAGGAGTAGCATTTCGAATGCACTAAGGTTTCGAAAAACACAAACTGAGAAAAACCAGTTTAAAGTTTATAATTCTGAAAAAATAATTATTATAAGCTTAATTAAACTTAAAATACCACTTTAAGATATTAGTTATATGTTTTTCTGTAAAATAATTGCATTTTCATAGTTTTTCAACCCACATATTTTTATAAATGTTATACTTTTAGAGAGTACTAAATGCAGAAGAAAAATCAAGAAAAACGTAAAAATTTTTTTTTTCTGTCACGACAAAAATTTTAGCTGTTTTTCTTCTTATAATATCAAAGTGTAACATTTGTATGAAAAATATATCAGGATTAAGAACCGAAATTATAAAATTATTAATATAAAATGCCGTAATTCATAAATTTTACATGCACACATTTCACAAAGAAAAAAATGATTGTATGTATTGCCTCGGAAATATTCTGCTTTATATATTGCACATTCTTTTTATAATGTAATTATTTCTCTTTATAAATTAGATTTTTTTTTTTTTATCAAAACGCTTTTTTTTCTAAAAAGGGGCGTGGCTAAATTGCCTAATTTGATTTCAAATGAAGTTTTATTCAACTTCTAACTTTCTGATATGCACAAGTGATATATCAATCGAAAGATAATAATGCAAAGAATAAGGTTAAATGTAAATAAAAAAAACGATAGGTCTGCCATTTTTGGGGTACCAAGTTCTTGGGTTCTTAAATGACTGATTCTGAACGAGAAAAGCATGAATTTTCTTAGTGTAGAATATCATTTCATTAAATTGAAAGAAAATTCAATCGGAGTGATTTAGAAATCATTTTCATAAAAATGTATCGATTTTGACTCATTTTAGAAAATATCTTAAAAAAAGAAAATATCATTTTTTTGTAAAATAATTTATAACGTATGGGGGGAAGTAAATGATCTTTCCGATTCTGTAATTTTTTTTGTTTGAGTCTCATAAAAAATTAGATCGTGTCTTAAAAACTTCTGGGATAAAAAAAAAAGTTCGGGAAATTGGAACTTCGGCACCTGGCGGGAAAAAAATGGCAATAATTATGCGTTTTAATGTTTTTAATTAATATCTTTTTAACTAATTGCACTGTTGAAATATAAGTGTTTAAAACGGATTCTTCGGATCAGTTCCGATCTTTTGGTACCTTTGGCGAGTGCGGTTAATCGTGCGGTTCGTAAGAAGATACACCTATTCGTATAGTTGCATGCGTTTGTTTACCTTCGAGTTTTAATAGTGCAGATATTAATTTAAGTAATTTTTTCGGGCTGAATCTTGCAACTCAATTTTGAAGCTGTTGTCTTCAACCGATTGAGCTGAAATTTTGTATACATGTTTAGTTCAGATGACAATGCATGTTTTGATGATTTACATTTCGATATCGTAATTAGTTAAAAAGATATTAATTGAAAACATTTTACTCCTGTTAGCTTTTTATTCTGCCCGGCAGCTTATCGGATAGAGCTTAAAGTTCCGATTCTCTCTCTCTCTCTCTTCGACCTTTCTTAAAAAACTATCTTATTCTTTTTCTGAAACTGAGACAAAAAATAATAGCCTAATGGGAAAGATCATTTATTTCGCTACGATACATTATAATTTGTTAAAAAAAATGATGATAGTTCTATTTCTTACAATTTTTTCTAAAATGAGTCAAAATCGATGCGTTTTTATGAAAATGATTTCTAAATCGTTCCGTATGATTTTTTGCGTGTTAATGAATCGATATTCTGCACTAAGAAAGTTCAGGGTTTTTTTCTTTTAGAATCAGTCATTTAAAAAATAAAAGGCCAAAAACTTTTATTTACGATTTTTCAAAAAAATACTCAAATTTTGAATAAAACATTTAAAAACTTCGTCATTTTTAAATATAGTCACACGAAAATATTTTCTCGTTTGTAGAATAGTATTATCCAAATTTTGCACAAAAATTGAAAAAATTGGTTTAAAATAACGGATTTACAAAAAAAAATGTGTTTTTCGTTTTTAATATAGTGTTATAGTAAAAGCAAAAAAAAAGAGAATGAGTTTTAATATTTTAATTAATTTTTCTTCGTCCAATGTTGTTTTGATCTAACAGTGTTTATCTCCCCACTCCCTTCCCATTGTCCTCTTGTTGCGGCCTGAGTGACATATCTATCATATGTATGTAGCCTGGCGGAAAAAAATTTTGAGTACCCCTTATATAGCTGGACTGTTCAAAATTAACTGGCAAACGACCGTTCAACGAGGATGCGTTGAATGAGATTAACAGACTGAGAAACCTCTGTCTAGCGATAACTAAAAAGTAAAAAATAAATTAAAAGTAAAAAAACTTTTTTAAAAACAAGCTTTTACTTAAATGCTCTAAAAGGAATAAAATAAACTTTTCTTTTAAAACTTTTTTTGCTATCAACTTATAAAGTCGTTATACAATTTATGATATAAAAGCTTGTCGCGAGATTTACTTGTGTTCATAAACAAGCAAATTAAATAACGTGTTCTGATTGATTTTAATTTTTAAAATTTTCAGGCTAAGTAAATATGAGTACTTAGCTCTCGCGACAAGCTTTTATATCATAAATTGTACAACGAGTTTATAAGTTGATAGCAAAAAAAGTTTTAAAAGAAAAGTTTATCTTATTCCTTTTAGAGCATTTAAATAAAAGCTTGTTTTTAAAAAAGTTTTTTTTTACTTTTAATTTATTATATTGAAATTTTTAAAACCCGTAACCCCAGTTAATAATGCAAACAGAAAAAATTTTTATACAATGCTAGCAATCAAAAGTCATACTACCTCTTGAGGGGCTTTATCTATGAGACGACCTGTTTTTTAAGCATTCTTAGGGAATTTTTTGACGACCCGTAAAAAGATAGAAAACGTATTTTTATCATTTATTTATGTGTTTTAAGAGTATTTATATAATTTTTTAGCCAAAAACATCCAATAAAACGTGAGTTGTAGCGCTCTGAACACATCCACCTTGAAAAAATGGACATTCACTTCCTCCACGATTCCAGCTGATTGGCTTATCTGAAATTTAAAAAAACCGGCGTTTTTTTTTTTAATCTATAAGCTTAAATGCACCAAATAAACTACACTCAATTGAAAATATCAAAAATTGGATTTTTGGTAGATTTCTGAAGAAAAAGCTTCGAATTTCATGAGTTTTTTTGTTATATTTTTGTCATAAAAAATAGAAATATTTAGAATTTAGGAATGATCGTCGTTCATTTGGTTCGTATATATGCGCTGAATCTATCTTATACATTTAAAGTCATTCGATCAAACCGTTCTTGAGATATGATGGAGGAAAGTTTGAAAAACGCAATTTTGGGGAAAATGCGTTTAAAAAAAGTTTCAGGTCCGATTAAAACAATGAAAATCTGCCCCGAACAACAACTCTTCTAACACCTGCTTCTTTATAATGACTTCGAATTTTAAAAAATTAATTTGCCACTATATTCTAGACATGTTAAGGAAGCAAATTATGAACCCTTGCATGGGTGAACCCCCTTAGTATCAATCATCCTGTAGTTGAACAGTAAAATTTAACAACATGATTTATTTCGCTTTCGGGTAGAATTAAATATGCTTGCAGTAAATTTCTATCTAAAAATTCTGCCTACTTTTTCTCAATTTCCGTATTTTATATTCAACCGCCTAAAGTTTTCCTGGAAATAAGAATTTACCTCCGAAACCGTGGTAGACAAAATGAAATAAACTTTATGATTCGAGTTTCAAGGTATACAGTAAAATTATGATACTGTAATTTTACGTATTCATTACGATATTTCATCTAAAAACTTCACTAGGCACTCGTCAGGTTTTTAATAACAGTGATGCTGTGTCTTACGTAATCAGACACTAGAACAGGGGTTGGTAACCTTTTATCTGAGGCGCACCAGGCCAATATAGCACCAATATGATTCAGCATGCCACACAGTGGAACACTTCTGAAACAATTCGATTCCCGTGATGATGCATGCAGAATTAGAGAATAGAGGTAAATAATTTGGGCTTACAGTTTTATTATATATTGATTTTGCCTAATTTAAAGGTATTTCTTAAAATAAAAAAAAACAGTATAAAATATAACTATTTCTTAAACAAAAATTGTGCATTTATCATGTATTTTTAGACACATTTGTTAAAAAATAAGACATAGACAACTTAAAATATAAGTATTATCCTTCACTGAAGTTAAAACAAAAGATAAATTAAAAAAATGGTGTGTGGAACGCCACGCGATAGAAGTGAAACTTCTTTGGCGACGTTGGAACATTGATTATTTACCCTAATTTTCCAAATTGACCGAGCACATGTCTCAATTGCCTAATTTGTGTGAAAGGTATTCGTGGTGAAATGAGTCTTTCTGATACCAAATCCAAAGTAGAAAGATGTCCTGGGAAATTTCTGGGTATACAATACCATTACATTTTGATAAATTTCGTATACTTTTCCTATTTAAACTTTGTCGGCAATTGTAGCATGCTTTAATAACAATCTAAGAAAATATTTCAAAAAAGCCCGCATTTACTGCGAGAGCTATTTTGTCTACACCGTAATGTCACTGTATCTCATACAACCGTTGCTAAATGTTCTCGGGTCTAGGGGAAAAGACCCCTAATAGGAAGGTGGGCAAGTTGACCAATCGGAGGTAAGCAATCATCCAACTTTTTCATTGATATGACGCAAGTCACGTTGTGCTCCCACTCCCCCTTTTCCTCCCAACTCGCTTATCCTGTCATCATGGTTACGATTCGGGGGTATGGGAGGGGTGCAGGGAGACTACTTCCGTTCACTTTTTGACTGTTACGCAAAACTGGGCAAATTTCTCCTTCACTCTCGAGCGCTAAGAAGTTTCACTTCAAAAATTTAATGCGAACCTAGTGATTTTTACCTCTTTACCTTCATATTGCAAAATCATGGGTATAATGTGTGACTTTAAATTTCTGACACGATCCTAGGCATTCCGTTGATAAATAACTTCTTTGTGCTCTCGAAGTATCTTTCATATGAGGAAAGATTTTTTTACTTTGATATGTAGAACCAAAAGCGGAAAGCAGAGTACATGCCACTTTGTTTCTTCAAACTATTAAATCTCCAGCAATTTACAAAATAGCTGTACATTTATATTTAGAGTTACCTTTCAGATTTTTTCGTAATTCTGTAAATGTCCATAACTTTGAAGATATATGTAAAAACACCCATTATAAATTTATCCATTTTCATCCACTCAAAAATTGACAAATTTTTATAGTTCAGAGTGCCACTGAGAATTGTATTGCGTGTCACATGTAGCACGTGAGCCATAGGTTGCTGATCCCCGCACTAGAATAACTTTAAAAGTTTATCTAAGAAACATTTATGGCCATTTTCATGTAGACATTGTATATAGTAACTTCGATTTGCACTTCAAGCTGCTATGTAGAATGGTCATTTTTATATATTAGGCTGGGGAAAAGGAAATCCATTATTTTTTCTGTAGATCACTGTAGTGAACGATATCTCGTAAAGTATTTATCATGCAGTTTCAGGTGTATGCTCATAGGAAAGTGCCATTTCTCAATAAAAAAAATTTTTTTACTGTTTTTTGTTCGGTTCATTCATTTATAAGTTACATGGTGTTAAAAATGGAAATCAGTAAAGAGAAAGTTATGTACGTTTTACAGTTCTTCTTTGATAAAGGCAAAAATGCAAGCCAGACGACTAAAACTGTGAATGGTGTTTATGGTCTCAATGCTGCAAAAACCAGTTACATTCAATTTTGGTTTTGTCGATTCCTTTCAGGTATGCCTGTCGTCAAAAAAAATGTCGATAAAAACACAGAAATGATCGTAGTTAACCGGAATGTTAGTAGTCGCAGCATCATCCAGAGGCTAAAGATCGACCATTAATCAGTTTAGGCTATTTGCATAAAACTGGATTCAAAAAGAAGCTCGATATTAGGGTGCCACACCAATTAACACAAAAACATAATGGATCAAATTTCTCTTTGCAGAGACTTGCACAAAAGTAATAAAATCAACCCATTTCTTAAATGGAGGGTGACTGGGGATGAGAAATGTGTCACATATGACATCATTGCACGAAGGCAATCATGGCCAAAGAGTGATGAAGCAGCTTAAAAGGTGGTCAAACCAGGAAGGTTCTACTGTGCATCTGGTGGGGCTGGAATGGAATCGCTTATTATGAGTTGCTTTCATATGGCCAAACACTAAATTCGGATACCTGCTGTCAACAGTTGAAATGTTTAAAGCTAGCGATTGACCAGAAACGGCCAGAATTGGTCAACAGGAGAGGTTTTGTGCTCCATCAGTACAACACTAGGCCACGCACGTCTGTAGTGATTCCCTAGAAACTCCGGGAGTTTGGTTGGAAAGTTTGATGCATCCACCATATAGTCCGGACCTGGTACCAAGCAATTACCGTGTTTTCTTTGCATTCCAAAACATTCTTAGTAATAAGAAATTGGCATCCAGAGAAGATTGTGAAAATCGATTACATGAGTTTTTCACCAATAGGGACAATCATTTCTATGAGAGAGGCATTATGAAACTACCTTTAAAATGACACCAAATTGTGGAACAAAACGATGCATATTTGGACCAAATTGGTAATCCAAAACATGTTCAATCGTTTTTTGAAGTTCACGTAAAAATAATGGATTTTTTTTTCCCTAACCCAATATAATCCTTTATCATCAATTTTATGCCTAGGTATTAGGATGGTTCGATCGTAATGTGATGAGTATTGAATCCCAATTAGTAATTAAAGTTGAAATTACTTTTGATTATAACTGCAATTTAGTTGTATGCATGTGAGATCTGTTTACTATATATAACTAGTACATTATTTCCCACTTTTATATATATATATATATCCCATTTTTTTACTTAGAATTTTATACTAATAGTTCATTTTGAAACACCCTTTTTATTGGTAAAAAGTTAGAAATTTATTTTATTTGTAGGTACTTGGTGTTTCAATACAGTCTCTATTACTTATTTTTATAAAATAACCAAAGAATTCTAAATCTTTCATTGCATATGCATTAATTGATATAGTATGATACGATACACTGAAGAAATTATTTGTACGATTTTTTAAAATCTAACTAGTTATCCCAGAGTCAGCAAAGTATACCGCAAATATCTTAGAAAGCTCTAAATTATGTGAATTAGATTTACTAATAAAAAAGGAAGTAACTTATATAATTTACTGAAGTAGTTTCCTCATTCTACTTTACAAGACCCGAAGCTGGATTTTTTTTCACCATCATTGCAAAAGAACTTCAAGTTTTACTCTCTTTAAGTATTAAAAAAGGAGAGTACTCCTAATTTTTCTGCCACCTTTTCTATGAAATTTGTCGCAATGCTCTATTCCCTAAGGGGCTATAAAAGTACTCACACTTTTAAGATCTAAATGCGTAGGATGTGGTTAAAATCTAATTTATTTTCTCAATCTTTAAGCTAAATGCTATCTGCAACATCTGCCATAATCAATTGTCCCTTGAAGCAGTGAATTAATTTGAAATGCTGTTCTATTCCACGCGAATTTTATTTAATATTTAATTTTATTCCCTAATATCTTAAAATTTTATTGACTGCGTTTTTAATGTAAAGTGTTTCAAAGAAATGTTTTCGTCTCTCAGAATTAAATAAATCACTTAATTTAAATTTCAACTTGAATTTATTATAGTTTTTAACAACGAAAGATACATATCAATCGTTCATGTAAAAATAAAAACGATTCTTTTTTCAAGGTATATATTTACTGTCGCACTTCAAGGAACAATAAAATCAAATTTCGGTATGTCAATCTTTGGTATTTTATTTATTTATTTATTGCCACATTTTGTGTATTTGGCCAATTTTTTTCACTTTGGCTGCGTAATATAATTTCGCTTACCAAATCTGCGACTGAAATTAGCTTAGTTATAATCACGAACTCCTAACCGGAGTCGTAGTTTCGACTTCTAGTGGTGCTGAAGACCCACGGTGTAGAAAAAGGTATGGGCATTAAGTCGATCGTGGTCGACAAATGGAGACCTCCAAGACATTTTGAGGTTGAACGCCTTTACTGAAACCTAAGGCACGCATTCTAAAAAAAAACATATTCATGCAACACTGACGTCAGATAAACTGGAGAACCAGCTTTTTCGCAATCGATGCGACTGTGTTTACTTAAGTAAATGATTCGAAAATGTGTAGACGACACATGTACCTTCACTGAAAACAAACAATGACCCTTAAGGTATCCGACTACGTTCGGAACCGTGATTTTGCAAAAGCGTATAAATGGAAACTATTTATGATATTTAGTGTCACTTAGATTAGAAAACGTATATAAAATTGTTTTAAGAATATTATTACAATAAAAAATTATTTAAGTATAATATTTTGACAAAAAATGAACATAGAATGACCAATTTTCAAAAAATTCTCCTTTTCTGAAAAATGATTCAATTATAATAATATTTTGCCTGTATATAGCTCAGACCTCTGTACAGAGGCTTAACTAGAATTTTTGAAATATACAACTTAGAAGTGAATTTATCCATATTTTACTACAACAGAGAGGGGAAATTTTAAGAAAAAAGCTTCGATAATTATTTCAATTGGTAGCAACTCTGAAAATAATGTGAATTTTCCAAAACTCCTAGTTCAGACTGGAGAAGTCTTTACTTTGTATAAGCAAAATATTATTATTATAAAAGTATTTTTTATAAAAGGAGAACGTTTTGAGAGAAAAAAGATTATTCTAAATTAATTCTTTGCCAAAATATTGTAGTTAAATAAGTTTTTTTTGTCATAATGTTCTTAAAACTATTTTATACTTGTATTCTAATCTAAGTGACACTAAATATCATGGAAATTATCCATTTATGAACTTTTTTAAAATCACGGTTCCGAACGTAGTCGGATACCAAAGAGAAAAAAAAAGATCACTGAGATGCCTGCCGTAGAAATAAATCTCCACCACACTGCAACTGAAGGGGGAAATATATGTTGATGATCAGCTCTTCCAGCGATAGCATGGAATTGGCGATTGAGACATCCTCTCACACCCAGCGCTTCCAGGGAATGGGGCTATTGAGCTGATGTCATATCCCATGATGACGCGGGAGTGATCAACGAATAAATGTATCATCGGTTCACAAATGTTCTCTGCTGGCTGCATTGAATACGTCCACGCTCCAGCAGTCGCTCATCGTTGTTCAAGTATCCAACTAGACAAATTTGTGTTTTTGCATTAAAAATAATAATCCGTCATACTTTGAAAGAGAAGTACAATGTCGAAAATAAGTATTAAAAAAAAAGCATATAATTTTAATACAGAATGGCCACACCTACGCCACTGGGTGAACCGTAACATCATAAAAATATTGAGAGCAGACAGAACACTGAAAAAGTCTGCCCACCTCTAGTGTAGAGGGCCTATTTACGTTAAATCTGTCGAGGACCATTGTACTTCCGTTTGTGTGGTAGTTAGGAGAGAAGGGAGGGGCAGCTCAGGTGTCATCCTTATCACTTGACCCAGGGTCAAAACTATGAGGTCCGTCGGCAGTAGCTTTCGTGTTACTTTTGAGTGCGACGTTAATACAACGCTCACTCACTGTTATTGAAGTAAAGTACGTTTTAAAAATAGTAATCAAAATTGTTGCTATATGCAGCTTCTATTCTCAAACTAAAATTCTTGTTTTTGTATGTTTATATTCTTCTCTCAGATTAATTGTATATATATATATAATTTCTCCATCAAATTTAAAAGGCCTAGTTATATATGTATGCTTTTTTCTTAATTAGACAAATATTTTAGTCATAACTGATATTTCTTTTTAGTGTTCTTAAAATGAATAATAGAGCATCAGTTTTTTTTAAAAGGCAAATAAATAGAGTTGAAGAATGTATTAATGTTATTTTTTATACAGACGCTTATAAAAAATTAATCCAGTATTCAGATTCAAATACTCTTGTTTTATGATTTTTTTAACTGAAATGTTTTATGCTCGTTCCGCGTTTAATGTTTTTTTTTTAAATTTAAATAAAATGTATTCAACGGAATCAATAGGTTTTGGAACATAATTTTAGATATTATATTTAAACAAATTATGCAATGCGTATTACACAATCAAATCGTAATATTATGATAACCCTATAGGACAAAAATAACTCTATTAAACAGAATTAGAAAAAGGCATGAATGTTGGTTATAGAATATCAAGTAGAACCATGTCTGAAACTGATGATTCGGGGAAATGTTTGTGTAGAGCCGTAGTGAGCGTAAGTACAATAAATGGAAAAATGATCTTGATCTGCAGTTCGGACATATAAATATTGTGAGGTACTGCAGGTAATAAAGGAGAAAGGCGAGTATCGTCTGTTTTAGTGTAGCTTCAAAATGTAACATTCATAAACAACAATTAATTAATTAGTTAGTTTGCTTTGGGTTTATTAATTCGCTTGGAAATTACCTCTATGGCGAATTCATCAGAACCGATAAAGGATCCTCCCTACATAGCAACGGTGTATACGGCGAATGATGGAGTCTTTCAACAGGAAAAAGCCGCATACAATATGGCCAAAATTATCCGTGAACGTTTGGAGGACATGTGGTCAACTTCCACTTACTAATGTGGCCACCAAACTCCCCAGATCTAATCCTGGCAAAATATGTGGGGAAATCTGGATCCACACATCAGACAGAAAAATCCTCAACCTCTGAATCTTCACATTTTAAGTAATGCTTTGCTTTTCCCATTATCAAATATTCCCTTGGAAACCCTCTACGCGCACATTGAGTCTATCCCTCATCGTAAAAGCGTTGCTGTAAAAGCGCAAGCTATTCTAGATATTAGGTAAGTAGTCCTAATATTATGGTTCGATTGTGCATTTCATATAAAGAAAACTATTGATAAATTTTAAACTCATTAAATTTTGAAAGAATAATTACGTTGGATTTAAATTTAGTTGACTGCAACAAAAACACTTCAGTTCACAAATTCATTCTATCCAAGACTGTATAAGAAAACCTCAAAAAATATTTAGCTTAAACCAATGTCGAAAGAAAAATGCAATTTGGTTGTGTGTAAGAAATAAGAAATGTATTTCATATAATTATTATATTTCTTAACCTTTCCTATATCCAAGATATGTCATAATTTAAACGTATTTTTCCAATATCATAATAATATTTTTAGGAAAGAAATCTATAATTGAAAGCAATTCCGTATATTGATACATAAAAATATGTTAGTATCTAGCTATATAAATGTAATCTTTTTATTATGAAAATTATGAAAACACATTTGGTAAATTTTATTTAAAAATGTTTAAAAGGAATGCTAAGATTCTGAAACTATTTTAGTTTTTTTTTTTTTTTTTTTTTCAAATTTTGCATTCTCTACTCCCAAACTCATTATTTGGGGAATTATAATAAAAAAGCGCAATATTGTAATGGAATTCTTTTGTAATCTTTTTTAAGAGTCTCATGACAGTATATGTATTCCCTTCTTGTAAACAAGCTGTAATAATCAAATAGCTCCATTGTGTATTTTCTTTTTGCTAGTTTATATAGTCTCATATATATTTTAACATTTCTCTTGTGTAACTGTATAAATAAAATATTTTGTATCCTTACTCAAATAATGTAGAGATTTGAGAATTTTTCTGTTTTTTTTTAAAAAATGTCAGCTAATCAAGTTAAGAAGCAATGGTAAAAATTATTTTCTCTCTGATTAGTGCTTTGATATAATACCCCAAAAAAAGAAATAATTCAATTTATGAGAATATAATCATAATGTGTGGAACATTTTTCTTTTGTAAACAATGCATTGATAATTATCCACAATTGTATGCTATTTTGAGATAATTAATTTCTATAATTATGCGGCATTATAAAAGGTTGAGATTGTATTACTAAGAAAACTAATAACAATTCTATGCATATTCTGTATAATAATTTTAGAACACAATGCCCATTCTTTAAATGTATTATAATGAAAAATACATAGTGTGGTCTACATTCGAGCACTGTTTTCTATTTCATTGTTCGCTATTTTGATCATGAATTGATTTTATGTATAATTTTTTTTTTTCATTTCACTAAAAAAAAAAACTTTTTCAAAGTTTATAGTTTAAAAAAATATATTTATAGTATATCTTTTATATATATATATATATATATATATATATATATATATATATATATATATATATATATATATATATATATATATATCTAGTTTATAATTCTAAAAATTGTAGTTCTCATTTTTTTTTGGAATAATGGAAGATACTGAATATATGAACTCCACTAGACCTATAAGTTCTTATGCAGAAGAATATGATAAGATTATGATTCACCTGTTCAGGTGTTGTTCTCCGTCAATTAATCATAGTTCAAAATTAAGAGGTTCGTCACCAATAGCCTTCATGTTTCTACAGAATGATTAATTTAAACCATTGTTATCAACAATGAATATTTTCTTTGTACTTCCTTTTGTATAATTATTAGTAATTTATGTTATTGCACTATTTATGTCATATTAAATCACAACACAAAAACATTTCAACTTTATAACATAATTTGTTCTTATGAAACTTAAACGTTATTACTATAATATTAGAATTCTTAGTTAAAAAAAATTCTACTTAAAATTTGATAACTCTAAATTGTAACGGTTTCTATCCATGGTCCTTCCACTAATTTTCTTGGGGAAATTATCTTCAACTGTGGTTTGAGTTTAAAACCATTTGCCGTAGAGATAACTTAGTTTCATGCTAGTGTAAAAGCTATTTAAACCAAGGCAAGGAGTGTGTTAAGGTTAATCGTGAATATTGAGTGAAGAGTCGTTAATCATAAGTAGAGTCGTTTGTCCTTAAGTTATCATTCCAGCAAGAACTACCATTCGGAGAAATAATAAAGAGAAGACAAGAATGTAGCAGTTTAGGAAAAAGCTGACAAGTGATCTACAAATGGACCAAGAGAAGTGTACATTTGATAATCTTATAAGTTTAGATTTAGGAAACATTGAAATTGCTCCCATGGTTATTAAACTTTAAATAATCATAAATTGATCGCAAATTTATTGGTCTAAAATAAACGTCATACTATAGAATAGCAGAATACAGAATGTTTCTTCTGCAATTCTGCTTCTTCAATGACCCAAATTACACCTGCAGCCTCCGGGTTGCGAGAAAATAAAAACCCGCATAAAAAATTAAAACAAAATGCTTTGATATTTTCGTATTTTACCTATAGTTTACAGAATTTCATAACAAAAGTGATACTAAAAATGTATTTAAAAGCTTCTACGATCCTAATTTTATTAAAACATTTTTTTAATAAAAGTATGATGGCTGCAATATCCGAGTAATTATGGTCACTAACTCGTGGCTATCAGATAGAAGGACAGATAGAGGGGGTGCTATTTCAGATGTCCTCCTCGTCACTTGATCATGGCTCAAAATTACGAGGCCCATCACCAATAGCCCATCTGTTGCTATAGTGTACGCCGTAAATTAAAATCAAATCAAATTGATAAAAGTATGAATGTCGTTTAGGACTAAAAGGTAAGTCAAAGCTGTCTTAAAAATGTTGCTATCCTCAACGTTTCTTAACTGATAGTACTTAAAGGTGTTGGAAAGCTAAAATCATATTTTTTTGACAATTTGAGATTTTTACATTTTCTAATCGTATAGATTTTAACCTTTCTATAAATACCTTACTTTAACCTCTAGGGTAATTAGAAACTCTTAAAACCTTTTTTAAAATAATCGTTGAAAAACTGGGCCACGCCCATTTGAATGACAAAAAAAATGTAAACAAAGTACTTCGCTTTTGCTTAAGAGTTGAACGTCTGATATAAATCAAAACATGTATCTTTTATTGTAAAATGGGCCTTTTATTATTTTATTTCCTAGCAGATTAGAAGTCTCACTGTATACATTAAAATCAATTTATCTCAAAATGTAAATTTTGATGCTCGATGTACCTTTTCTGAGAAACTACTGTTCATAGGTATGTAAATTTGTTATGGTATATTTATACTGATGGCTAATATATAGTGAAATGAGCTTTTTGTAAGAAACTCAAAAATTTATCTTTTACAAATTTTTTATGTGAAAATTGGGTCAAATTTCGCAAAGTTTGATAAAATATTTCATAAATTATTAAAAAATTCAGAATTAGCTAAAAACTCATTTCAGTATAATGAAAAAGGTATACTTTAATTGTATGAAAAATTTCAAGCATGTACATGTAACAGACTTTGAGAAAAGGTGCATCGAAAAGAGCCAATTTAACATTGTCAGTATATATAATAGAGAGAGAGGTTTCCAACTCCTCTTTACGCAACAAAGAAATATGCATTTTAAGATGGATTCTACGTCATTAAGTTAAGTGCATTAGAATTTATTTTGCTTTAAAATTCTTCAATTTTTGTATTTTAAATAAGAAAGTATAAATCTATCAGCTGTGTATGTTAATGTGGATTACTTTTGCGTCCTTAATAATTCACAGCAATGATGAATGAGGAACAAAATAAAGACAACCGAAATCTTACACTTTAATGTAAATAGTACATTTAATAGCATCATATAATAAAGGGCAAACATCTTAAAGCCTCATCCCACTCGCATGTCTTGGAACAACTCGATTCTCTTTCGAACAATTGTTTCCAGCAGTTGTGAGGGTAAAGGGTTGCCGTAAGCAAAATAATACGCTCTAACGTCAGCTGCGCCTTATCATGTCTTGTCATTGAAAAATTACTCGCCGATTTTTCTGCTCTGGAAGAGCATCCATTCCTTTTAAAACATTACATGCCTTTTCTGATGCGTTTGACGAAGCAGAGGGTGCCATCTTTACCGTCATCTTGTTCATGGCGTAAGGAGACGAAGAACCTCATTGGCTAGAATTTTGAGCTATCTTAATTTCGAACAGTTCTTTCAGCTAACTAAGAAAAAGTTGTTCGAAAAAGTTGCTATGGGAACTGGATAGAAAATCCTTAAATAAGTTTCTTCAGAGAAAGATTGTTCCAAATACGTATACGTGTGATAAGACCCTTAGAATTTTTAAAGAATTGGCTGTAGCAATTTGATTTTACATCTCCCGTATAAATATTCCAAAGAATTTTTACATATGAAAGCTTTTTTATTAGCTTACGCTGAATCATGTAAATAATACAAAGTATCAGAGAAAAAATTAAAATCTCGAAGGGAAATAATTTCTGTGTTATTTATAGAAATTCTGTCTATTCATTTTCATTGGAAAATTAAAATGAAAACATTTTTATTTTAAATGATGAATAAAAGCTACCGAGAGAAAAAGAAAAAGCAAAGCGCAAATCCAAAAATAGGTTAGTGTTATTCATTCTTTAATTAAATTAGCGTTCTCTCACACATTCCTCAGAAATTAAACTATTTCTAATGCCAGGAAAGAAAGGATTTTAGAATTAAAAGAATGAAAACCTACAGAAGAAAATGTATCAAAATTAACGCCGTGAAACAAATTGTGTTTGGAAATTAATTAATGTTTGAAATTAAATCAAGAATTCAATTACTTTCGAGGCATTACTTAAGTAATGTAGAAGAGGTAAATAAACAATTTGTAATAATTAAATAATGACATTCTTTTTTTTAACCATACCATAACAATTTTGAAAAAAATTTTAAAATGTACTTCACGTACAAGAAAGTTAAAGAGGTTGAATTCTATATAAACCGTGTGTTTGAAATGTATGATAAAGATATTCACCTATGGTTTTTTGTGTTCAACGAAGATAATACCAAAGGTTTTTTACCTTTTTTATTGCATGGTTTTAATGTGCACACCATTAATAGTGTGCTACATATCAAGTATATACGAGAAACGTCGTCTCAGATTTTGATATTATGCTTCCTATCGTCATAAATACTTCATGCTTTTCATAAACTGTTTATCTTAATAGTGGAATTCGTTTATGGGGAGTATGAAATTTACGCTGGACATGTGTTGCAGATTTAATTCAATAAAACATGCTACAACTTTCGCTTGTTCCCGAGGTGAAGCCATTTTGAAATGAAAATGTTGTTTAATGAGGACGTTGCACCATCTAGTTTGCATCTGATTAAACTGAAACTTTAATTTTTTCATTATGGAACATAAAAAACCCGTAAGCGGGCATCTTTATTTATTTTTAATTTTTTTTTAAAGTGTAGACATTTTTTGGACATCTTACATATACCAGTCTATAGAGAAATAGTAAAGAAATTGATTCAACTTATCCATTCTGGCTTTAAGTTTCTGAATTGAAATATATTATTTAATTTCTTCCACGACTCTTTAAATATTGCTATCCTTTCGGTCAAAAGCGATTTAAATAAGATGATATAAATTGAATCTGAGAGAATGTGAGAATATATATATTAATTTAATGTTGAGAAGAGATAACTGATTTCACTGCGATGGAGTTAATTTCCATCGAAATGTGTAAATCTTGAGTCTATCTCCGACAATACGCTCCGATTTCCACTTCGACTTCCGTTAAATAGATCAGTTTCAGCCATTTATTCAAGACAATTTATGTATATTTAAGTTCATAATACTTTAAAAGTTTCTTTTATATTCTTAGAACCCAAACAGTTTATTATTCCGAATGATAAGTTGAAAATTTTTCTTTACTTTTCAGAAATGCGTTGACATTCATTTTGATAGTTTATAGGTAAATTATTTTATGATTTTAAAAATGAAAGGGGTACAAAAATGGTAAGAATACGCTAATCGCTAATTGAACAACAATAACAAATTATTTTCAAATAGCACTACTCCATCATGTCAGTTTATAATTTTAAATACCTTTCAACATTTTTTTTTCATTACACTTCCATAAACATATTTGGGGCCTAGGTAGCCTACTGGTTATGGTCATAAGTTCAGCCAATGAACAGCCGCTATGTATAGGGGGCCAATGCAGGCAAACTGTCCTTACGTTGGTTCGGTCTGATAACTAGGAAAGGGAGATGCGAGCTCAGATGTCGTCCTCTTGACGAAGAGATCTCTTGACGAAGTTCAAAATTACGAGTTCCATTGCCAATTACCATCTTGTTGCTTTATAGTACGACGTTAATATAACTCTCACTCCATAAACATAATTTGGCGTTTGTGGGATATTGTCGAATTACAATGAGTCTCCTTAAGACATTCCATGCGTTTTTAACGAGATTCAGGTCTAGGGTACGAGCTGGCCAGACTATGCCATGGATATCTTTAACATGAAGACAATCTTCTACAACTTGTGTGCGACGACAAGTTGTAATATGATACTAGTTTGTAAACGGTATTCTACCCGCTAAATTGTGGTAAAATTTTGCCAAGTTGAGCAATAACGTTACAATATGGTTACCTTGATATTTATGTGGTTTTGTACCGTAATTTCTATAAACCGTACGTATATGACCATAATTTTTTGCAGTAACCCTATTTATTTCAAGCAATTAATTCAATTTTTTAAAAAATCTATAACCATTTCCACATTTGACAGTATTTTTGCAGTATTCATTTTCTTTTTTTAATCGAATTTTTTGCATGGAATAATGGATATCTCAGAAGGTATTGGTGAATATCAGGATATTTTTTCAAAGAATATGATTGAACCGAGTTTTATTTACTCGGACCAAAAGATTTACCTAATTTACATTTTTGGCCGATTTTGTTTTCTAAGGGTATGGATTTCCTTTTTTCAATCTTGGTTAAGATTTCGCTGATTTTTTGAACGCTATGAAATGTGATAAATGTGGTACAGACATGAAAATTGTTTCTGAAATGTAAGAAATTGGACGGCCAATTTTTTATTTGGATCTTAGATGCGAATTCACACTGCCAAAATAATAAATCTGTGAAACATAATTCTTTTTCTACTTGTAGCAAATTGCGAATTCCCTCTGTTTTACTTTTATAAATGTTTTCAGCACTTTTTCACATTCCGTAATCACTCGTCACACCCTTCCCCTCTTAATACTCAATTTTTTTCTTTCGGTTTCAAATGATTATTTAAAAAAATGTTTGCTCGAACCGATGTTTTTAAAGTCCTTTTCCTTTTGACAGTTAGAAATTATTCATATTCAATTTTTTTATCATAGTTCTCATATTTTTCAGCTCAGTTTTCCATGTAAAGTGTATAAATACACATTTCTTCCTAATTCATTTTTTAAACCTTATTTTTTTTTGGATCTATGTAATTTTTCTGTCTTCAACCTGCTTCATTGAACTTCAGACATTTTTTTTTACTTTACAACATGTCTTTTTAGTGCTAAGTGGCCATCTTGGATTGAAAACTACTTGCCGTTAAATAGGCATTTGGTGGTAACTTACGGATAGCAAATTAGTCACCACGTTAGGATCTATAAAAGGAAACATTTCGCCGCAAGCACTTTGGTAAAGTCAAAGAGGGAACAGAACGTCATCAATGTACTGTCGGTCAGGGGAGCGTATGTTTACCATTAATAAATAATTGTATTTATTAACTTTAAATTTGATTGCCATATGTTTTCTACTAATCTAAGAGTCAAAATAAATGCAATTTTGTAAAGTTCAGATTTTAAATAATTGAAATAAATCAATTTACAAATTTTGTAAGAAATATAATAAATAAAAATCAGTATAAATCTATATATGAGTCTTATATTAGATTGGGGGAAAGAAATCCATTATTTTTGCATGGAAATCAAGACTTTATTTAACATGCTAGATAATCCTGGTTTGACCACCGTTTGAGCTGCTTCACCGCACTTTGACCACGATCGTTTTCGCACAATATTGTAGTACGGGACCCATTTTTTATCCCCAGTCACCATCCATTTAAGAAATGGGTTGATTTTATTCCGTTTGGCCAATGCTTCGCAGATGTAAATTCAATCCATCATGTTTTTTCGTGTTAATTGGTGTGTCATTCAAACATCGAGCTTCTTTTTGAATCCAACTTTGCGCAAATGGCTTAAAACTGTTTTATGATCGATCTTTAGCTCTTGGCGATGCACGACTATTAATATGCCGGTCAATTTAGATTATTTCTGTGATTTCATCGACATTATCGACAATGGCCCTGCCTGTGTGAGGGGCATCTTTAACATCAAAAATACCTGAACGGAATCGACGAAACAAAAATTGCACGTAATTAGTTGTTACAGTGTCGGCACCATAAACACCATTCGCAATTTCAGCACCTGGCTTGTATTTTCGCTTTTATCAAAGAAAAACTGTAAAAAGAACTGGATTTCACTTTGTTGCCTTCCATTTTTAACATCCTGAAACTCACAACTGAATGGACCAAACAAAAAAAAAAGCAAAATAATTTTTTCAGTGCGAAATGTCATCTTGACAACGAGCATAAATTTCCAATCGTTTGATCGATACTTCACGATATATCGACACTACAGCCATCTACCGAAAAAATAATGGATTTCTTTTTCCCCAACCTAATATAAAAAAAAATTTAGTGTGGGAACATATATACACACGCACACACACTGGTGTCCAAAATTAAGATTACAAACACAAGAATGAGATATTTTGACAAAAGGTTGGTTTTATACATGGAAATTCGGTACACAAATACCTTATGCTGCAAGGAAGGAAATCGTAACAAAGAAAACTACAAAGGAGTTTAATGTAGACTGACATCGAAAGGAGGTCGATCTTGGTCAAAATAGGGTAAGTCATAACTCTGTATTGTCGAGCTAATAAGAGGTGAGTCCACCTTGTACACATATACAAGTATGACTTCGTGCTCTCGTACTTTTAATGAGGCTATTGATCAACAATTGTGGAAGTAATTCCCATTCTTTCAAAATAGCCGATTTTAATGCATGAAGTGTACTTGGAGGGAGTTTTTAACATGCAAAGGATCAGCCGAGAGTATTCCACAAGGGCTCTATGGTACTGAGGTCTCCTTCGAGGCCGAAGCATACTTTCTTCCAGATAAACATTTACATTTGTAACTCTGTGTGATTGGGTGTTATTTTCTATAAAATTTAACTCATGTTTAATTTTGGTTAGCGTTCTTCATTAAATTTTTTTGTACTATTATGAATAAATTTTCTGATAAAAGGTGAAGGTTAAGATCCCGTAAAACAATTTTAATCCTGCATTACTGTCCTAAGTCAATGATATTATTAGAAAACATAATAGTTTTACGTTTTAGGTCATTGACTTCTTGCCATAATATATCTCAATTTTTTTATACTTTTCAAATTTCAGCTCCCTGTGTTTAATAGAATATTTAACACTAAACTATCATTACTTTGTCTTATAATATTTCGCATATGTACGTATATACGTATGCATGTATGCATAGATATAACATGTATAACCAACTTTAAATGAACTTGCTTGTTGAACAAGTGGAATCTGGAGAATCGTGTTTTGATGCTCCCCCCATTCATCAAGGATGTTTATATAGAAAGATATAATTTGTTGTATTTGAAATATGATCGACTTTTAAATTCGTAAGTGGAGTTGAAAGAAAAACTTGCAGTTAAAATACAAGCTTAAATATATATATATATATATATATATATATATATATATATATATATATATATATCGCTTAATTTTCATTCTGAATCATGGAATTCATTCTAAAACTAACGTGAAAAACTAATTAATTTAAAATAAATGCACCACAATTATAAAAAAAAAAAATTACAAGCTTTGTCAAATGTAGTCTTTTATTTAAAAAATATATAACTAGTTGTATAGTTCTTATCCGTGCTTTAAGAGATATTTTTAAAAATAAAAAAACTTTTTAACTCTTTTGTAGATTTATCAAAATAAAGTCCTTTATATAAATATTTTCGAAAACGTATTCTGCTTATGCTTAAAGAAAACTAAATTTAAGTGGAGAGTAATTCTACTTTTCCAATATATATATATATATATATATATATATATATATAATTAAAGTATTTTAATATATTTTTATATTTTTCCTTATTCAACACGAAGTAATGATAAAAATTAAATATTGTTTTTTCATATGTAATTTTGCGATATCTTAAAAGTATGGTTATTTGATATTTTCCGATTATAACAAATTGTTAAGAACAAACTTCGTAGCAATTAGTTAAAATACTATTGTCTTTTTTCGTAATCACGTTTGTAATTAGTTTATTAGTTTTGTTGCCATGATTTAAATTTTGTTACGTTCGCTTCAATTAAAAATGTCTTAAGATATTTAAAACTCTTAGGTTATGATGATAATTAATTTAATCTTATATTCTACGTATGTATAAATGTGAACCCCAATTATTTGAAAAATAATAGCAGTTTTCATTAATTATAACTAGATTTAAACTTTGTCCAATAGTATTATTTGTTTAATTTTAACACAATTAAGTATTTCTCAGAAAGATTTTTTAATTTCTTTTTCATTTCAGAGAAAAATTTTAATAAAGAGTTTTGATTTGAAATACATAGACAAAATTTTCAAAGTATGTACCTGAAACAAATTAAGATGTTTTAAAAGTTTTATGAAATATTTGAAATTGAAATTCTCGGCTCTGAAATATTTTGATGAAAAAATAATTTTTGTAATTATCTTCTTTTTAATTATACGTACTTCGTCTCTTTTTCTTTACCTTTCCCAGTTTACTTCGTTAAATTTAGTTGTTTGTCTTAGTTGTTACTCTATTTTTTTAAAAAAGATTGATACAAATCGATTTGGCTTTTGAGCCTTAGTTATTTTAACCCCATGAACGGTCAATTTATTTCTCAAAATATTCCAAAATAAAGTCACATTTTTATTGCTTATAAGTAAGCATAATACTTAACACAAGATGTGAAAATGGAAGAATTTCATTTTAATTCACACTATTTTATAATTGGGGAGCACAAAAACCTCTAAATGTTTTTTATAACTACACTCTATATGCTATGGAGAATGTATGTTTCATATATCTTAAAATAATTTATCTCATACTAAGAAAAATATTTCATGTTCGTAAATCTTTTTCAAACGGTAGAGGACTCGTAAAAATGCACAGACAATTTGAAGTATGGTTTAATACTAAGTCTTGCATTGTAATGAGGACAGAGATAATATTGGCTTTTTTTGGATTATATTTCCATTTTCATTTCTTCTCAAGCAATGAGTTGCATATTGCCTTGCCAATTCCTGTTCTTTATCGACTATTTTTAAGAATTTTAATTCCTGCCTTCAGCGAAAAATTCCAGCCTACACCACAAAGAAAATCCCGGATGAGAAGTATTTCAGTACCATAGACAAACTACATATCTTAAAAATACTAGCACCCATTTTTTCACTATAAGAATTAAGAATATGTGAAAAACAAAGATAGAAAGAAGAGAATATCAGTGCCGATTGGGGCCAGCTTTCGGTAGCGCTTATGGTGTACGGGCAAACCAGTAAAGGTATCCGACTAGTTGTGACAAATTTTATTTAAAAAACGGGAAGCAAGGACATTTTTAGTGGCTTTTAAATTTATTTACTACATTTTAAGAAAAAAAGGCTAAAATTAAGAAGAGAAAAAATTATTATTGATAAATGGGAACTGGTAAAAATTTACAAAAAAAACAACAAAAAAATACACAAACGGGACCCACTCTGTACAAAAGATTTATGAACAAATTTTCAATTTTACAACTTTGATGTGTTACTTTTCTATTCCTTTTTAAAATGACCTTCAGGAATAAGAGATATTTTAATTTTTACAAGAACTAGAGCACTTTATCTTATCTATTATATGAAATTGCTTTAAAAATCAGTGATTATATTCACATAAAGAACTGTAAATTCTGTAATAAAATAGTGATTGATAATTTTGAAGGTTAAAACAATTCTGTTGCACAGAACATACACAAAAAATTTCAGTTAACTATATTTCAAACTTTTTGAGTAATCACTGACCACGTTTGAGCATTTTCGAAAAAAACATATTTCGAGTAAAACGCATTTTAAAGTTTGACATCTTGTTTAATGTTATGGCATCTACTTTTACTAAAACACTTGTAGTTTTTGTTCCAGTAAATGGAAAATACACTCATGTCCATAAATTAAGGATAATGAAGTTCAAGAAAAGAAAGAGACAGAAGCAAAACAAATTTGACTTATTTGTAAAGTCTATTTATTAAACAAAAGGTAAAGAGCAAAAAGGATGCTATATGTTTGACATAATAAATTAAAATTGCGATTTTTACTCCCTGGAGCAAATTTCAAAAAAGAACCTATTTACAAAAACAGTATAACATGGTTAGAATGATGGTTAATACGGAGTATGTCTCCCGGACGATGCAATACAGGCCTTACAACACCTAGGCATGTTGAGTATCAAATTATCAATCTGATCTCTGGGAATATTATACCACTCATCAAGCAATGCACTCCGAAGTTCCGGTAGGCAGGTAGGAGGGGGTTGACGGGCTGCAATTCGTCGGCCAAGCATATCCCACGCATGCTCTATTGGATTCAAGTCCGGTGAGTATGCTGGCCAAACCATATGTGTGTTATCCTCCGATTGAAGGCATTCGTCTACAATGTTTGCACGGTGAGGATGGGCGTTGTCATCCATAAACAGAAATTCAGCCCCCATGGCGCCCCGAAACAAACGTACATGTTGTTTCAGAATGACATCCCGATAGATGTGGCCTGTCATCGTTACACTCTAAACATGCAGGTCAGTTCTGGAACCAAGAATAATTCCACCCCAAACGAGCCATCCTGCACCATCGTAACGGTGTCGTTCAATGGTGTTCTCTTGGTGGTAACGGGTACCTGGCGCTCTCCATATTAAAGTCCAGCGATAATCAGACTCCAAACTAAACCTGGACTCGTCGGAAAACATCACACAAGACCACTGTTCTGGTGTTCACAATGCATGATCACTACACCAGGTTAATCGCAGGCGACAGTGAGTTGCGGTAAGTGGAGCACATTTGACAGGCCTACGAGCATATAGACCAATGTGCCCTAAGTGTCTGTACACTGTCTGCCTTGAAACCGTCGTATCGGTAGCTGAAGAGAGCTGACGAGACAGGTCTGATGCTGTGCTCCGTCTGTTTCTTTTGGCAGTAACTGCCACATATATACCGGTCCTCATTCGGTGTTGTAACTCGGGGGCGACCTGTGCTGTAACATCTACTTACATTACCATCATCTTGGAATCGTTGCCAAAGCCTGGAGATGACACTCTGGGAGATTCCAAGTTCCTCGGATACTTACAGCTGGGTACGCCCACATTCCAGTAATCCAATATTTGTACCAGGTAAAAAATCATCCAAATACTTCCTTTGTGCCATAACTATGCGGTTATTGCACTGAAAGGCTTTTAAAGTGCTTGTGAACAATTTTACTTCTTTGCCACCATTCCTTATATACCCCTCTCTTACACTCTCGTCATTGTGACGTACTATCCGCACCATCTGGTGGTTTCCTGTAATTTGCATAATCTTCTTCAAGATGTGTGTGATAATTCTACAGATGAAATTTTTATTTTAGAGTTCAATTTCTGTGTGATTCTGAATTATCCTTAATTTATGGACATGAGTGTAGAAAACTTGGGAATTTTTACAAAGCTGATAAGATGGCCTGTGTAAAATAAAATCATGAAAAATTGTCAACTTTTGAAAAAATTACTTTTTTTAAGGTAGTCGGATACCTTAAGTGGTTAATAGAATTTTAAAATTTAAAATGCAGTATCGAAAGTAATAAAACACATCACGCTATTAAACAATTTACTTATATAGTATGTTATTACTTCTCTTAATTTGTCTTTCAACATTTTAACAGGCATATCTGAAAATCTATTTCAGTAAACGTAGAAAGATTAAATGCATTACAGATTAGACAGACTAATTGTTTCAAGGTTTGAGATTTAATCATGTACTAAACTTGAAGCGATGTGTGCAATTAAGCACGC
The DNA here is from genome assembly GCA_019973935.1 of Trichonephila clavipes. Classification (NCBI taxonomy): domain Eukaryota; kingdom Metazoa; phylum Arthropoda; class Arachnida; order Araneae; family Nephilidae; genus Trichonephila; species Trichonephila clavipes. The sequence continues at coordinate 268,971 of BMAU01019750.1, read as the reverse complement.
GAGAAGTGCATATTTTTACATTTATATAAGTGCGCTATATATTACTTTTTTATTACTTCAGCTTCAAGAACAAAAATGTATAATATTTAATATAATATAACTAACCTGAAAATTTTAAAAAAATAATAAAAAATGTAAAAAATTTAGATTATTGAATTTGTTTTTTTTTTACCTTTAAAATACATTCATTGTAATAATTAAATTTGACTTCACATACTTCCAGGTTATATTGAAACATCTACTCTCTCTTCAATATAATCCTGTTTATTATTTCATTCAATCAAAAGAATTTCAGATTTTTAGACAAAGTTATCAAGGTTTGGAGAATAATATGAATACACATTTGATGCTAATGATAATAATACATAAATATAAATTCAGAAATGAAAACTGGAGTTTATTTGCAGAATGTATTTTATTTCTGAAACATAAGCGAATATTCTAACAAACTCTTAATATTCCCGTGTGTTCTTAACAAATTTAATAATGTGAAATCTCTCTCTCTCTCTCTTTAAAATTATTGACTCTCTTACTTATTAAAAATTATTTTACGAAAAAATGAAACTTTTTTTTTTACTTGAAAGAACGTGTAAATACATATGAGTGTAAAAGGGATGCCTTTTTATCCAATTATATTTTAAAACCTACTGCAGGATTCCAACAGCCCGAAAAATAAGTAATATTAAAAAAGCATCATTTTATAAATACCGAGCGTAAATTTTACTGAAATTAACACAAATTAATGAAATATAACTTTAATGAAATATAACTAATAATAAACATTCGTATGACACCTTTAAATCAAATTATTAATGTGACTTGTAAAATTTATGTATTTTTTTAAAAGAATATAATACGATAAATCCCGTATGCAAAGTTTTTGCAAAAAAAATCATTATTCTATTAAATTAAGGCAGTGTGTATTAACATACGTTACATATAAGTATTCATCACAAAATAAGCAATCATTTAATTGATAGATCAACATTCAAGCTTTAGTACTATAACTTTATTGTAAAAATAATGCTAACAAGTGTAATATATATATGTATAAAACTTTTTAAAAAAGTTTTTCGTGACGCTGTAATAAATTCATTACGTATTATTACAACAATACCAACGTTCAAGGTAACTCGCTAAATTGGCAAGACCAATTTCTCATGAGCCGTACGCGCTGAATTGGCATCCATGAGCCTCTCTTCATTTAATGTCTCCAATACGGTTTCGTCAGCACATTATTGCAAACTCTCGCAACAACTGCCTGGACTGGAATCGTTGTGAGAATATAGACGTTATCTTATATACCAAGACTTATTAACAATGAATGGAACTAAATATCCAACTTTACGGAAGCTGCAAGAGCTGCAGGCTTATAAAAATCTGAATATTTTATCAATGAAGTTTTGGACGATGCACCTTCAGTGATGAATTTAACGGAAGAAGAGCATCAAGAACGAATTTTGCACAAAAAGAAGAAGAAATAAATAGAATTATATAATACATGCAAATTACAGTTTTACAATTTGAGCAATGAGTATGGAAAGTTATATAATTTGAACAATGGGGTTTGGTCCAACGTTAGGCGGAGCAGGGGCTACCCTACCCTTGATCTATTTAAACTCATTATCTCTGTTCGATACATTGTCAAAGCGTTTGTAAAATTCTGACAAAATCCTTACAAAAAAACGATATTTTTTAAGTAAAATAAAAAAGTTTTCATTGTGTTTTTATACAGAAAATTCAAACATTATTGTCATTTCCTAATTTAAGGGGGCTCACCCATGTAATGAGTTAAAAAAATCAAGAAAAAACATTTTTTTGTTATAAATTGTTTCCTTAACATGACTAGAATAAGGTGAAAAGGTGATTTTTTAAAGTTCGAAATTGTTATAAAGAAGCAAGTGTTAGAAGAGCAGTGGTTTGGAGCGCTAAGTAAAGATTTTCATAGTTTTAATCCGACTTGAAACTTTAAACGCGTTTTTCTCAAAACTGTGTTTTTCAAACTTTCCTCCATCATATCTTAAGAATGGTTTGACCAAATGACTTCAAATTTATAAGATAGACTCAGCACAAATATACGCACTAAATGAACGACGATCATTCTAAAATTCAAAATATATATATTTCTATTTTTTATAATAAAAATATAAAAGAACCCCATGAAATTCAAAACTTTTTCTTCGGAGGTCTACCAAAAATCCAATTTTCGATATTTTCAATTGTGTATAGTCCATTCTGTGCATTTCAGCAAATAGATTAAAACGCCGTTAATTTTTATTCTATTTCAGATAAGCCAATAAACCGGAATTGTGAAGGAAGTGAGCATCCATTTTTTCAAAATGGGTATGTTCAGAGCGCTATAATTCACGTTCTATCAGATATTTTTGGCTAAAAAATTATATACATACTCTTAAAATACATATAAATAAATCAGAAAAAAATTAAAGTTCTATCATTTTATTAGTCATCAAAAGAAATTCCCTAATAATGCTTAAAAAACAGCCCCTAACATGGATGAACCCCCTTAAAAGTTCATTACAATCAGAGCATGTTTAGTTGTTGCTTTCCTTTTGAGGCTCCCGATACAGCAAATTTAGGTGCTTTATTCTGACGGTGAAGAATATGCGGACACATGATACTGGATAATTGACCACAGAAGGGGGTCAATTAGTCTTAATAAACTCTTCTAATCCGTCTCGATTCTCAAAGCATGGGTGATTTATTTCTAACGCCGTGTTTTCCTCTGACAATTTGACCCTTACTCCGAATCATTCGCTAATGGTTTGATGTTTTAACTCTGCTAAGACTTCACTTGTGAAGCTTAGAAACCGTAATTTTAGCTATGAGAAGAAAGTTATGCTTACGCTCAAAATTAAGAGTATTTTCACTTTTTGTTGACTATCTCCAGAAGTTTGAATAAAAATTTGAGCATAATAACGTACATACACAGGCTAACATGCACAAAAAATATGTAACAGCTATGGTATGATTGTTTGTATATGTATATGATAGTCTATAAGATTTAAAGATGGATTAAAATAAGGGTCAATTGGTTGTAGGGTCTTCTCTCTTACAATTAAAACACTCAACTGGGCTCAAAGACAATTTTTTTCAAAACTTTTATAGCTTTAAAGATCATTAATAGGTTTAAATAATCATAATTAATAATAAGTAACATGTATTACCCCTTATGACTTTTAAGAAATTTTAGCAAAAGTTTCAGTGTTAAGAAAAACAGCTCATGAATAAAAACACATTGCACATAATGTAATTTTAATTTCATTGATGTACTTTTTGAGCCATTTGAAGTGTTACAAACCGCAAGATAAAAAATAATTTTAGAAATAAATACTTTATAAGCATTCAAATTTGATGTTACTGATTTTTCGTCAAAATTATTTTGTAAGTACCAAAAGGGCTGTAAAAATGATTAAATGTAACTATCTTAAAGAAATTGCCGTTTGTTACACTCTAAAGAGCTTATGACAGCAGTGTTACAAACTTCATTGGATTGTTTTGGATATATTCTGTTTTCCGTACACAACTTATCGTGAAAATTTCATTCTTCAAAAAATACAATTAAATATACATATTAACAAATTAGATAAAGTTAGTAATAGAGAAAAACAACTTTAAATTCTCAAGAGTTTTATATGTTTTTCTTTCTTTCTCAGTACTTATATTCCTTTCTTCCTAATGGCCGTAAAACCTAAAAAACACCTTTTTAACCTTCTCGGATACTTAAGCAGCTTTTACAAACGTGAATTTATGCTTGAAGTATAAAATAGCTTATCGTTTCCTGTAGTAATTAGTCCTACTCTTCCAGAAGCATTGTTTTCAAGTATTACAATAGGTCTCTACAATGAATTCTTTTAAAAGTTCTTTTACAGAAGCACTGAAACCCCGTTAAGTTTACAATGCAGTGAAAATTAAATGAATATTTTTGTAGTAAATTATGTGTGTGTGTGTGTGTGTGAATTTTTTAATCATTATCAACTATATTGTAATAGTAGTGCAATTATTTTAATAAGTTATTTCCTTATTGATGTATTAATAATGAAACATTTTTTTTAGAATTAAGATTAACCGGAACCTAACAGCAGACCAACCCCCATTACACAAATTATACTACGGTTCGTACTCATTGCTCAAAGTTGGCATCATTTTTGTCGACCAAATTTGGAGATTTGGCTTAAATAGATTTATTGTAGCATCACGCGAAAACCTGTTTTTATATATAAAGAGAGATAATAAGCTATTTTATTTACAATTATTTATTAATGCATTGTTTCATTTTTATATAATTAATCCTTCTTTGGTACCCTATGTATTGAATTTTGCTTAAATGATTCCTCGCCAGTGTTTGCGGCTCTTGTATATTATTACATAATTTCGTTACGTTTTACGTAAATAGAAAATAGTTAATTTCATAAAAGCAATTATTTCTTACGTCATAAGCCTATTATATTTGAGGTTTTCTTTTTAAGTAGACCGAAACGACATTATAAATGGACAAATACCTTATTTCTACCGTAAGTAAAAATTAACTTAAACGTTTATTCATTGATCCACATTAATTATCAAAGTGGGAACAGAGAATGATAAAATATCCTTTTAATTTGGTACCTATATCAAGTTTCATTATCGTAAATTAATTACTGTTATCGTAATTACGAAGAGTCTCTTAGTACGAATTTGCATTTAGAGCTCTCATTCAGTTTAATGATGTCATGAAGCAATTAAATGAAATCAAGAACGCCAAATGAGTTTTACCAATATATTTGTATTAGAATCGTTAATATCTAGTAGATAAGTTAAAAAAAAGAAATTTTGAATGGAAAGGAACGGTAATGTGACGAAAGTGCATTGTTTGTTTTAGTTGTTTTTGTTGTTTTCTTTGATGACGGACTAGCTACGCATTGCTTCTTTTTTTTCCTTTTATTTAACCCCACAATATCTATAAACTATTTACACTGCTGGCCACTGTAAATGCAACACCCTGAAGGAAGCATGCAAATAACATGAAATTTACAACATGCATTAGCTGAGGTAAGATATGCAAATGATTAGAATTTCAGTGCAGACACACATCACGTGCGCCTGTGGCGCCATCTCAAAGCGCTATTTAAGGCTTGGAGATGTCGACGATTTCAAGTTCGGCAATTGTGTTTTTCTTGTGGTTTTTTAAAAGACGATCAGTTATGTCTCGTAGAAAACAGCGATCAGCTTTTGATCAAGTATTCGAGTTTGACAGAGGAAGGATAGTGGCCTACCGAAGTGTTGTGGATTATCTTTCAGGAAAATCGGTAGTCGTGTTCGACGAAACCAAACAACTGTAAAGCGGATATGTGACGTCGGATGCAGGAGAGTACGATGGACCGACGTGGTCAATCGCATCCACCTCAGTGCACCACTTCACGTGAGGACAGGCAAATTGTGCGCATGGCAGTGACGGATCAATCAGTCACATCACGAACCGTAGCACTGCACAATGAGTCTGTATAGCATCATTCTATGTCTGCGTGTACCATTCGAAGCCGTTTACAGCAGAGTGGTCTGTCCGCAGGACGTCCATTGCTTGGTCTACCCTCGACGCAGAGCCACAGACATCTCCGCCGCCAATAGTGCGATGAAAGAAGGATGTGAGTGGCAGAATGGAATGAAGTTGTCTTTACTGACGAGTCACGCGTCTGTCTGCAACACCACGATGGTCCGATTCGAGTCTGGAGAGACTGTGAAGAGAGGAGGTTGAACAGCTGCGTTATGCACCGCCACACTGGTCCTGCACCGGGTATCATAGTATGGGGCGGTATTGGATATCACTCTCGCACTCCTCTAGTACGCATTGCCGGTACTTTAAACAGCCAGCGCTACATCTCCGAGGTGTTGGAGCCAGTTGTCCTTCTTTATCTTCAAGGCTTGGCCACAACCATATTTCTGGCAGGAACCACACTTCACAGAAGTCTATAAATTTAATCATTTGATACTTGGTCAACATGTTATCTACAAAGTAATTTTTGTTGTGCTATCTCTTGTCTTTCTTGGTGTTGCATTTACGGTGGCCATCAGTGTACAAGAGCAGCAAATTTTAATTATTTCAAGATTGTAAGCTTCAAAGTATTAGAGTGCTATTATAGCTAACGTCAGCTTGTTACAGAGAAATTACTCTCGTCTGCCTGTAAAGCACAGCAGGGAAGAATATTTGCATTGGCGCTCATGCACCAACAAGCATGAAGTATTAATGATCAAAGAAAGTAGCTTAAAAAACATTCAAATAAATAAAAAAAAAATGTAATTAACTTTTCAATAAAGTATTTGCACAAAATAATTGGTTCCCTTTGTCAATATAAAAGGAGATAAAACGTAAATTATTGCGGTACTGTAGCGGTATCTTCTTAAGCCAGTAACTGCCACAGGACAGGAGTGATCATTTTTGTCTAGTGGTCATGTTACTGGACTTCGGATCCGTAGGTCGTGGGTTCTGTTCTCCCCATAAGCTCTACATCGGATATATAATTTAAATATTTATATGGTTAAAATATAGTTGAGATTACTCTAAGTATATTTCACACCATATAAAAATACATAACAGGATCACAACAACAACATCCCAATAAAACCTACACAGAGTAGGTTATTGGTGATGAAACCTTCGAAACAAGCTTCAAACCATTACTAAATATGGAAGATAACATTTGAGTTGTGGACATCACTCCTTAAACCTACCCTCCACTCAATATGATAGATATAAAATAAATTATTGAGTCTCTCTCTCTTGAGTTTTCAAATACACGGATGCCACTAAAAAAAGAAAAAAAACCTCCCCCTCTATATAAAGAGATAATGATGCCCATTAAATTTATAGATGCTCAAACTTTTCATGTTGAAATGGTATTGAAGTTTGGAGAGTAGAGTATCAACTCAGGTGTCGTCCTCGTCATTTGACTGCGGCTCAAAATCACGAGGTTTTTCATCATTAGTTTTACTGTTTCTTCAAAGCCCTCACTCACTCCTCATTTTGTGCACTCAGTGGAATTTTTTGTAAAGCCTCTTTTGATAATTTTTTATACATATTTTTAATTCAATTAGTCAAATTTTTAGATTGGGAGAGTGGTTAAGAACCGGTGAACTGAAAGGAAAACAGCGGGATCAACTTCAACAAAGGTGATGGTTGTTACTAATATCATCTGATCGGAGCATGAAGCGGGATCTTCATAAGCCAGTAACAGCATCCAGATAGAGGCGATCACTTTTGTCTAGTGGTTTTGTTACTCGGCTACGAATCTGAGCGTCGCGTGATCTGTCCTCCGAGATAAACCACACCACAGAAGGGATGATCCATGTTAAATTTGTCGAGGCTCAAAATACTCATTTTTGTGGGGCGGGGAAGTTTTGGAAGTGGAGTTCAAAAACAGGTGTCATTCTCAACGTAAAAATCTTATTTGATACAATACAATGTACCAGCTACTGTTTTTAAATGAGTATCTTTTGTGGAATCTGGACTGAAGCCTGGTAATTATAAAATTCTAAATTCATTCCGTGGCCACGGTAGCCTAGTGATTATGGTAACGAACTAGTGGTTGACGTGTCATGGGATCGAGTTCTGAACCACTGAAGACCTGCCGTGTAGAGGGGTGGATGCCCATTAAATCTGTCGAGGCTCACAGCCCTCCCGTTAACGTGGTGTGGTAATTAGAAGAGGGGTGCCAGCTCAGATGTCGTCCTCATCACTTGGCCGAGACTCATTATACGAAGTCCGTTGCCAATAGCTCGCGAGTTGCTTTATAGTGCAATGTTAATGTAACTCTCTGTCATGATTTTATTCAGGACGTAAGCTGATGGAGATGAAAAAGCAAAAGGTTTTATTATTATTTGATTCAACTTGATCTCATAAAGTAAAATTATATCAGCTTCTTTAGATTTTGGTAATGAAATAAAATATTCAAATATAGGTGTTTAATATTTTCTTGATTGGGGATTAATTAATAAATAAAAATGTGTCAAACTTCCGTGTTTTATCCTTCCATTTAAATAATTTCTTTTTCATTACATTTAACATAATAATTTATCTGTTGTTTTAGTTGCATGGTTTTATAATTTATTTCCAATTATATAAATGTAGCAAATACAAACAGAAAACGGGTTTCTTCTAAGAAAATTTCCTACTTATCAAACTTGAAAATAAAACTAAATTCAAATCATTATAGTTCTATCTATATCACAGAAGTTGTAAATAGTATTTTATTAAAATGTTAAAATTAATTATTCGGTTCTTTTACAAAACTAGAAATGGTCATTGTGTTATATTATAATTTACCCAATTATACGTAATTTATGTTCCCAAATTACACGAGAAATTCATGTCATCATTTTGTATTAACAAATTTTAAAATGCTCCTTTTCTTAATTCTTCAGAGGAGTTACTATATTACAATAGCAAAGAGTGCACCCACTGGATCTACTTGATATACCCTAATTATCTTCTAATACTTTCCAGAAAGCTAATTATTGCTTAATAATTACAGTAATTATTAATTTCAAAAACTTGTATTTTAGCTTAATTAGACTTAATTACGAAGTGATTGATATTAATCATAAGACATGACAAAAATTAAACAATTTACGATATAACTATAATGCTAGTAAATTATTTCATCCTTTATTAGATCTAATAAAATTAATAGCAAATTATTAAAAATATTTTTGTCTTGTGTGTGTGCGTGTAATTTTAATTAACTATAATTTTTAATCTTTATAATTGTAACTAGATATTTGTTTCTATTTTTGTTTAATAATATCAAGAATACATGAGATACTACAATCTATAAATAAATAGCTATAGATAAAGTATATATAAATAAAAAGTATTAACAAGAGAAATATTCAGAAACTCAACATAAATTGGATGAAACGAATTTTATGTTTTTTTTCAGTATGAATTCTAGACATATAACACTACGTGGAGCTATTTTTGCAAAAAATAGTATATATTAACTATAAATAATATATGTTATTCTATATCTTTCATTACCAGAATAATCCAATTTTCTTTCCTTCCAATAGTTCTTATAAAGTTTCCTGAAGATGAAGTCTCTTCCGACGTAAAACTCTTGTCTAGACAATCTTATTCAAACCTGCATTAAAAATCAAATTATTGCAGAGTATGAAAGTACTTAGGTCTCTTTAAGTCTTAAAAATGAAATAAAATTCAATCATATTTTAATCCTATTTACTCTAAAACGTCATAAATAAAAATTAAATTACCAGACTACACAGGTGCTAATTAAATATATAATATTGCGCCTTAATAAGAAAAGTGTGCATTGCTTCATGTTAAAAATAATTTAAGTTGTTAAATATTTAAAACTACAATTTGTCCTATTGTATGAAATTACTAATTGTTGCGAATGAGTTTAAACTTTTGTCCGAAATTTTCACTGATTTTCTTTGAAGACCAGAAATGAGAACCTCACATGACACTAAAATTTGATTGTATCCAGTTAAATAAATCATAAATAACAAAACATATATATTAATCATGCATTACAAAGCATTATAATATTCAAGCATTATTCATTACAAATCGTAAGAGTTATATTATAACTGGAAGCAATTAATATTATTCTTAATTTTTATATTTCATTTTCGTGCGTTTTTCCTGCTTTCAAAAACTGATAAATTTTCTTCTTTTGATGCTCGAGGAAATGTAAGAAAACAATTAAATGCTCTCAGCTTGTATTATCCAAATATATAATCTCCAATATTAAGTTTTTCTGGACTTTCTCAATTTTCTCTTATCTACATCTACATTGGTAGGCAAAGCTCAAATTGATAATAAGTGATTTTATTAGCTAATGATGTACATATTATAATTCACGTGTCTGGTGTCGAATCCTTAAACATTCGATTAAAGAGCGTATTTTTAAAAACAATTATTAATACTACTTGCAAAGCAGAAATTGATTATATATATATATATATATATATATATATATATATATATATATATAAAATCAGAAATTCTAAAAATTATATATATATATAATTTTTAGAATTTCTGATTTTCCCAATAATCTTTCTGTTGACAATTAGATACGACTTAAAAGGCCCTTTTTTGAAAACTCCCTAAGAAATAATAAATGATTAAAATGAATCTGAATCCCAATGTTTTAATTTTTTGTTACAGCCTGCGTTATCTGTAACATCTGGTTATAATGACAGTTTCAAAAATCGCTCTGATACAAAGAATTAAAAATGTTAATGAAAAATTAACATCTTTTTTAGTTATTTTTAAATGTGATTAACTCTTAAATACATTAGCACTATGTTTACCTTTAATTTAACTTTATGTTAACTCAGTTTCGATTGTTCCACTCATCTAGATTGACAAATTTCAAAATAAACTTAATTTATTTCCCAAAGGGCTTTTAGCTTACATTGCGTGCAAAGAAAGACAAAGTGGCTTCATATGCAAATTTATAATCCTTTACAGAATTTCAAACTATACTCCTAATTAAGCAACCATAATTCCGGCTCTCAGACGAAATTCTTACGCACAAAAAAGAAATCATTTTGAAAAAGTTTCAAAATGCGAGATTACTGTGTGAGTTTTCATACAAAGAAAAAAAATACCTCCATTCAAAAATCTTTTTAAAAATGCACCCCTAGTTCCTCACAGGGTCATTTACCCTGCATTTATTTTTTTTCCTGAAATGCAAGAAAAAAGTTAATGGATGGGGGAGAAATTCACGAAATTCCCTCTTCCAAAAAACACCATTAAAAAATCAAAACCCTTTTCCCTTAAGTCACTCATTTGCATCCCATCCACGCTTGATGAAAGGAAGGGATTTTGGTAAAAATTGGTTCCAAATTAGGGGCCCATAATTTGGAAACCTTACCTATGGCATATTGGGTTTGCCTAAAAGTATCGACGAGGGATCTTACGTCACCGCGTTTTTTGACTTCCCCAAACTGTTGTATTGGAAGATGAAGATCAGCGTGCGTCCTCCCAGGTATCCCATCAGCATCTGTTGAGTGACGTAAAAGCTTGTTGCATCGATCTCCAGCGGCAGAAAGACGCTGCTTTCCCGCCAGAGCAGACAAAACGAAGGGAGCGTCCCCCCTGCTTTGACAGAACTGACTTGACTCTCTGATGCGAACTCTCCGGAACGGGTAAGCAGTTTTACGGGATCCAAAAATGAGCAGTAGGCGCGCTCCTCAAACTTTTCGGTAGGGAAAAATCACGGCCGCAATTTTTGCGGGATTTTTTTTTCTTGAAATAATTTGAAGAATTTAGAAAGATCTATGGTAGAGATTTTTAGTTTGCTTGCGAGGGCCGAATCAGTTGTGCGTTTTTATGCGCGTGAAAAAAGTTTGAGGAGTGTTTAAAATAAAAATAACCTTTCTCACGTAAAGAAGTACAAATTTCACAATTTTTCTTAAAAAATAATTTCTCGATCAGAAATATTTTAGCTGGATTATATGATTAATTCCGTCATGGTAATATTGATTGGGTTTAAAAAAATGGTTTTATAAAATCTAACTTTTTATTAAAAAAGTTATTATAAGAACTATATATGTATATTGTCTCACATAAAATTAATAAAACATTTTTAATCAAAAATAAGTTGTGTTTAAAAGCAATAAAATGTTTCTTTTAAGCTTATTGAAGCTATTGCGCACAAACCTTTGAAAACTGCATACAACTTAATGCTACATAAAAATGCAATGCTATCATTGGAAAAAAGGGTATTATTTGATAAGTAACTTGATTAATCATAAAATATTTTAAATCAAACTTCAGCTATTCATTAATTTTTGAGCAATTTTTTTAAATAAACAGTTTTAAAAGAGTATTAATGATAGGAAGAAAAGCGAATACGGTATTTTAACCCCACACTTGAAAAAAATTAAACATAATATTAAAAACGTTGATATATGTTTCAGAAATTTTAAAATTTATTTACAGTTTTATATAAGTTTATAAAACCAATATAATATTAGACATTTTAATAAATCAATAATTTTATTCGTATTGAAGACGTTACATTCCTACATATTCGCTGCTTTTAAGGAATTCACCTATTTATATTTTTTTCAAATCGAAAAGAGTAAAAAGAACGCTTTTCTCACATTTTAATGCAATAATTAATTACATAGATTTATCTTTGATTTTTTTTCTTTTTGATAAATTAAATCAATGTTGCATAAATGTTTGTTGGATGTATTTTATATTGTTTTTGTCTATACTGTAGAACCTGTTTTTGTACAGTCCTTCTTTTATTTGATTTTATTTTTGTGCAGCCGCATAAAAAAAATTTCTGCATTATTTCGACGAATTTGCTTGTTATATGTAAGAATTAATGAAAGTTTCGAATATTTTTTGTGCGGTTATTTTTATGCGGTTCCTATCAACCGCACAAAAACAGGTTCAACTGTATGCGTATAATATATTATGAAATGCCTAATGTTATGAATTTCTATATGCATTTAAATGTATGTGCAAATGTTTTTCCGTAATGTCTAAGTGAAACAAATTTAAAGCATTAAATTTTACTGTTTTTTGTAATTTAGATTGTTTGAAAAAATTTTAAAACTTACCTATAAATTTTATTTTTAAAATTAAGTTCTTCTAGATGAATTTTAAAACTATTTATAGATATATGTTTAAAGAAACATTTATAATTCTTGTAGTTTTAAGAATTCTGATAAAAGGTTATGGATAGTATTTTTTTTCCGAAAATGAATTGATCACATTTTTTACACGCAAAAAAATAAACTAATTTTAATAATAATATATATATTTAACTATTTTTTAAAAAAAGAAAATACTCCTTTTTTCGAAAAGGATTGCTACTTCTCACAACAATTTGAATTATTCGTAAAATTGGAAGAAAAAAAATTACAAGGTACTTAAGTTGATATAAAAAAGTATAATATTTCAACTTTCATAATACTCCTATAACCATCTGAGTAATTCATAAAAAATACAAGAATCGTATAGGTACAAATAAAAATGAGGATTAAATCTCAGTCTGGAATTTTTATAATTAAGAAAAGAAAAAAAATATTTCCTGAAATTAAAATTATAGGAAGTGACTTACTTAAAATCCGTTTTTACCTTGAAGTAATTATAAATAACTGCAGAATAAATTTTTTCAGTCATCTTTTGATAAATATAGAAGAGAAAAGAAATTAGTTTTATCAAGATAGTAAATTTTTTACATATAGTTTATCGCAATACTTTTTGACGTATTTTTAATCAGGAAGACTAAAACTTCAAAGTATGATTAGAAATAAATCTAAGATATAAATTCAAAACGCTTATTAATATTACTTTTTAATTCCATTAAAATTTTAAGTTTAATTTATCGATCAGTTGAAAAACCATGAAATGAAATAACAAATAGTGAATTAAAAATTAATACATTTATATAAAAATTGTTGTATGCTATTAATAATAAATTCTTTATCTGTTTTTTGTGCATGAAATGCAATTTACTTTGATTATTAATGTAAATATATTTATGTAATTTTATGTAAGTTATATATATTTTAATAGTTTTTACACTTATTAATAAAACAACGATTCAATGATTCCTTACTATTTTATAAACCCCATTTTAGGTTTTTCAACCTAAAAATTATAATAAATAATAAATACGTAGTACTTAAAGTTGAGAGAGATTTATCATTTAGTCTAATTTTTAATGTAACGTTGTAGTTTCACTTTTCAAGCATTTTCCAATAGTAAATTCCAAACAAGTTAGCAGATAGTGACGCCTATGACTTCATAAAATAAATAAGAAATAACAAGAAGTGAATTAATAAAAACTAGTTTTAAATTTGTCACATATATTAGGCTTTTAAGAAGTTTAATGGAGTGATCATGTTCTAAAAAATGTCGTATAAATTATTTTATTAGAACTATGTTACCATAACGCATATTTGTTGCTATACTGTTCCAGAATGCAACTTTTGTGCTGATAAAATTAAAAGTATCCATTTTATCAAATGCACTATTATTTAACTTAAGATTCATAATATGTAAAGTTATATTCAGATCTTCTATAGGGTTATTGTTAGTTTTGATAAGGTTCAGGTAATTAAGATAAAAGTAATCTTTAGAATGAACTCAATAATAACTACCCAAAAAATTATTAGGTTATTTATATATTTATACAGTAGAAAATGTAATAATCTTATTTAAAGATTTATTAATCCGTTGCTGTGAAAGAGAAAGATATAATGAATCTGAAGCCTGTATCATTATACATTATATTTTTAAAACTTTTTTTACATTTCCTCTCTCTCTCTCTCTTTATATATATATATATATATATATATATATATATATATATATATATATATATATATATATATATATATATATATATATATATATATATATATATATATATATATATATATTCTTCTCATTAGAACAATAATTTTTATTACTATATAACTATTAAAATGCCTGAAACAGCTGTCTTAAATTATATGATGTTAATATGTTATGTTAATATATAAGAAAATCTGTAAGGCATTTATAAACTTTTCTGTATTCGTTGAAGAAATGATTTTTAAAATGCTTGTAATTACTTAAAAGCTTCATAGTGCCACATTTTTTCAAAAATTACATAGCTTAATTGGCTGAAAATAAAAAAATATGCTCTTCTTCTTGTAAACACTATTTCTATTTTATGAGTTGAAAATGATTTTTTTTTTGCAATAAAACTTTTTTTTCTGTTGAACTGAAATTGAAATCTGAACTGAGCTCGCAATTTCTATAAAATCACTTTACCTACGAATTTCAATCCGTTACCTTAAGCAACTTTTCTCGTAGAAAACTCTTGCTCTTGATTCTAGTGGTTTGTGTGTGTGTGTGTCTAAGAATAATTAATTTATAACTCAAACAAAATTATATTTCTCATTTAACATTTATTTTTCCACCGTACCAATAGCGCAGTGTATCTCAAAATGTTGGGTGCGCCACCCTGGGGGGCGCGAGCATATCGAAAATAAAAGATTTTAAAAAATTTATTTAATAGAATGAAGTAAAACAAAATTTTTCTGACATAATAAAAAATATACACATTTACACGGAAATAATATGTATATTATCTGCGATTTTACATCATCAAAAATAAAAGCTTCTACTTCAAAACCTCTTTTTTTAGCTATCTTTGATATTATAACCAAATAAAAAACGTTTTATTCGATTTGCTGTAATACCATGATGAGAGATTTTTTTATTACGTTTTCGTTTCAAAGAGAAAATGCTACTCTTTCAGAGAAAAGACAAAACCCAGACCCATAATCAAAAAAATTTTAGGAAGATAAAAAGTTCATCACTGTTACATATTATTGCCATCAGCTGTAGGCAGCAGAATGTATTTGCTACGGTTTGACCTTCGAGCTTAATTGTACGGTTAGTTACGTCCCTGCTCTTATGTATTTGTTTTTTCATTTAGGAAAGTTTGAAGGATTACTAAGTCAAGCATAATGAAAAACGTTTTACATAATTTTTTTAGAACATCCATCTAATATGTATTATAAATGCGAAAGTTTGTGAGTATCTTTGTGGGTCTTTCACGCAAAAACAACTGAATGGATTTTAATGAATCTTTACAGTAATATTGATTATACATCAGAATAGCACATAGGCTATAATTTATAGCATAGATTATAATTTATAAAGATATTGTATGAAGTGTCCAAAATATAAGGATATTTGTCAAGTAAGTAGGAAAAAAAAATAAGCCATCTGCGAGCAATTCTAGCTTGCGCTGCAAAAAAGCCCCCGTCAGCATATATCTATCTTTTGTTTGTGAAAGAACTTTTTTTTTTTTTTTGTCTACGCAAGGTGCTCGCTTCTAATTAGTTCCACTGATCAGCATAATGCCTATTTTTTTTATTTTAGAATAAAATTAAGTTTTGAAGCGAGAGGTTGTTATAAATCTCTCTTTATTTTAATGTTTTTTTAATGATTTTATTATGCACATTTGGTAGTAAGAAATTTATCTTTTTTCCAAATAAATGCTTTTATCAGTTCTGATACTTAAAGTAAATAAACTTTCTCTTTCACACTGCATCATTTGGGACAAATTTTTAAAATTTGTTTGTAATTAGTAGTTAATTATAACGCTATAACTTTAATTGAATAGGCAGATATAATTATTTTTATACTTAAAAACGCAATAACTACTGTACTGTATTTTTTGGAGTGTGAGAGTGAGTGAATATTAATGTCGCACTGTTCAGTTACACGAGGGCTTTTGGCAACTGATCACGTAATTTTGAACCATGGTCAAGTGACGTGGACGACACCTGAGCTGGCACCCTCTTCTCCTAACTACCCCACCATACCAACTTAGAAGGAATATTCTACCAATACTTAGCAGGAATATTCTTTGAAATCCACTCTTCCAAGATATATGGCAGCACAGGTTCCATGATGAGTATTTTAGCGGAAAAAATAGTTTGTCAAAATTTAAGTGTCATGTTTTTGTATGTTAATGAAGACCTTAGAAAATGATTTGACTACTTATTTTAAGTGAATGGTATATATAATTAACTTCACAGTGGAATATCTTTAATTAATTTATTAGCTCTAACAGATTAAATTGTCCAAAGTGGAGTTTTTTGTTTATGTATATCCCTTAATTTGTAAATATAGTGATCCAAAAAAAATATTGTATGAAAAAAACTGCAGTAAATCATAATGCGGTGGATAAAGTATTATCGTGCATCATTTCCCTACACGGCGGGTCTTACAAAGCTCTAATAAAGCTCGAGCTACGAAAGTAGCTAGGCATTTGCCAACTTAACTCTATCGTTAACATTTCGCTATGTTTTTCATTGAATCGACATTATAATTTAAGAAACGGCGTTTCTTGCGAATATTACAGTTTTAAAATAAAATAAATACAACAGAAAGTAATATTAATGTATTACACTTTCAGATATAAATTATTTACACTACTTTAAGCGTTCATTACGCAAAACTTTTAACAATGTGTTACTTTTGGTGAGCAGAGATCAGCTTAGGGAGGTACTTTGAAAAATCGACCCTCAAGAGTGTTACTAGGAATTATAAATAAAAAAAAATCCTTTTTATCAGCTATTAGATCTACATACTTAAAATTTAACAAAGGTGTTTTTTTTTTCTTTTTTTTTTTTTTTTTTGTTTAGCTGAGATATGCAAAAAGCTTTTTTTGTTTAATTTGCAATTTACACAAAATTAACTCATTAAAAACTTCTTTTCCTTCAATCTGTGTTGTTTAATTTTTCAGTTCACCCGTGCGAAGAACGGGTTTACCAGCTGGTATTGTAATAAATACACTTTTAATCCGAGAGCGGTCACGCCGAGCACAGAGTGCACGAAATCGGTAATTCTGGCAAAACTGTTTAATTGTTACCAATGGCCCTGACACTATCCTCCTGTTTGACAATCTTAACGTGAACTAAAATATATTTCTCACATATATCCCTCTTTTTTGGGAGTGACAGACTTTTTTTTACGATCTTAAGGTACTTGTTTTGTCTGAGTTCCCGGTGTAATAACTTTTTTTTCCGAAATATTTTCTGTTTCCTTGAAAGTAGGTTAGTATACTTTCTCTTAATTAAATTATTCACTGGAATTACGATTTTTATTGTGTACTATAGAGATAATTATAAAAAAAAGGATTGGGGTGACTCAATAACCCCGCTCGACCATTAGTATCGAGTGCGAGCCTGCTCCAGGGTTAAAACATGTTGAAGTCTTTCGCTTTAAATATTAAAAATAATACAATTATTCTTCATCAGAATTTTTTTTATTGTTCATTATTCAACATCACACACAATTCTAAATGCTAATTCTTTGAGGCTTAAAATTACAGTTCGCTTAAAACTAATTATAATTTGAGCAATCATTTAAAAAAATCATTTTACATTTTTGTAAACATTGTCGCACACTTGGCTTTACTCTCCTTACAATTAAGCGATTATATCAATAATGTTTTATTTTCTTATAAATGAACTTGTGCAAAGAGCGGGTTCTTCAGCCGGTATACTTTTAATGAAACAGTGCTGCACAGAGTATTTTATAACTAATTAATTAATACTAAATTAAGAACAAGTTTAATAAGTATTAACGATTTCCATGGGCTTGTCTTACAGAGCAAAGTTTTTCAAAGGAATGCTTATGATTAGAAATTGACCCTCTGAGTTCTTTTTCTACATTTAGCTGATATCTATATTTTGTCTTCTAAGCAACCACCACATTTTGCAATATGTTCCAATTTAAAATTTAGAAAAAGGAAAAATAACATAGTAATTATCCTATTACTTATTTATTATTATTTTTTTGCTTAAAAGTAACATATACAAAATTTAATACTTATGTCATGAATCTGTACGGTTTATAATAAAGATTGTTGCTTTAGCGCCAAAGTGCATTATTATTGCATTCAGTACATTATTAATGTATAAGGGGGGCGCGATAAAAATTGTGATTGAAAAGGGGGCGCCAGTATTGAAAGTTTGAGAAGCACTGCAATAGCGTATAAAATTAAACAGTTTTAATACTTTCGCAGAAAAAATAATTCAATCTTCTGTTCCAACGCTTTACTTTCCAATCTACACCTATACTAAAAAATGAAGATTTAGCAGTTATTGTGAAATAAGTATATAATCCGATTAAAAATCTTCTCAGTTGGCATTGGTTTGCCTCGCAGTAAAGATGTTGAAAGTTGTCTTAATTAGCGAATAAAAACTCTTTTCCGAAAAGCCGAAAAGCTTCCTTCTAATCTTCATATCTGTTACCATTAAAGTGTGAAATCCGTTACTTCACAGAATAACTAGGTATTTCCTGAAATAACTAAACAAGTCAGTTAACGTGCGCGTTATTGAATTCTACGATTTAACTAGGTATTTTATAGAATAACGATTACTTGATAGTTAAAGTATGAAATACGGCACTCGAAAGTTCTTTGAAACGGTTCTAGCTGCTTTCCGATTAGAAAATAGAGATGGCCGTATAAAACAATTGTACTCTAAATCTCAGTTCAGTATATGTGAGTGAAAATTAATTTCAACTGAAGAAGTTTCAAATATTGACACAACGCTTCGATCTGTTGCAATAGCTCAAAGTTGCGATATTGAGCAAAGATTCGTGCCCGTGTAAAAAAAATGTGTTATATTAAAAAGTGTGCTTGTTTAAAAAATAATGTGTAATGCAATTCAAAGGGTCATCACAGCAATCCTTGCTCTAATAAATAATGAAGAATAAAATAAAGGTGTTTCTCATAAAATTTTAATTAATATTCTCTTACATTTTTACTTGAAAAGGTTTATACAATGTTTTTAGGAAGCAAAAATAAGATTATAAGATTTAAATATAACTATTTCTGCATTATATTCTTTCTTTTTTCATTTCTGTTTAACTAATGTTAGCAACACGAGCAATAAATTATAACATCATTTTTTCCATATTATTTATCAATTTATCATCTGCAATAGGGATAAAATGTATTTTTCAAATGATTTTAGATATTTATAATCTATTCATTTATAAAATAACTTTGAAGTTGTTTATTTTCACTCTTTAACGGTCTATCATTAGTTATTTCATACAACTAGTAATTTCATAAAATAACCAGGTAAAGTATGAAATGTTTCATCTATTATATGCAAATGACATCCAGTTATTTCATGAAATACCTGTATTCTATGAAATAACTGAATTATACACTTAAACGGTAACATATATATATAAAAAAAAGAAAAGTGCATAAAATAACTAGTTTTCAATAATTTTGTCAATTCTGCTGCTCCAGAAACAGTAAATTGGCAGAAACAAAATGTTTGTTATATATTTGCTTTAATATCATAACTTCTATGCATCTACAGGCAATTTTCTTTTTTTTTGCCATTGACTTCACCTTAAGAATCTATTGAATGTCGACTTTCCGGGAAAGATTTTCTACAATCGTAATCCAATCTGATTGAACTCTACACATTACGGCAGCTCAAATCTCCACGAACGCGACGAAGGCCACCCCCTGAAGCTATGGCAAAGGGAAGAAAGAAGTTCGACCCTCTTCCTAAAGGCAATAAATCACTTGAAACTCAATCGATAAAGCAACTTACGCACAGTTCATATGGGTTCCTGGTAAATTCGAAAGAAAAAAAGGAAACCGCCTCCGTTATATTGTTGCAATACTGCCGTGTTATTAATGGACTGTCAACAATGCAAAAATTATTTTATCATATTTTTGGTATCAAGTGTTCAAGGAGAAGCGTTAAATTTGCAGAAGCTCAAAAATGTATCGTTTTATTTTATTTTTTTACAGGAAATATGAAGAAAGTAAAACAAAAGTTGGCTATTAATCGACTTAACGCACACTTATTTGAAAAAAACTGGCAAAAAAATTTTTTTTTTATTTAAGAAAAGACATTTAAAATCTTGTGTGTGTTTTGCCCCCCCAATAAAAGATTAATCATTATTTTTGTTAATTTTGCATTTTGATCCACGTTTCAGATAACAGCTGAATATTTCAACCTTCACATCCATCGAATTTCATTATCTTTCTTTTCGAATAGTTGTTTCGAAAAAACACATTTTTGTGCATAAAAATATTTATCAATATTTTTTCAACAGAAATAATAGTAATAGTAGTATTTATTTTAAAAAAAATATGTCCAAAATGTTCTTTTGACTGATATATTTGGAAGCAAGATGCAGCACATAGCCCAACATCGCAATTATTACACATGTGACTCTCTTTTCCTTTTGTTATACCTTTTAACACAATATACGAGGCAATATCTTGTGGGACCTTCTTTTTTTATGTTAGAAGAACAAAACTGGGAAAATGACGCTCTGTTAGTCGTAAAATTTCAAAAGATTTTGCTACACCCGATTTTCTTATATTTTTCTATTGCTATAACTTCGTATAAATTTTTCTACAAATTTGTGCTTCTGAAATCTAATTTTTTTCACTTTAATTTTTTTTAATTTTAAACATATGCATTACAAATGATGTCTAGCAAATGAAAGAATACTCTTTTTATAATATTTAACCAAATATTCTTTCATTTTCATCTAAATTTACGAAATCCTTACGATGTATCGCAGTCAGTCTCAGGAGCGCAAACGACGATCCTTTATATTCGAGTGTGAAACTTAAGCAGTGTAACGTAGTGACTAGGTAGCTTTTTTAGTCACACAGCAAGACATTAAAAGAATTTACTTTATTCATATGTTACGTCAATAAAATTTTCAATTCCAGCAGTATAAGGTAAATTGTAGACTAATTAGTCCCTTGTTTGCACGTAAGGACAACAAAATACAGTCCCGTGTTGAATTGGCTTCACGGATACCTAACCGTAGTGCAACCGTCGGGTAGTAGTTTCTCTGGAGGGTGTTGGCACTACGCTGATTCTCCGCATCACAAGATCCTCCAGAAGAATCCACTCGTTCTCTCCATCACGATCCGGCCAACATGTGAAGAGCGTGTTTTTCTTTCCGCTTCTTTCTCTCAGCTCTCGTCTCGATCCAATCTATGTTCCATCTCCGCTCTCTGATCTCCCCTCTCACCAAAAAATGACCCTTTTAAACTCCAGGGCGGGTCCAGTATACGCCCCTCGTCATTTTTCATTGACCAGCCCACTAAAGTCTGCACACGGGCCTCGGTCTCATTAGCATTCTATTCGCATGGACCTAACAATAGCACTCTCTGGCCCGTCTTGAATGACCTGGCGCCAGACGTTCGTCTGCACATCTGGAGACTTGTCCATCACGCTGCTATTGTTTTCTTGAAGTGATTCTCCTGTCATCTGCCTAGGTGTCAGTGTTCTCAGTTAGACAGACTTCGTCAATTGTCACCTGGTGGGGCACTCCTATGTCCATTATGACTTCCAGGCAGAGTGTCGTTGCGGATCCGAGGCCAAACAATAGACAATGACCTCAAAGCCACGTTAACTGTCTCCTAGCCACCTGATCTAAGCTATAAAACTTGGCATGAATAGAAGGGTGGGAGTCGTACCAAGCGCAGTCGTTACAGCTGCATAAAATACGCCTTCGCATGAATTATCTCGGTTTTGGCTAGTTTAGCGCGATCAAATGAACTCAATAGAACACGTTAAGGTGTTATCCTTCAGTCGTGAATAAATATTTTTATAAATTCAGTTATAAGAAAACTGTCATAATTCTGAATTAAACGAATAGTTTGTGGCAATCTCTGAATGGTACAAAATGAAGTTTCGTATGAAATATTACTTCATAAGGAAGAAAAAGAGTTCTTCATCTAGATAGGGAAAATCTATTTTCTTCCATATTTTCAAACTACTCGCGGAATATTTTATCATGAAGAATTGAAGCTTCAAAAAATTCTTGAAGAACCGCTATAGTTTACGAACAGTACATTCGAAACTTTTGAAGGAATTTTTTTTTCTTTTCTTTTTTGAAAAAAGTCGGTTGAAAAGATTTTGATTCCTAAGAGTCATGAATACTGCTGAACTATTTACGAAAGGTCACAAAACAAACAAAGGTTAACTATTAACCCAGTTGAATTTTTTTTTTGTTCGCTCTTTTTGAATAAAAAGGGTATCACATGATGGAATAAAATAAAACAACGTTGAATATTAAATCAGTTAATTCTAAAATACTTCTTCTATTACAGGGAATAACAAACTACTGAAATCAGTAGAGTTTAATACTATTTGAATAACTTAGATTTAAATCATTAATTCCGTATTTACATCAACTTCCAAAATTTATCCGAGCCTAACGACAGTTCCAAATTAGTCTCAAAATCTACAAGTTATTTCTCTTAAAGAAATTATCCACAGGTTGTTTTCGAAGTGAAAAGACTTTTGTCAGTATTGTAAATTATAATTCACGTTCAAATGTCACGGAAACTCCGAAAATTTAATGGAGTTTCATATTCCCAAACCATTCCCTTTAACTCAGGAGCATAATTTGCCAAATCCTCTCGACTCCCTAAAGGTACTTCAGGGTGAAAAGGAAAACCCTCGTCATCTTACTGTCAATTAAAACTAATTACGTATTTGAAGAGGACCACTGAAGAGATTTTGCTTTAACCAAAAGACAAATTGGCATGCATCAAAATGAGAGATTAAATTAAACCAATCCGTAAGATAAGAAATATTCGTATTGAGTTTAAAACCTTATAACCGGTCTTTTTTTTTTACCGAAAATGTTTTTAAAAAAGGCACATTTTTTTATTGTGTATAACTAAATACTTTATTTAATAAATAGAATTGTGCTTTCTAATTGGGCTGCATTTTTTAGCAATTAAGTCATTAAGTCTTTAAAGACACGGCAAGTCTCTACGAGTGAGAGCCATTTAATGGTGGTACCATCTAGTAGCGGCCTCATTACAAAATTTGGACGCTTGAATTTATTTTTTAATTCAAGCTCTCGTCGGATGCTAAATATTGACATGATTTAATTTTCCCGAGAGTACCAGAGCTAAATTGATTCTTAAGGGATATTTTACATGCCACATAATCACATGATATGCGTGCCCACGATTTTCGCATCCAGAAAACTATCGATTCTGGTCGGGATTGAATCCGTAACCTTTGGTTTAAGAAGCGGACACGCTACCTCTAAGTCACCGGATAATAAATAGATTGAGAAAAGAGAAGACTTTTATTTTAATTATAAATTTGAAAATTTTTACAAAATTTTTAGGTTTACAATTGTGGATCACAAAACCTCTTTAATGTTTGTTTTTTATAAGTACACTCTGAAATCTATAAAGAATTTTTCGTAAATCTTTGAGAATTTTTTATTTTAGTACTTTTTCAAACGATTGAGGGATTTGTTCGTATGTTCCTCTGAAAAATAATCCAAATAATCAATAAATAGTTCTGAATATATATCCAAATTGAATTCATCCTTTCACAAAAAAAAGTGTTCTTGTTGTTTGAGTTATCCTTAATTTTAAAAGTCGCCGGTCTGAATGCAGATGCACTGAAAATAGTAGAACACAAATATAAAAGATCTAAACTCCTACCTTCTTCATAGAAAAAATACAGTTTTCACCCCCCACAGAGAAAATGCCGGCTGAAAAGCAATTCAATACCATAGACAAACAGCATCACTTTTTCAAAACAATAGCTCTAAATAATATCACCATAAGAATTAAAAATATGCTCAAATCAAAGAAGAAAAGAAAATATCAGTGGCCGTACAGCGTACGGGCAAACCGGTTGCGGTCAACTTTCATTAGACTGTACGCTGAACGGGCAAACCATTTAAGAGGTTAAATAATAATAAATATTTTTTTCTAATACAAATATGATTTACTTTTTTAGAAAGAAAGTTAAATTTAGTAATAAAATTTAATATTTTATTCGTCTAAGAGTCTTAGACAATAACGAAACGTATTTTTCTGTTGGGATTTTGAGTTTTCTTTCCTGCCGATACTTTTCTAGTAATTTATGCTGAAGCAGCTTCTTTTTCGATGCTACTTGTTCTTCAGAGGAAGGATGTGGTATTAAATCGATGTTGAAGAATTGCATTCCCCAACCATTTTGTTTCAGAACAATCTTTCTTTTTTATACCTTTATTTTCTGTGTCGGGTAAAATCTTTTCACTGCCATTATACATCTACAAGTCAAATGTAAATACCAAGAAAAGATTGTTTTTTCTCAAGATGATATTGAACTTTGCACAAAAGAAACAGCACTTTATCCCTTGTGCTCCATCCACAGACATAAAAGAAATTAGTTTTTTATTTACAAAAGTTAAAAGCTAAGGATTATTTTACTTCATTTAAGAAATTTGCAAATTATACCATTTATAAATTAGATTTAAATAGCATTGCTCTATACTGCTTTTTTATCGGACATAAGATCGTCAAAAATAATTAAAAAAGAGCTTGGGCGTATTACTTAACAAAAAATATTTCTTTTATGACTAGTTTATAGAGAATTTTTTTTATTGTTTGAGTTTTAAATTATTATTCATAGTATTCCATCAAATATGAACTACTTTTAAGTAAGTGTTATTTTCCTATTTTGTAATAGATAATCATTTACGTCAACATAATCCACATTTGTTCAGAAGTAATACAGTAAGGAAACTTTTAACTTTGATCTTACTTAACATCTTACTTAAAAAGGAAATCATAGTGATTCATATAATATAGGTAATAGATTCATTATAGATTAAAACTATTTATAATAGGTTTATCCTATTAATCTTTTTAGAGTATTGACCAACATATTTACAGTACATTCCAGCGTATAACATGCACTTTTAACACACAAAAAATGCGATCGAAATTTATGAGCACGAATTATATGTCTAAATATGATAGCTTTAAAAACAAAGAAAAGATTGAATATACATAAAAAAGTATATAGTTATGTATCTAAATATTCTTTAGTTGAAATAAGTTTTGCACCGTATGAGCTTTCATGCAGTTTGAAGGCATAGTTGCGTGTGATACGCTGGAATATACGGTATATTAATAATTTTTACATTTCAAAAGTTTGGTTAAGTTAAAGGTTTTACAAAGATTGAATTTGGAATCAGAATCATATTGATCATTATTTAACATAATTACAAGCTTTCATTTAGTGCATCTTAAGCACTTATTACATCTTAATTAAGTATATTGTCATTTAAAGGCAAAGAGCATTCTTTATTTTGACTAATTTTTTGAAGTGAATGTTTTCATTATAAGTATTTCAAAACTAAATTTCGCTCTGTATATATTTTGTATAGCAAGACTATTGAAGTAATTTTTATTCCCAAAGAATTTTTGACTTAAAACGCTTAATTTGAGAATATATACTCATTTTCTTCCTATACATACTTAAAACATTCCGTTCTTTATTAGTATTCCATCTATTTATGAGATGAATTTACGGTGAAAGAGCCTAGTTTTCGGAAATATTTCGTCTTTTCAAAATGTAATATCGAGGGAGAACACTTATTTGAATATTTGTTAATGAGCCAGCTATCAGAAAATTCATCTAAGTTCCGAAGTTCCACAGAGAATTAGTTATAGAATTTTGAGAGTAGATATTAAGAGCTTCTCTCTCTCTCTCCCTTTGAATTTCGATACTGGTTGAAGGACTACACTGATGCTTGTAAATCGTGTCATTGACATTTGGTATAAGATAAGATAATCACGTTCGTGTTGCCGGGGTAATTAGTATCAAACTAAATCATTCATAGATTTTAAAAAAAAATATTCGCTATCTCATAATAGTTAACAATTTTGCAAATCGCAATATAATGCTCACTATTCATTACATTTTCTGGTGCCTAATATTCCTGAATATTGAAAAGGTGCCTAATTTTCTTGAAAAAATATGAGAATATTTGAAAATAGGATATTTTAGATACATTCCTAATGTAAATTTTTACGTATCTTGCAAATATCTAACTTATACAATTTTAGTACTAGTAGCTAGATTGCATATGCAGTTCCGCAACAACTTTTAAATTCCTTTGACAAATTAACGCATTTAAAAATGCCTTGCTGGAGGAACATTCAAGGTCTGCTTTGATCTAGAAGGGTTAATTATATTTCTATTATGCTTAATATTAGGGAATTTTTTTATTTAGTTGAATTCCCATTAAATAATTGCAAGATATGCGTTTAAAGCCTTATGTAAATTGGAACAAAAAGAAGTGAACTGAAAAATTTACGCAGTACATAAATGGATTGAAATAAAAAGGGAGATTTCACTTTAATTGTATTAATTATATTCTTCCGCTGCAAAAAGGTATGATACGAGGCGTATTCAAAAAGTAAGAGTACTGAGCCTCTGAAGCTCATAGGGAGAATTTCGTTTGAAACAAATTTGACAACACACTGCATTCAGGGTCAACATCTTGGGAGTATAATGCGTACTCGTTTGTATCTAATCGTTAAAAACTTTTGCTGAGCTGAAATAATTGTCTCAATTCAGAATCCTGTCAGTTACGAGTTGATGAGCATTGTTATATTTATTCCTGCGAAGAGAAATACGCCGTTTCAGTTTTTTAACATAATAAAAGTCATTTATGGGCATGGTGCCATAAACTGCTCTTCTGTGTTGAGTGGAGTCATGATCCTAAACCGGACAGAATAAATGCTTCTGATGAACAAAAGAATGGACATCTATCAATCGTAACTGATGAGAGGGTGAACGAGATCAAAAAAATGATTTGTGGTGACCACATCGATTGACTTTGGAGGAGATGATAGCAGTATTTTCATTAATCTCTACGGCCCCTCATAGTGAAGCCATTGCTGAAACGCTTGGTTTTCAAAAATTGAGGGTGATGTGAGTTCCAAAACAGTTCTCAAATCGATCAGTTCCCAATAGAATCGCATTTTAGCGTGAATTTCTTGTGCTCATCTAAAAGAGAGGTAACAATGTTCTTGACTCTCTCGTGGCCGTCGGTGAAAAGTGGGTTACAAACTACACCCCTGAGACAAAAATACAATCAATGAGATGGCGACATCTTTCCTCCTTATCAGTAAAAAATTCAGATCTGTTGTCTTAGCCAGTAAGATCGTGGTATCCATCTTTTATAAAAATAAAGGGATGTCCCTCATTTAACCCATTAATAACGGCCATGTGAGGCTATGTTCATAGTTAAGGCCCTGAGAAAGACGTAGACTGTTCTTAGAAGCCAACTTACCTTTATGACAAATGTGATTCAAAAGTATTACTAAGAAATGATTATATGTGTAGTATATTGATTGCTAAGTAATATAAAATTCTTTCGTTATTCAATATATTGATTACGTGCTAGCACGAGAAAAGCACTAAAAGTAAAATTATACTATAAATGCCGCATTACGCGCTGGCGCGTAAAAATTCAACCAAATAAAAGGAAAATCAGCTACAAACGTTGAGAAGTCGTTTTCTCAAATTATATTTTCTATCCCAGTGGAATCATGCTGAAAATATATAGTCTTTTGTACGTCTTGCATAACGTTCCTCTTCAGATCTGAAACATCATGGGCACCTTTGGGAGGAATAAATTCTTCATCGCTGTCATAATTAACATCATTTGAGTAGCCGTCCTGAAGTTCAACAAATTAGCAATTTCATCATCTGCTTATTAGATTGCATTTTATTTGAGGGTGAAGAGGAGGAAGAGGATCCTACAGAACTATCGTTTCTACAACATATATTCGAGATTTTTTTTTGTAACTATTAAGTCCATAAATTCGAAACCACATATCTTTACAACTGGCTTCTAACTTTTACTCCATGTCCTTCCCAGCTGACACACCTAACATATAATATCGATTGAAGCGTAAAATAAATGTTAAGGTGTAGCACTTCACGCACGAATGCGTCAGACATCACTCTACACCACGCGCTGGCGCGTGATTGATTCTTTAGCGTTGATGCCCCATCATTCACTGGCGCGGGATAGGCAGCGAAAGTATTAATCTTTACCTAAGGGGGAAACAATTAATAGCGAGTGGTACTTCAAAATTTTTTTAAAAAACTACGAAGGGAGATAAGGAACAAAAGATAGGGAACGTTTACTAAAAAGTGTGTGTTTGGTGCATAACAATGCACCCCTCTACACAGCTAATGCCGCACAATAATTCTTGGATTTTTCGGATGAAAGATCATCAACCAAGCCTCTCACAACACTTATCTGAGACTTTCAGATTGTCCTCTTTTCACTGCTTGTAGTCTATTATGGATGGAAAAATGTTTTCAACCGGGGATGAGGTCCAGAATATGGTCAAAAAATTTACCAAAAAGGTGGAGAGAGATTTGCTGACGAAAGATAACAAAGTTAATCTCTCTGCAAGCAAAGTGTGTTGAGATGGAAAATGATTCCTTAAAAAAATAGTGTTTGATGTATGTATATTAATTAATAAATTAAAAAAGCAGTATATCTTTGAAAAAAATTCAAAGATTGAGTACTCTTACTTTCTGGACATACCTTAAATGTCTCGAGAGGGATATCAAGTATGAAAAACAAAAATCAACATCATTATATCAAGATATCAATCAAAATTGATACCTTCAAAGTCAATACTACTATATAGTTGTATTCTGAGTCTTTTCTACACCTTTGTTCGATGGTTTTGGAAACAAAAAATATTTTAAATAAAAAAGAGTTTTTCCAGTTATTTCATAACAAAATGCCTTAATATGCCACAAAAATATCATTTAAGTTTCCAATGCGAAATAAATGGATATCATAATGGTTGAAATAACGATCGAGCTTCACAGATAATGTTTCTACTAATGGCCAAATGTAAACAGATCAAAAGAATTTAAGAGAATCGGTTTGCTTTTCCTTAGAATATTACTCGCCTTTTTCTTTCGGCAAAAGTAACCAATGATCATAATAGCTAAGTGAAATTACCTTCAGTTTTTTTATGATTACCTTAGAGATAAGCAGCAGTATATACACTGAAGTCATCTTTCATTTTGACAACTCGGTGTTTCAGAAAATTTGAGTAACAACGAAACACGATTCAGGCACATCACTGATATATAATTAACAAAATATCTAAATGAAATAATTTGTTTTTTATTTTACTTGATTCACAATATTATATTTGCTTTTACATAGCAATCCACTATCAATGAACCAGCTACCATTATTAAATTGATCAACAACTTCTGACAATAAAGTTCGATGAATAGTCCTGCAACATTAACGTAGATGAAATATTAACGAACGTTACTTTATTGTCCTTCGAAATAGCCACCTCCCATAACTATGCACCCCTCAGATCTGCTATACATGTCCTGAAAACTTTGCAAGAAGTCTTCTTTAGAGATGGAGTTCAAAAGCCTCGTCACGCTCCATTGGACTTGTGAAATATCGTCAAATCTCTTTCCTTTCAAAGCGAGATTGAGTCGTGGAAACAGGAAGAAGCCAGGAGGTATGAGATCTGGCGAGAATGGTGGATGTTCAATATGCATCCTTTCTCCTTCTTGCCAGGAACTGTTTCATAATATTGGCTGTGGGAGAGTGAGAATTGCCATGAATAAAAAATCATTAACCTTGTTGTGCGTACTGGGGTACCTGCGTAGACATTTCGTGAAATTGGTCGAAATGCCAATATACCTTACAGCATCCATCGTCTAGATACCTTGCACACAGTTAATTAACGATCTTTCGTGATTAATTTGCTCACTTTCTCAATGTTTTCGTAACAAACGGAGATCACTGAACTTTCGCTACAGTGGTTGTCAGAACCACTTTCTCGGCCTTCTCGAAAACGAGCGAACCAATCTTACACACTTCATGGACAGTGCTTTATCTTTATAAACGCATACCAGAATCGAATAAGTTGCTGTGGGTGTCTTGGCAAGCTTAAAACAGAATTTTAAAATGATCGTTCATTTTCCTGTTCTCAGTTAAGAACCAACGCATTAAACAAGCACTTCATAAAACAAGTCTTACACGGAACACAAACGATGCTCAACTGAACAACGGGGGGGGGACTGACGGTCAACACCTGCCACTACGCATGTGCAGCGTTTGTTTCAGCAGCGTTGCCAGATCGGCTGTTCTGACTTCATTCACCAAACTTTATTGTCTCTCTCTCAGAGGTTGTATCTCTCTATTGTAGCCATCATTTTTTAATAATTAAAAGCATTTAAATATTTATCGTGATATGCCACAAAAATCCTCAATAAAAAAATTAAGTATAGTTAAAACTTTTGGAGCACATATTAATTTCAAAAGGAACAATTGCTTACTTAAATAAATCTCAACAGAAAACTTTGTTTCGTCTCATTTTTCAATTTAATTTTATTCCCACAAACGTTCTTTGATTCACTTATTCTTGGACTGAAAGAGTCAAAGACAATATACTAGAGGGGAATTGGGCTCTTAATCCTATGTAGCAGTTGGCTTAGAACTATTCCAACAATGCTTAATTAAGTTTAAATTCGGAACTAGAATGTTATTTCCGCATTTAAATCGTTTCCATCCATGTATTTAGTTCATTCCTAACTGTGACTAAACTAACTAAATTTTCTAACGAAACAGTCATAACTTATATTAAGCACACTTTGATTTTCATGAAAAAGGCGTCGATTTAAAAGAAAACTTTCACAAAAATGAATAATGTAAGTCAGTGCTTCCCCAACTTTCCATGTTTGAAACCCAATCTTCAATAATAATTTTCATCATGCCCCCTCCATACAATTACAATGCATTGAAAGCAATAATAATGTAATATGATGCTAAAGCTACAATACGGCTTTAATTACACAGAGTACAAGTTATCGAGATAAGTATTAAATTTTTTATATTACAAGCCATTGGAAAAAAGTCACTAGTAATTATTATAAACCTGTTACAACCTTAGTATTGATAAATGAATTATCAAATACATTGTGTTGTACTTAAACATTTATAAGTATATTACATCAGTGTAAAAGTGTCAGAATTTATTTTGTTTTGCTTCATTTCAGTAAATTAATAATTTTTCAAATAATCTTTTATTTTCGACTTTTCGATATGTATACGCTACCACTCAGCCACTGGATTTCTTTTCTTACACTAGTATGCATAAATTTTCTTCCGAAGGAAAAGGCTGGGATTCCATAAAACAAGCTTGATCCTACATAGCCAACCTAGGTCGGTGACAGCTTTAGAAAATATAATCGTTTTTTTCATTTTGGTCGATTGACTTCTTATACTTAAGTAGTGTTATATCGGTTTGTTGTTCTTTGTTATCGATTCCACAGTTTTTCCATTTTAAGTTTTGTAGGATAGTTTATCATACTTATATTTATTTTATTATAACTATATATGACATGTTTCAAGTCAACACCAAGCTTTTTTAAATTCGGTTCTATTAATTTAGCAATCGAGACATGTTACGCTGAGAGAACGCGGACGCCAAGGGAAGTCTAAGTGGCTTTACCACTTATGTCCAGAACTGTTCAGTACTCTTTTTAGTTTATGTTTTATACTTTAAAGTTAAGGGTGACATATGGGGCTATAAAAAATAATGATCAGGGATTAGAAGTATTCTGTCTGGACGACTCTCTGTTTGGAGAAATAATTGGATGTTTAATTTAAAAGTTGAAGATGCAATGTAAAATAAAAGTCAAGTGGTATATAGGGGATTTAATTTTAGATCTCTCTCTCTCTCTCTCTAATTTAATTATCCTTATATATATAATATATATATATATATATATATATATATATATATATATATATATATATATATATATATATATATATATATATATATATATATATATATATATATATATATATTAAATGAGGTTTGGTTAAAATTTCACGCTCTATCTCTTTCTCTCGTTGTTTCCCATTGTATATAATTTTAAAACAACTTCTTAGACGGCAATAAAAATAGCACTTAGAATTTGAATTATTAGTTGGATACGATTAAAATTTCATAAATTCATGATATTTAATACAATTGATTTTTAAAGCAAGTTAATTTAATTCTCACACAAAGTAGGAATGTAGAACACTTATAATTTCGAAATTATGTTCAAAATTTAACAAACCACCCATTTCTCTTAACTTCAAAGAAGAGAGAAATAAATGATCTTTCATTATATCAAAGTAGCTTCTTAACTTGCCACCCTTGCTTAATCTCTACTTAAGAAAGTTTAAAAAGTAGTAAAAGTAAGAAAATCTCAACAAACGAAACACGAAATATACTCAAATTTTCGAAACAAAATTCTGATTGCTTTGCATAACATTCCAAGAGAAACAAAACACGTAATTAAATGGAGCTACTTTCCCAAAATCCACGTCAGAAAATTATTACTTGCGGAAATAAATCAGATTCATATAGAAAAGTCATTCGACTTTAAAAAACAAAGCTAACTAATACAATTTGGAAACAGTAATTGAAGTTGTCGTTGCGAATAATTAAATAACGCAGAAAGTACTTCTCAATATGCATACGGATGATTGGCTTATTATCAGTGAGTGTTTTATTGTGGCTGATTTTCTATTTGTTTTGTTAATTTTTAGAATATCCTTTTCCTGAGAATAGACGAGATAGAGCCTGCTGAGGACGGAGTTGGAAGTTTAGAGTTTCAAAAATTAATCAAAGGTAAAGTAATGCTATTTTTATTCATTTTAAGAATTTGCTGCGCATGCTCTGTAAGTAATAAAATGGAAATTATTATTCTTACGAGGTTTTTCACTTTCATTCAATTATTAATACAAATACTTCGAAATGTTTTCATGGAAAAAGTGTTAAGAGAATTAAGACGAAACAACTCATGCTTGAAATAGATTTAGATATTTAAATGGTTAGTTGAATTTTTTTACATTTCTAATTGTTTTTTTCCAAAGAAGTATAGTATTAAATTGATTGAAATAATGGAAATTGAATGGATACGGCAAGAATAAAAGTTACTGCAGTAAAATACTTATCCATTTATAATTTCATTGCACAATAAATTGTAACTTAGTTGTAAACATTTATATTGTATCTAAGATTTTCATCTTCACTATTGGTATATAATAAGTTCAATAAATAAAAACCAAAATAAAGACACATAGGTTTGACAAGGAGGCAAGTACGTCCCGAGAAATTTTCAAGAGACCAGAATATAATAAAGTAACACAAGAAAAGATCAAGAAGACTTTAGAGGATGAAGAGTTTGTGCTTCCATTCTACCAGTTAAATTTATTATTTCTAACAATGGTAAGTAAAAAGAGTCTGATTCCCCGATGTCAAAAAAATCAGTTGTACAGATAAGAGATATTTATTAAATTTGCATATTTAATTATTCCTGAAATTGTGTGTCTGTGCCTGCTGTGTGTTTGAGAGTGTACTGTCTTAGTGGTAAAAATACTCTTAAAATCGAACAATACTGTTTGAACAAAATTTCCCACTACAAACGAATAAAAATAGTTTTTATCTATTATTTTAATTGAGGGCCAAAATGCATGCAATAGTTTCTGCAGACCTTAAAGTTCTTTTTAAATTGTATAAAAAAACTTTGAGGTAAGCCCAAAGTGTCAGAAATTCAAATATTCAAATCATTCGAAATATTGTTCTTAAGCAGTTTAACATGGGAGCTTTTTTTAAAAATTCAGTGGATAAAATTATTCTCTCTAAGAACCTTTTTAAGAGTTTTATAAGATTGGAGCATGAAACCTCAAAAATTTTAATGCATTTTTACACATTTGTATGTTGTATTTTCTAGTAGGTACATACTTCATAACTGATGGTAATTGCTTATCGAAAATTTTCAGGGCTACCTTTAATCATAAAGTCACGTTTCAGTTTTGTTGTATTCACATTTTTTATTTCCTGAAACTTCAGAGTGGTTTGTATATCATTCATTAAAAGTTAAATTATGACAAAACCGTTATCTATATTTATTTGTATCACTGAAGAGTTTTTGCACAATTTGTTAACAACATTTAGAAAGCTCATAAATTTTTCATTGGTTTCTGTTTTTTTTTCTTTCTCTACATATTACATTCATTTGGAATGCCTAATACTAATCCAAACTTGAACGAGAAGGAAATAGTTGTATTTTTATATGAAGACAGCTAATTAAAATACTTTCTAAAAATTTTAGGTATGCATTGCAACCTGTATCTTGAATAAAATAGTAATTCATTATATTCACACATTGGTTGGGTTTTCTCCTTTGTCTCAGCCAAATAAGAAAATTAAATATAGAGGTAAAATTTTAATCTACATTAACACTATTTAGGAATAATAAAAAGTATGGAAACGTTCACCGATAGATAAAAGAAGCATTTGTAGCAAAAAAATTTCGTTTTTCGCATTAATCTTTGCACAATGTATCAAGATTTATACTTATATTTTCGTAAAATAACTCTTATACCATAACATTTTAACTTTACAAAAACTATTCAATCACACAATTTAAGGTAGGCTTTGAATTCACCACACAGAAATAGAGTAAATATAATTGTTTTAAATATAATCCATTATGAAGCCTTCGTTTTTCTCTTATTGCATAACTATTTTACTTCAGTTACCTCTACTTAATCTAGTATGAATACCATTTTCCGTCAGTATCTCTAGAGAAATTGAGAAACAAACCAATGTACATTTAGTGAAAAACTTTCACTATACTTTTAAAATGCTTCAGGTTTAATTTTGACAACTAAACAGGCGAACAGGGATAAATATTTTCAAGGGAGAGATCTAGACATACAAAACGAACTTGTTCTAAGGAATTCTTATTATATTGGATAATGAACACCGAATACATTATCCCTGCCGTTTACTGATGATACAGATCGCGAATACATTATTTCTCCCATTTACTGATGATACAGTAATAAGTTAGTCGTTGGACACCCATAGAGAGTAACTGCCTCTGTATATTGATTTTGAATCATTTTCGATGGGCAATCATTTTGGTACCTTATCGGAGATTATTCTGTTATCTTTTCCCCTTTATTCTTTTTCCACTTTCATCAATTCTTATAAGTTCAACCTCGTGAAGTGGAAATAGGATCTAATAAGATTTTCTGGGATTTTATTGATTGAAATTTCGAATATTACTTTCCCAATGAAACAAAAATAAAAAACCCGTCTTCAAAGTTAAAAAAAAGACTCCAGAGTCAAAATACTAACTATTTATGAGTTTTATGCGAGAGAACCTAGTTTTACTTTTTTGCATATTCAGGTAGAGAATAATATATTAAGTTTATTTAATAAATTTCTGTCACATATTAGATATATATTATTTTGTGCCACGTAATATTTCAAGAAACAGTTTAATAACTACCACAAACTAATTAAAGTTAAAGGAAATTCAATATAGTGCAAATGAAGGTTTGTACTATATTAGATATAGGGTTTTATAATATGTGTTTTTCTAAATAATATTATAAATTGATTCAGAACTATACCGTACTTACAGTGTTTATGAAGCTTTTATTATAATCACCTTGCCAGTTACGTCAATTGTCAGTCGATAAACGCCCGTTAAACAGTTTGCAATGGATTAACATAGTTAGGATTGCGTGTTTAGCGTCTCATTCAGTACTTAACCATTAATCGCTATCCGTGGATTTCAGTACACATGTTGAAGCTCTTCATGAATATTTGGACTAAAACTAAATGCTTTGTTCAGAAGTGAGTAAGATTTGTTATACTGTAATATTAGCAAGTGAATATAAGTGGTGTGCACAAAAGATATATGTGTGAGTAATAATGATTAATAATACAAAATGATAATTAAAATTTCGAAAAGAGGATTTCTTTATTTGATTTATATGTAAGTTTGAAAGCAATTACGTAAATTATCAAACAAACAATTAATTCATTGATAGATTTTTGGTTTGCTTAGAACTATTTAGGTTTTTGCTTTCATATAAATCTTTATAAGAAATAAATTTGTTATAAGTATTTTAGGAAAATTGCTGCATCGTCTAAAATGACTTAAGTCTACAAAATTAAAGGATTTATTTGAAGATGGAATTTAGGTTGGTACCAAAACGTCAACTATACGTTTAGTTGTTTTCGTTATGGCTTTTAGGAAAAGAGTTATTTCTATTTTTTTACAAATCAAGTTAAAAAATTGCTTCGCAAATATGTTATTCGTTGTGAGTGCTTTATAAATGTATATATTAGTAGTTAATCCTTTACACTTTTGTAACTCTAAAAATATTAGACTAACGAAAAATGAAGTAAAAAGTGTTCTTGGATTTGCATTTATTCTGGTAGAAATGAATATTCGAAAATTTTAAAGTTTAGTATCACATTCTACATATTTTACAGAGGAGAATAGCATAAAAATAGGTATTGTAAAGTTTATTGCAATGAATTTTTCTAAGAATACAAAAAATAAGAATGATTGTCAGAGCAATTAAAAAAATTAAAATAACATTCATAATTAGTGTA
This sequence comes from Trichonephila clavipes, assembly GCA_019973935.1. Lineage (NCBI taxonomy): Eukaryota > Metazoa > Arthropoda > Arachnida > Araneae > Nephilidae > Trichonephila > Trichonephila clavipes. The sequence continues at coordinate 232,114 of BMAU01019750.1, read as the reverse complement.
ATTCATTTAAACGAAAAAAAATTTAAACAGTTAAAATTTAGTGGTATCTCTACTTTATTGGCACCATACACGATGCTATGCTCCAATTTGCAGTAATCTATCCTAGTAGTTGTGCAATGTAGTATCTATACTGATAGTTGTGCAATGCAGTAATCTATACTGCGTTACCAAACGGATTTTTATATTTACCTGAATTCATTTTCATTCTCTGAAGCTAAGACTTAAAGGTGTTTCTTCTTTAAATCCTACAGGCAGTTTAATTTTTTGCTCTTAAGACAAGATAATTTTTGACGTTTAGCATGATGTAGAATCTTGTTGGAAGGCAAAGTCATCTTCAATGAGATCTTCTTATGATTCAGTCTTAAAATGCTCAAGTACCTAGGTGTATTCAACGAAATTAACCTTTTCCGTCAAAATGTACAGCTTTCTCAAGACTTACTTTCATATATCCGAGAATTATGGCAGAGGTGTAGACCTCACTAAATGTTTAAGGTATCCGACTTCGTTCGGAACCGTGATTTCAAAAAAGCACATAAATGGATAATTTTTATGATATTTAGGGTCATTTAGATTAGAATACATGTTTAAAATTATGACAAAAATATATTATTTAAATACAATATTTTGGAAAAATATTAACTTGAAATAACCTTTTTTCAAAACGTTCTCCTTTTATAAAAAATGCTTCTACAATAATAATATTTTTCTTATATAAAGTAAAAACTTCTCCAGAGAGTTTGAACTAGGCTTTTTGAAAAATTCACATTATTTTCAGAGTTACCACCAATTGAAATAATTATTTGCGTTCTTTCTTAAAATTGTTCCCCTCTGTTGTCGTAAAATATGAATCAACCCACTTCTAATTTATATGTTTCAAAAATTCTAGTTGCGCCTCTGATAGTATCTTAACAGAGGTCTGAGCTATATACAGGCGAAATATTATTCTAATAGAAGCATTTTTCACAAAAGGAGAACATTTGAAAAAAAGATTATTCTAAGTTAATTTTTTGCCAAAATATTGTATTTAAATAATTTTTTTGTCAAAATGTCCTTAAAACAATTTTATGCATATATTATAATCTAAGTGACACTAAATATCATGAAAATTATCCATTTATGCTCTTTTGAAAATCACTGTTCCGAACGTAGTCGGATATCTTAATTTAAATGATAAAATACTTTCACGATAAATACACCTTTACACGTAAAACTTTTACACAGCTAGAGTATTCTTGTAAGTTTTTGAAAATTTTTATTACTTGGTAAATAATCAACTTACCAGTTTCTTTATTCAAAATGGGTACTTACAAATTTTGAGCCGATACTCAAGTATGAAAGAAAAAAATGATAGAAAAAAATAAATTATAATTGAATAAATTACACACACTTTAAAATTTTTTATGGACAACAGTTTTATGTTGCATTCTGGAATTCTATTTATTCATGCATAAATTCCTAGGATTGTTTGATTGAATAAAATAAAATAAACATTTTAAAAAAAGCAGGGGAAAAAAACTAATTTTTAAAAAATAGGATTAAAAATAGGGATTATATATATATATATATATATATATATATATATATAACAATATTTTATAGCAGGAAAACAATTCGTAAATAACCATTTATAAATTATAAAATCAGTTAAAAGGGACTTAATAAAAATAATATTCAAGTTACTAAGCTGCAACTTTATTTTCTGAAAATGAGCTCAACTTATAATAAAAACATTAAAAAAAATTTTAGATTTCAGAGTTTTTTCTATACTTTATAAAATAGAGATTTAGTAAATCATGATTCAGAGCTTCAAATAGAAACTGTGTGTGTGATTTAAGTAAAAGTCCTTCCATTTAAATTTAAGTATTATTGTAACATTGTATTTATAATTTAAAAATTGAGCTCTGGTATTTAGATGACTATGTTCAGAACCGTGATTTTGAAAAATCGTATAAATGAATAATTTTGTGATGTTTAGTGTCAGTTGAATTAAAATATACATATAAATTTGTTTTAGGGATATTATTTCAAGAAAAAATTATTTAAATGCAATTTCTTAGCAAATGAAGAAAAAAACCCTGTGCTTTCAAGACATTATCATTCTTTAAAAATGCTTTAATGATAATAATATTTTGCCTACAAATAGCTAGGACTTCTACACAAGGAATTAACTAATATTTGTGAAATATTTAAATATTTTACATTGTTTTCAGAATTTCATTAGTTAAAATAATAACGGGTGTTGTTGTTTTTTGTTGTTGTTAAAATTTGTCTGTTTTGATGTAATAAAATATGAATAAATCCACTTCTAAATCATATGTTTCAAAAATTTTAGTTCAACCCCGGTATAGAAATTTGAGCTATATATTTAGGCAAAATATTATTATTATAGAAGTATTTTTCATAAAAGAGAAAAATGCTTTGAAAATGTCTTTTTTTTTTTTTATTTTTCGCCAAATGATTGCATTTAAATATTTTTTTGAAATAAAATTCTTAAAACAATTTTATGTGTGTATTCTAATTCAACTGACACTAAATATCAAAAGGAAATATCATTTATACGCTTTTTCAAAATCACTGTTCCGAACGTATTCCTTAAAAAGGGAATTGAAGTATATCATTTAACCGAAAGTCTCACCCGTTTAACATCCCTATTGCCAAAGCACTTCCTGGTAATATTTAATTTTTTTTACATTTATTTTTTCAGTTCCTCTTTTATTTATCATGCAAATATTTATTCCTATGAGAGAAATGGTTCAGTAGTTATTGAAAGAAGTAGTTTGAATGCGGCTGTTTATGGAAGAATTCATTTTTCTCTGTTACCTCTCTTTTTTTTATGATCGTCAGCTACAAAGATTCGATTGCGGTGGTATTCAAAAAAAACTGTGTTCGAATTGTTGTATTTGTCAATGTCACAAAAGATTAAGAAGATGGACGAGAAATCCACTTTTTAAAATCCGATTTTCTCCGAATCCTCCCCACAAGATTCTGTGCGAGTACTTTTCGATTTTATTTTCGTTTGTTGAATTTCTCAATCTTTGATGGAGTTTGCGAGCAAATAATGTTCTCAGATGCCACAATTCTTGCGAAAAGATTTTTGTTGTGTCATATTTATATTGTAAATGCGGCGATTCATGATAATAAGGATATGATATTCTGAAATTTTTTTAACGTATTTGAATGCAGGATTTCCTTACTGAAAATATCCTTTATGCTAAACTACACATATCTTTTTTTAGTTAAATTTCTGAAAATATTTGTTCGTATATTTCTTTCAACACACACTTCGGATTCTATAACGAGTCTGTTTTTCTCTTTCTTTTTAAAATGCGATTCTCTCAAAATCCTCCCACAAAGTTCTGTGTAAGTACTTGTCAATTTCTATTTTCGTTTGTGTTACACTTCCTGGTAAACTAACCCAAGCTTTGGCAAAGCAAGCTGTGAAATTTTTATGTCAATGAGGCATAAAGATGAAAGCAGTTTCTTAAAAATGACTTTTAATAATAATCAAGGATAAAGTCAATGTGCTCGTCACTGGAGCGATCAAAAACAATAAGTTGACTAATAAAATCTTAGATCAAAAAAATAAACATTACCAGACATCCAAAATTCGAACCGTCTTCCTACAGTCTAATATTTAAAACGAATTTATCATCTTAAAATGGTGATGCAACATACAGTTGCATAACCAACCAGCCGCTCTCTATTTAATAGCTAAAACACACTTCTTATATTTCCTTTCTTTTTCCCTGAAAAACTAACACGAGCCGAGTTTAAATAGTCATTCGATTTGCATTGCAGTTGCTGCCAACCACAAATCACGAAACTTGCAAAAAGATCGGGTTCGAATCAGTTTTTTACTTTCATTTGAGATCATGGAATAGGATTGGAAAAATAACACAAGGAGACTATAAAAATTCGGATCCGAAAAATATTTCGAATGATTTTTCTTTTTAAATATCTAACAGTTTGTTGAATATCTCAATTTTTGATGGAGTTTGTGGGCGGATAATATTTTCAGATGCCACGATTCTTGTGAAAAGATTTTTGTCGTGCCATATTTATCAGTGGCATAACGGAGAATATCAGGGCCCACCTTCAAAGTCTGGTTTTGAGCCCCAAGCCGTATATGTCGAAGGATTGCAGAACCATAACATAACATAGGCTTTGGGCCCGCTAGAATCCTGGCCTGCCCCCACAATACGGGGGTGTATTGTAAATACAGTGATTCTTGGTAATAATAATATGATATTCTAAACATTTTTAACGTATCTGAATGCTGGATTTCCTTACTGAAAAAATCCTTTATGCTAAACTACATACCTCTTTTCAGTCTGAAATTGTTGGTCCTTCAAATAGATTTCTGATTCTATAATGATTTAAATGGATTGCTTTTAAACGTTATTATAGCCTACTGTAATTCTTCAATATAGGCAGCTAAAAATTGTCTGGAATTCTGTTCCTAAATGGTTTCTAATCATTTTAACAAAAAAAATCGAGGATAAAAAAATACTTGATTTATCCATAAGATGAAGATAGTTAATTAAAATGAATTTATGTATTTTGAACATCGTATATATGTCAGACCCCAGGCCTGCTGGTAAAATAAGGAAGACGTCATGTTTAAAATATCTGTTCCTTATTACTCTTCATGCATAGTTAATTCAACAAGGCGGCCATTTGGTGCCCAATATAACTCAACAAAAGACAACAGCACAGTGAGTAGTCACCAGTCAGTCTTTTCGATTATGCTCTCGTTCTCTCTACCTTTAAATAATCTTATTTACCCTCAATTCCCTACGCGATAGTAAAAAGTTCGCTCTATTTTTATTTATTATTCACTTAATTTCGAAATTAAACTTTCCAGACCTGACACATATATATACTGTTGAACATATTAAAATCCCAACACCATGAAGGAGGAATGATACAAACGGTAAATTCCCATGAAAGATGATAAAAATGTAAGTGCACTCCAGATGCAAGATGGAGAAACGATATCTCAAACTCTGTTTTAAAGGACTGTTACTCAACAGGGCCTTCATTCAGAAATCGCATTTAAATGTCGCTTGATTGTGAAAAGATCATGTTAAACAACTCAATAGAAGGAAAATTGTCTAGTTTATTGTTCCACAACATTGCTACTCGCATTCGGAATCAAACAGCTGTCATGGAAATGTAGAATAAATGCGTTCAGCAGGGTCGTACTGAACACCTTCATACGAGTCTTAAATTTAATAACCTGATTCATTTTAGTTCCCCTTTCATCGTCTTTCTGGTTTACTTAACTGATCGAAAATTTTTGATTATACCTGATTATTTTCATTAATAAAAAAATTACGTTACTATTCCCCTAAGTTTTTTAATTTAAATTTTCAATATGGAATAAGCTATTCAAAATTTAGAAGTAAATTTAATTGTAAATAATTTTTTGCAGAACAGTGTCTTTAAATTTTTTTTAAATGAAGCCTTAAGAGGATCATAACAATAGACTCAATATGCAAGAGAATTTCTAATTCCTAAAGAAAATTAAATATTTCCTTACATAATAAAACTCCCGACTAGGCATTAAAATTCCATATCTGAATGTAGGTAAAAATACATCTTATATTTATGTATCAAAAGAAATTTAGAATAACAATGTAAAATGCATTTGTCTGTTTACACAAACCACTTTCGTTCCAGAATTAAAATAAAATAATGAATCCTTTTTGAATATTTTCTTTATCAAAACGTGCATTTTGAAAAAAAAATAAGGAAATTTTTTCTTTGTTTTTTCGTATGAGACCGGAGTAATAATAGGTAAATAAACGTATATGTAGATAGAAACAAAAACCCAAAAATACTTGAAAATTTGGAAGGGAACGAAATAATTTTTTACTCTTTTTTTTTAATGAAAAATATACTATATAATGAGGTATGGCACACACACACAACCATTTAGTACCTTTTTATAAAAAAACAATGACCAATTTTAGGGAAATAAATGATATTTCTGCTTAAAATTGAAGCTAATTTCAAATTAAATTGTACCTTGAGTTAATAGTTAAATTTTTTAACAAGAAAAAATTGCGTATTTTCTCTTATTAATTATTAAAAATTGCAGCTAACAGATTAAACTTTACGTATCAACTTATTATCAAAATAAATTCAAATTTATATTTTTCTTTCTAACACATATAAGTTTCCTCCTAATTTTTATGCGCTTAGGTTACTACCAATCATAGGATCGATGTTAAAATATGGAAAAAAAATCGATGTTAAAATATGAAAAAATTAAACTGATGTGTTATTATACATTTCATGTCTTTTCTGGCCTTGATAAGGAACGAAAAATGTATAACATATTTTTCTAAACAGTATAAAAATAAAAATTATTTCACATATTTGATAATTATAATTCAATAACAAAAAATACTTATCTCAAAAACTTAAACTATTCTCCAATTTTCAAAGTGAATATTAGTTAGTAAAACATGTAATATAAAAAAAAAAATTACGTTAACTTCTACTTCGTTAGAAAAACGTACTAGCGCTATATGTTGCAGCTAGCTGTAACTACGACAGAAATAACGCAAAATAAATTTAAAACTAAAAAATAAAATTCAATTAATGAATTAATATTTGAATAAACTGTATTAACATCAAGTGCCATCCACTACAAGTTTGAAAAAAAAATTTGAACTTAAATGGATGAATAGAAAGTATTTTATTAACGACTGAAAATTTGAACAAGAAATGTATAGGGAGAGAGTGAACTAATGGTAGGAATTTAATAAGTTAAAAAAAAGGAATTAAACCATACAGAATTTAAAATTATTACTATTGTACGCATTTGAATATAGATACATAAGTCATTTACAATCAAGCGAGCAACTAGTATACAGTTCTTGAATTTTTAGTGTTATATCAACAACATCTATTTATTTCAATGATAATTTCATATATTTCTCCTTACTTTAAAAAATTTTATAGCTTATTATTTTCTTGATAAAAAAATGGTAATCCGCTTAACTTCTGACGTCAAAAGAATAATATAAAAAGATCAAATTTCAAAAATATGATCATAACCTCTAAAAATGTCATTTTACTCCTATCTTATTCCATCATTGGCTTGTTTTGAGTTCTTAAAATAGTTTGGTAGGAGAACAATCGATCCCCTCTAAAACCTTAGGCAGTGCTTAAATTACTTCACAAACTTGTCAAAATATTAAAATCCACATAATCTTTTCGAAAATTTCTTATGCAAAAAGAAGTTGTAAAGATAAACTTCCGGGGTTTCAAGCACTTTTTTCTTTCCTTTCTTTTCAGAAAGTTCTTTAGGCGAGATAATTAAGTCAATAACTACTGACGCATTGAAAATATTGGTTTTATCTAGAAGCTATCGTTATTATACAAATTACTTATTGGATCACGGTCTTTCTGTATTTTGTTTCTGAAACAAATATGATTCTAATACAGATATTTAAAAAAATCTATCGTCGGTATGTGTAAGGAAATAATTTTTTCTCTCTTTTGTTGTATTTAAGGTGAATAACTACATTCGGAACCGTGATCTTGAAAAATGCTTATAAGCGGATAATTTTTTATATGTGGAGTCAATTAAATAAGAATATACATATAAAGTTTTTTTAAGAACATTAATACAAGAAAAAAATATTTAAAGACATTGTTTTAGAAAAAAATGAAGAAAAATAACATTTTCAAAACATTCTTCTTTCATAAAAAAAAATGCTTCTTTAATAATATTTTTCTTATATATAGCTTAGACTTCTGCACAGAACCTGATCAATAACTTTTGAAATATATTATTTAGAAGTGAATTTATTTTCATATTTTAATTATAGAAATTTAAACAAAAAATCACCCGTTATTATTTTAATGAATCATAACTCTGAATATAATGTAAATTTTCAAAAACTCTTATTCAGCCCCTGTATAGAAATCCTAACTATTTATAGGAAAAATATAATTATTATCATAGAAACATTTTTCATAAAAGAAGAATGTTTTGAAAATATGTCACTTTATTTTTTTGCCAAAAAATTTGCCTTTAAGGGATTTGTTCTTGCAATAATATTCTTAAAACAATTTTATATAAGTGTATTCTAATTCAACTGACATCAACTCTTCTTGAACATCAATATAAAAAACTATTCATTTGTACGCTTCTTTAAGTCATGTTTCTAAATGCAGTTAGTCACTTTAAATTAAATCGTTTCAAATTTCAGTGTTTTAGTTTTAGGTAAAATTAAATCAAATACAGAGTATGTAGTTATCAGATTTAAAGCATTGTGCAACACATTTCAGAGAAATGATTTTTACTTTTTAGTACCAGCTAAATAATTACTTTAAAATGATACACAATCATTTACGATAGTATCTACATATTTATAGTTATCCTAAAAGCATTTCTTATTGTTGAGTCCATGAATTATACAAATTATATTTTTTTTTATTGATCATTACTCATATCTGTTGAAAATAATTTGAATTCACTATTCAATAAAGCGTACTTCATGTACTTAGTGCATTTTAGTTAGTGAGTGAATATTAACGTCCCACTGTTCAGGTACACGAGGGCTTTTGGCGACGGACCACGTAATTTTGATAGGGAATTTTAGAATGAATAAATAGACAACATATGGGTGTGCGTTAAAAGTCTGGGAAATAATACTAGTAATCATCTGTGATGACCCCCCTGGGTCACACCTTGAACACCAAGATTAATTTGAGGCAAAGAACCACTAAGAGCCATTTTGAATAATAATAATATTTATTTATTATTATACTTTTTCTCAAAAAATCTCTGATAACATATAATAAGATAATGTTACGTCTCTTAAAGGGATTTGCCTTTATATTAAATTAAATTACTAAGAATGCAATTAATTAATAATCAAGCTCAAACTCAAGTAATGTTTACCGAAATAGGAGATCCGAGAAATACACGTATTCGAATTCTTAACTTTCATTAACTTTAACTAAGTCACTTAAACTGACGCTTATTTTAAGCGTACGTAACTTATATTTACCGCTGGCTTATATCAGCTTTCTGGTACGTCTCGCAGCACGACGTCTTCACGAATCTAATCTCCTTGAATCTTCTAGTAATGCGTTTAAAGATACTGGCTCAATAGCCTACCATCATCTCTCTTGCTATCTCGGAACGCTCGACTTAAATACCTTATCTAATTTAAATATCCCGTACATCTTTTTGGAGTTAATTGGAAATAAACGCGAATTTATATTCCCGAAAAAGACGCCTAAGAAGATTAGTGGAAAGTTTCCGTACAGATTCGTCACACATCTAGAAAGCATTCGGATATTCATTTAAGAGTTTCTGCATTAATGGACAATAGCTTTCAATTACTAATACTAAAATTGCAATCAATATGTTATATGTATGCCATATTTTAGCGCACTATCCTACATGATTACTATACAAACAATTGTAAGTCTTTGGCATATCTTAGCCTTGGTTTATAAATATTTATATGTATTTACTCATATACTATATAGTCGCATATTTTATTAAAACAAATAAAGGTCCGGATGCTTTCATAAATGTCTTTTAAATAACTTTTAGTAAATAACTTTCCATTTTATTTCCTTAATAAAAATAGCGTTTTGTGATATAAAAACAATGTCGTCTTTGGTTGTACAAAGAAAACAAGTTTGTAAAACTGATTTTTTTTGTTGTTATTTTATAAAAAAAAATATTGTAAAAGATATTTTATTTAGAATTGTAACTTATATGTGCATAGGGATTTTAACTTTGGAGTGTTTGTATATTTTGCATAAATGCAAATTCTGTGGAATATGAAATGTTCAACAAGAAAGAACTGTAAATTAAATTAGCATCCATAGGGGAAATAAGTATAAAAATGATGTAAAACCAGAATAAATAATACAAAGCTTTATGAAAAATACTGAATATCATTCTTGACAGAGAAAAAGAAGACTTTAAAAATTATTTTCGTCGAAATCTTCTTGAGGAAAGTAATTTGCTTTAGAATTTGTTGAATTTTAAATATACTTTAGATACTACTAACAAAGTATTTTTTCCAAGCTTTTGTTTCTCTTTCATCAATAAGCTCTTTGAGACTTCCGCTTCTTTCCTGAAATAAAAACATTTTCAAAAAGCTTTAAATTTTTTTTTAAAAAACCCACTACGTTATCCTCCAACACGCTAAAATTTTTTAAATTAATAATACCAAAAAATATGTTACCATCGTATATCTCAGTGCTGATAATATTTTGCTTCAAAATAAATAATAAAGAGTAGGTTAAAAAAACTCTTTAGTATCAAAGATAATTAGTGTTTTTATTGTTTGTGGTGGACGGTAGTAAAATTAGATTTTATGTAATAATTATTAAATTATGAGAAGCTTACTTAATAAAAAGGTTGAATTTTTCAAAGGTTATAAAAGTCTTTTCAGTTAATTAGTTTTGCTTACAAGCAAGTCTTCCGGGTTAATACAAAATAAGAAATTTCTAACTAAAGTATATGAAACTCTATGATAAGCAATATAATAAAGCAAATGATAAAATTAGAAGTTTAAAATTAAATAACCCAAGCGAAGCTAAATAAAAATAGTTATGTGTAACCGAAATAAAAATAACAATGTAGCACAGATTTCCCAAAATATTGTAATTAAAAAAATGCTCATGCAGCAATCGTTATTTTTGCGGTTTACACTTTATAAGATTAGCATCTCGTAAGCAAATGCAATTGCATTGTAAGGTGTCAAACTACTTCCTAAATACAATTTATAGTGCTAACATTCTTCAGATGATGAATAGAAGAAAGCTTGACGAATTTAAAAGTAATTCGATTTTCAGTTATGGACTGAAACGAACTCTATTTTATCATCAGAGCTCTTTTGAAATTTTTTGACACAGCAGAATTTCTCTTTAAGGCTACACTACCCTAAAAATTTCATTTTTACCGAAAAAAATTTTTTTGCATCTTTTGGTGGCCCATATCATTGAGATGCTTGTCACGAAATTTCAGATCTGTTAGCAAATTAGTTTTTAAGATATTTGAAGTTTTATGAGCTATGGTTTTGGTTTCGGTTTCCTTTTAAAGCATTTTTTCACACTTAAGTTGAATTAATTAAAAATATTTTTGAGCTTTTAGTTTGAAATGGTTATTAATTCCAATTTTCATTACTAAAATCATTTCTGCTTGATTATGTTTTGAGTTTCTGGAGTTATATCATAATTAATTAATAAAAATTAATTTCATGGCCAATTTTTGCTTTAAAAATAGTTTATATAACTTAAAAGCTTTATCATTAATTTTTTTCCTGTAGAGAAAATGCCATGGGAAATGCGTTCTGGGTTTCTGTGAGAAACAATATTTCGAAGAGATGGAATACTACTGAAAATGATGTACATAAAAATCAGTCCTCAGCTGATTCTGCAATTAGATTTCCGAATACAAGTATTCTGAATTCAAATGCTGCAGATATAACTGAATGTTTCCTTGATGTACCAAACTACATTATACTAAACATATTGTAGTACTATATTTTAGTATTTTAATGTCGTACGGCAAGAGCTAAAACTTCCTTAACTGCCCCAATTTAAAACTGAAAAAAATTAAATTTTATGAGCAAACCTGACTATTTTTAGCTTAATTTAGTATCATTATTTTGTACATAAATGCTTCGCGTTTCAAAACTTTTGTGAAATATTAGGTTACGATAAAGCTGAATAAACTGACGTCTTAACAAATGCTATCAATATTATGCAAAAATATATTTTGAATTAAAAATATAATTTTCAGTCATATTTAATAAAAATAGTGTTTTAATGTAGAAAATACATTGGAAAATAACATATTAAAAAATTAGAGTTTTACGGGCATTATAAGTTTTTGTTTTATGACTTTAAAAACTTTAAATAAGTTTTTCTCAGACTTTTAATTTTGAAGGTATAAGTGTTTTCTAATCCCTAAGGCTTTTTTCCTGTTCAAGATAGAGCCTTGAATTTTTTTGTATATACTCCCAAATTTATGTTCTATAAAAGTTAGTATGGATTTAGGGTTGAGAGAGAACTCTAGTTATTTTTCTAAAAAGTACTAAAGTTAATATTTTAAAAATTTTCGTATTTTTTCCAGGTTTTTCTAGAAAAATAACTATTAAAAATCAACAAGGCAATAGATTTTTAAATCCATACTAAAAATTGTTTGTAATAATCTAAAAATCATAAATAACTTAAAATTACTCAAAAATTTTAAAAATTGAGTATTTTATAAGAGTTTGAAAGAACTGCAAAAATTCCTAATTTTTTAAAATTATAAAATAATGGCTGGTCAAACTGACTATTTGCTTACAGAATCAGCTTAATAATATAATCTAAATATAAAACATCAATTATTTTTACTGTAACTGTCTCCAAAAAAAATTTTTGAAAAAGGGTACCGTGTAGCCTTAAAGGAAGAATTTTGCGATTTAAGAATTTCTAAATTTCGTAAATGCACTCTATAAAATAAAAAGTGACGCATCAAGGAGTTATCTTGATAGAACACAAATCAATACATATGATGTACATCTAATGAACTGCTTGCAGTATCATAGAAAATGAAGGCTTTACTTTGGAAATTATCTACAAGTATTAAAAAAAATTCAATAACGCATTGGTCCACCTCTGACCATAACGCAAGCTGTTATCCAACTAGGCATTGGTGAATGCCTTCCTGTGGAACGTTCAATTGAAGAGTTACATCGGCATGATCCAGGAAGGACCAGATACGCCTGTTCTTCAGAGATCAAATGTTCTCTATTGGGGTGAAATCTGATGATGCAGCCATCCAAGGAAGTGTTCATAAACAGGAAAACAAGTTAAAAAAAGTATGATGAGTGCCCAAGGATCTATGAAAGGAAGAGCAACTCAACAGGCTGTATAATAAGAATTGGTCATCCCAAAAAAGTGTTCGTCCAACACGGTGACAAGAAGTAGAAAAACAAGTCGTGTGCATCCAGGCATTATCCTTTAGAAATATATGCCCAGAAGGCTACGAATTGAAGGAAAACGCTACTGGGAGTAGAATCTTATCCATGAAATTCTGTTATGTGTGTCATGGATGGCAACCAAAAAAAATCCGTTAGCAAATGAAATTTTTACTTCATAGCATAATTCCTGGCTGTCGGACAGTGTTGCGATGGGTAGTCAGGTGAGTAATTCATCGCTGCCCGGAGTAACGGTACTGCCCCACTAGTAATCGAAACTCAGTTCACAAAGCCTAACACATAGCTGAAATCAATTCTATTCCAATCCATGATATTCCTAATTCAGATGTCGTCGCACTCTCCATGCAGATACTTGCTATGAACATGCCCATTTCCTGAGTCAAAGTTCGTGATGTGTAAGTACCGTCCTTCAAGGTCAGCCTGACAAAATATCTGTCCTCTTGGGCATTAGTGGTGGTAGAGTGGTCACAGATCCAGCATGGCCATCCGAATAACCCACCTGTAACCATTGTTTCTATATTCACTTGACAACCGCTGGACTCCAACCTATGCCTGTAGCAATATAGAGAAACGATAAATTGCATTCTCGATAGGCCATGATCTTGCCACACACACTATCGAATTCTGACATCCATCTATTGGTAACAGTCTCTCCGTATACAATGTAGATAGTAAGGTTCTCAAAATAACCAACATTCAAATACAATTTCTGAATGAAAAACCCGAAAACCCTTTTTTTTTCATACATAGTTTGTGAAACCATTTCTCCCTTCTGCGTAGTTCAATTGCGTTTGAAAGCAAATCATTTTCGTATTCCAGCATCTCTCCTTCTTGAGAATTTGACGTTTGTATCATTCCTGCTTTTTTGGTATTGCAAGTTTAACGCCAACAGTGCACACACACACACATATACATACGTAGATACAACAGAAAAATATCTTTTACATTCAGAACAAAGATCCTCGATATAAATTGTATATTCAGTAAAAATATAACCCTACTGTAAAGGAATTTTCTGAGAGTTTTTTTTCTCCTCCCCCTTTTACTCAAAGTATAAAACACAGAATGTAAAATATTTTAAAGAAAAAATAAATTTCTTGAAAAGACTTTAAAAATGCAGAAATTATCTATTTCACTTTTAAACAGTTTACTCACGTTTAGGGGGGAAGAACAAAAATTTCATTACAGAAACTATCTAAAGTACATAAAGTGCTTCGTAAAACTAAAAAAAAATGAAACTGAAAAGTGTTTTGTAAAGTCAACACAAAGTAAGAAACTTTAATTCATAGCTTTAATAGTTAAGGATCTTAACCGAAAAATAAATCGTTTAACTACGAGTAAATGTAGATTCATTTTTATTTAACTTTCTATCTTTAAAATGTGCACAAGTTTTGACGGAATGAAAGCAAAAAAAAAAATCTTTTTACCGTTACTTTACTACATTAGAAAAGAGACGTACACAAATTTCTTTCATTAAATTGATAAAATATTCAATAGACTTTATAAGTCTAGAAATAAATGAATTTCCTGCAAATTTAAAAGGCATGAATGAGAGCGGGGACAATTGACTTTTAAATATCAAGTCTATTAAGAAAATGTGAAAAGTTTGATATCCACTTGATTTCTGAATAGAAGGCAAAATGTAATAAAGTTGGAAATACGAAACATCTTGAACCATATGTTACAATAAACATTGTTAGACAAGGAAGTCTAAATTAAATCATTATCAATAATTTTTAATAATTGATTTTTGATGCGTAGAATTTTAAAACTGAAAAGAGAGAATTAAAAGAGAAAAAAATCTATAATTATAAAATAAAAGTAAGTATATTACAGCTTTACAGACAATATACTTGAAACAATTACATGAAAATCATATTCTGCATATATCTAGTGTGAAACGATACCTCATGATATATATATGAATTAATTTTTCCATAAATTATTATTCTTAGAACATTTGCGCGTGACGGACATGGGATCTTTCATAATGCAAAATTCTCACAGAGGTAGAGTTAATATTTTTAAGATTTACACATCCACAATCTTTTTGGATTTTTAAAGAATATTTTGAAACATAAAATTCTTATTTAAAAACCGTATTCCTCTAAATGAGTATCATTCTTTACATTTTGGTAATATTTTATCCATTTGTTATTATATAACCTTAGATGGGATTTTAATTATAAACAGTGAATAATTATACGAACCCATAAATTTAAGAAGCAGCTCTTGGGGAAAGAATGTTATACATATACAGGGTTACCGAAATTAAATTTCCCCAGCTCAAAGAATAGTGCTCTATGGTTTACCAGTCATTATGACATGAGATTTGGACAACAGACACTTGAGACCATGCACTCACATGGTTTATTTTAGACAAAAAAATCACCTATAGATTGCACTGCAGAGCTCTATCTTCTCCGTTAAACTTTTCAAACGCAAAAGTGTGTTCTACAAATTAATGCAATAAACCAGCATTAATTCCACGGAAATGTGGGAAAATACAATTTTTCACACACGTTAAGACGTTGTATTGTTCACGGTAAACTTGATCTCTTAAGAATTTCCATGACGAGAAGGCTCATAGGGTAATATTAGGTGGTCGAAAAAGCCAAGTTTTTGTAAAATAACGGCTTAACATTTCGCATTGATGAAAGTTTGTTATAACACTTGTTGCACATGAGGGTGAATATGGAAAAGTGTACCATTTTGCATAGAAATCATGTCCTGGAAGTGGTGACGCCATTTAGTTCTGATATCAGAATCGTTGTCTACATGTCCTAAGAGAAAGAAAGATTCAGAAAAATTACCCATTAATATCTCCTCGATTGCGTTCAGCACCGTAAGCAGAAGGGAAAGGTTTGCCTGGCTTCTAAAACTGGCTTAAAACTCACTAAAAGCGATTCTTATTTTGCTATACTTATAACTATTTATAATTCATGTAGCATCTATCTTGAATTTTTAGTATTTCTTTATCTTGTGTTTATGCATATATACTGAACTGAATTCAGTGGAGCAACAGCCCATGAAGGCCAATACCTACTGTGCCTATCTTAGTTTAGCCATGCATGGTCATAAAATAGAGAGTATAGGTACTCAATACTTATAAAAAGAAGCAAAAAATAATTGTAGGGGAACTTTAATTCTTTGAAATGGCTCAAAGAACATGAAATGATGCTTCGGGTGAAACATTTTGTTACATGTAATTGACAAAAAAAACTTATTTTTCTATAATTGACATAAGATGTTTAATATGGTGTGTGGTCCCCCTGAACTGCTAAGACTACCGCACACCTATTTAGTATGTATGCGATGAGGTAAAGTTTTGAGAAATACACTGTTCCATTCTTCAAGGAATGCAATATTCATGTCTCTGACAGTAAGCGAAGACAGTGATCTCTGTGAATGCGTCGTACGAATGCGTAACAAGCATGCTGGATATGGTTTAGGTCAAGATAACATACTGGCAACTCCATACGCTGTATTTTTCAACTTCAAGAAAGCTCTCCACAAGAAGAGCTGTATGATTTTTGGCATTATCCTGCATTAAAAGAAAAAAAATCACCAATGGCTGCAGCATAAGGTAAGACATGTGATCTTAGGATCTCGTTTGCATACCTTTGAGCCATCAAATTGCCATTCCATAAGATGTGCAGACCATTACGTCCAACTGTACTGATACCAGCTAATAATATTAAACCAGCTCATCTGTAATGGGATTTTTCCTAAACAAATATTGAGTTATTTCAAGTACCTTTTTTTACATACCGAAACACGTCTGGAGTCTCACTCTAAACTGAATTTTGGACTCGTCCTTAAACAGCACTTGACTCCAATATCGATGTTCATTAACCCCCTTTTATCGAGCCACGGTATGTTTGGCTATCAATGAATACACACTATTTTCCTACATGCATACAGACAAACCACATGAAGCCCATTTCGGATTGTTTGGCTTGAAATCCTTCGACCTGTTGCAAAAAGAAACTGCCGTTGAATCCACGTCATGCTGGCTGTTCTGTCTCGATGAGCTGTTTACAGGATATATCAGTCATCATTTGTAGTGATAACCCATGGAAAACTTTGTCCTGGCTGACGTCAAACATGCTCTGTTCTTAGAATCGATTCCACAATCTTACGATGACACTTATTGTAACTACAACAGCATCCACTACAGCTCTTTGTTTTTGCCCGGATTCCAATCTCCCGATAATACACCAAGCCATAGATTCCGGTAGATCACGTTGTCGTGACATTTTCCAGTTATGTTTTCTCAAAAGAATGGCCGAAAGGTTGAATTTCACCACTGAGACAGCAAAAGCAACAGCTACTACAAAATCACGATTTCGGCACTTATTCTCCTTTTCTGGTTTTTGACCCCATGTACGTTGATTTGCATATGAAGCTTTCTTCTTCTGTTTTCTGCTACCTTTTTATATTATTGATGTTTTGTTTTTAATTAGTTAGGAGAAAAAAAATTTGAGTAATTTCATTCAATCCATGCGCTCCCCTAATTTTTTGAGCAATGTGTGTATATATGTATCAAAAAATTCATCAACTAACAAATAACAATCCAACTATCCACAATTAAATTAAATAATAAAAACATATTAGAAAATTTTTAGTATGTCATTGAAAAATTCGGAATTTATAGGATATTTTTAATGGACAGATTATGTTAGAATTTTTAAACAACACTGAAAATACTCTTTAGCTCTTATGTCAAAAAACCTATTGAAAACTATATATAAAAATATTTTTTCTGTACATTTTGAAAGGTATTTAAAATATTCGTTCTGCTAATTGAATGACAGTTGATATATGAATGAAACTGCTCCTTAATATATCCACTATATTATACCTTGTGCTTCATTAAATTCTTCAAAAAAAGATTTCAAAATCTTAAAAGTTTTCCTTTCACTTTTTCTTAAAAGTGAAGCACATATTTGTACTTAAGAGATAATGAGATATTTACAACAAAAAATAATGGAAATAACCGTTAAAGAATGCGCTTAATTAGGTTTTATCCTCAAGTTTTATTAAAAAAATTTTTTTTTACGAACCTCAGTCTTTTTTATTTATTTAAGAGACGATCAATCACTTGTTCTTTTATTCCAAAAAGATTTTCGTTCATTACGTCTCCTTCTAGTGGGCTTTGAAATCCTAAGCGAAAACCTTGAAGTAAAACTTACCGACGTATAATATTTAATTAATGTCATTGATATAAACACAAGAGGAATTTAATTAAGATGATGCACAATTTTAATGTGCCTTTTCTAAAGTAATGAGATTGAGAAAAAGGAATTTAACTATTAGCATTATATATTCATTCAAGTAAAAAATTCATTTGGAAGATTTCATTATGAAAAATTTAATTTGTTTTTCAGTGGCATAATCCAAAATAATTAATATAATTCGTTCGGATAGTTAAATAAGGCTTTGTAAGGCATTTAAAAAAATTACCTGATGTGTAACTGCTGTTAAACAATGTTTCAAAAAAATGTTCAATACTAATGACTCCTAGAGCATGTAATTATTAGTATAGTCAAAGCAAGCAAAGTAGTATGGTTAAATGGGATTACAAACAAGTTTTGAAAAGAAAATTCTTTGAACCAATATTTTCTTACAATGCGCAGTGATTATGTCATGTTGAAGCCTTTTCTTCTGTTTCCTATCAAAAGAAAGGGATATAAGTTTGTCCTCAGTTTCTCATGCCCGATATATTTCCAAGCTGAAGGGCATTCAGAAGGTTAAAAACAATCCAATCAATATTTTATTTTCTATTTTACATACTAGCCTATTTATAGTGTTATTGGAGTTATACATGGTTGGTTTATATTTAGATTACAGTTTTTTTTTAATAAAAAAAACGCATTTGTATTAACCTTTTCTTGAAAATTATGCAATCGTTAAGAATTTAATTGATATGGCATATCATAAATCAGTAGAATGCATATACTTGGTGTGCCAAAAATGACCAACGATTTGAAAAATCAATTTAAAAAAAATAAAATAAATAAATAAAATTAAATGGGAGGTGATAGAAATGTATGGTTTGCTGCATTCTGCTTTGGTGGACAGGGAATTTATTTGTATCAAGTTTCAAAATGAGTTACAAAGTTCACCAACAGGTGGCGCTTCTGACTGTGAAAAATGAAAAAAGTGTTTGTCCATTTCTTCAGACACGTCCGACTGTATGGCGTGTTTTAACGAATAAACTATTCTCGAAACACACGTCGGAATGCTCATGTGTGTCAAACGAAACGGACATAAAACATTTTTCGTAGTTTTTTCTAGTCAGACGCGTCAAACGAACTTAGTAACTAATTTTTTTCCAGGTGTGTCCCAATGAGTAAACCACTTTCGAAACACACGCCGGAATGCTGATGTATCTGAGGAAACTGACAAAACATTTTTTCATGGTTCCCAGTCATGGTTCCATCTGTTGAAGAGCTTTGTAAGTAATTTTGAAACTTAAAATAAGTTCCCTGGTTACGCACCATACGTATCTAACACCTTCCATTTTTTAAAAATTGATTTTTCAAGTCATCGGTTATTTTTGGGACACCTGGTAAAATAATAAATTAAAATGTAGCAAATAAAAATTATAATCAAGTTTCTTACAAAAAATGATTAAAAAATGTACTAAATATATCAGAATTAAGTTGTCAAATGCATTATATCATCAGATCTTCTAGAAATGTTTGATTTTTCAATTTTTTTTTATCCTTAAAGCTTTTTTTTTCAGAAAAGTATGCTGCTGTAATATCTTTATGAATAGGTGTAAGTAAACAAAAAATATTTCAGTAAAACATAGTTGTGTGCGTCTTCGTTGATTTAAAACCAGCCCAAATATTATAATAGTGGAATTTTGGTTCAAATACAGTGGCATAACGAAAAATATTTGGGGCCCCCTGCAAAGTTAGATTTTGGACCTCAAGCTGGATCTTTACAAAAGGGACGTACTTGACGTCAGTAAGGCTTTGGGCCCCCTAGAATCCTGCCCCGCCCCCGCGATGTGGGGGTTGTGGGGGCGTATATTACGCCATTGTTCAAATACCATTAAATCAATTCATTTAGATTCTAGATATCTTTCTTATAGTTTCCAAAATGTATTTGAAATTAAGTACGTTTGATGTTGTTCAATGATCATTTAGTTATGAGATAAGTAAATAATCTTACTGACTTAGTTCTATTTAAATTATTGTCGAATAATTCACAAATATGTATGCCTTATCTTTATCGAACATTCTTGAAAGAATTTAAAACGCATATTTCTAACTAGGACATAAGGTTAACAAAAGTTGCATGCTAACCAATCGCTAAGGTCTTCTCATGGAACTCTAATGGGGTTTTTTTGTCAGAATGTAAAAACTATATTTCAGCAGCATCTTTCCGAAATGTACAATCCAGTGTACTATCTAACTTAGGAATAAATCCCCTGAAGGTACCTTAATAAATTTATTTTTTATAAAACGGGTAGTTATCAAAGTTTTATATTGATAGTACAACATAAATTCTTTTTATTTGATGTTTACATTTGTGTTCCGTATGTTTTATTCAAATACCATAAAGTATATACTGTTTTGGAAATTCTTATACACTATCCCCTGTCTCATTTTTCAAAATCTTCCTTTTATAAATCTGTAAGACTTCTTTGATACTGATACAAGAAATTTGATTTAACAAATTTTATACTTTTAAATAAATTTATATGGAAAAAAAGGCCGCATATTATAATCAAACAATAATATTTAGGTTTTTCGATGTTATTTCAAAACCGGCAGATTATTCCTTTCAATTTCTACATTTTTCCTCTTCATTTTCGGGGCATCTCTTCAGTAGAGAATATAAATCGTCACCCACACAGTTCCCAGCTCTGAAATGATGTAAATCAAAACCAGAAAAAAAAGGTGTGCTTTTTCTGGTGAAAATAGATGCAGGAAATTTCCATCTTCGAAGTTGTTGAAATATTTTTGGAACTGTGTGCGCGCTATTATTCATTCCATTTACTCCTTTCTCAAAATACTTCCCATCTTTTCTCGCTCCTTCGACACTGCTTTGTTGATTTAAAAATCAAAACGAAAGGACAGAGCTTTCTCACTGAAATTTTAAAAGTCAAATACCTCTGTTTTACCTCCTTGGTAAGCCCATGAATATAAATTACTTTCTAGAAATGCAAATTCTAAGCACTCGAATATTAAAGAGTTGAATGGCTTGCTAAATTGGTGCAGTTAACTGATTCATGTTCGTGTATAGATTTAATTAGAAGCTAAATTTGAAAGCCTGGATGGAATTCTGATTTACATATTCAACTCTCGATTTTGACAAATAATGGCATATTTCAATATAAATAGGTTATTCTCTAGTTCTCGATATAAGTATTTCCGTGTGGAGATGGAATGATTGACAAAACGTTAAATGAGTAAAAATGGCTCACGAATTTCTCTTATCCATGATGGAATTTAAAGATAAAATTTGAAGTACTCTCTTTCAATCCCAAACGTATTTCATTGTTTCTTTTGGAATAGAATTTTATCCGCTTAGGTTTGTATTTTTTCAATTCCTACTATTAGTTCACTCTCTCCATCATCATATATATATATATATTTAATATATATATATATATATATTAATATATATATATATATTATATATATATATATATATATATTAATATATATATATATATATATATATATATAATCTTGCTCAAATTTTCAATCGTTAATAAAATATTTTCTATTCATCCGTTCAAATTCAAATACATTTTTTTAAACTTGTAGTGGATGACACTTGATGTTAATATAATTTTTTCAAATTTTAATTCGTTAATTAAATTAAAAAATGATTAAATTACAATAAACAAATATAATAGTCCAACAACATATATAGAAAGGAAAATCGTTCGTTGTGTCCCTGTCGTGCAATGGATTGCGCATTGGACTTCTAATCCAAAGAGCATGGGTTCGAATCCCACCTGGGATAGTCTAATTTCTGAGAATGTGATTTGTTTTTTACTATACTATTTTATTAAAATAATTTAATTTAATTAAGGAATAAATAGTAACAAACAAACAAAAAATAGTTAAACATCTTATATAGAAAGGAAAATCGAAAATTGCAAGGAAAATCACTTTCTATTTTGTCACTTAATATTGTAATTCTGTCATATGTATATACATATTTATATTAATTGTAAGTATTTAATAAAAAGTAACTAAAATAAAAATTTTCTTTGTTGACCTAAGTAGGAATTCATTTTTAAAAATTTTTTATATTACTTGTGTTCATTAGGATAGCTCTCTGTATGTTTGAAGTAGAGTAGTAATTTTACAGGACTATAAAAATTCTTCGAAAAATTGTTAGCTATATTTTAGACTAAATAAAACGCTCTAAGGGAAAAAGATATAAGAATAACTTATAGTAGTTATTAATTATTCATTTTGGAAGACATGACTATTTACTCTTTTCCCTTTTCATAAACAGAATTAACTATAAATAAAAGGAAAATGGAAATTTTCTTAATAAGTGAATTATTAATAAAGCATAAATGTTAGTTTTTAGTTTTTAATAAATTTTGAATTAGTCATAATTTTAAATTACTCTATTTATTAATAGTTTGCACAATTACTTATATTATATATTAAAACGTTAAATACTCACAAATATTCATATTGTTCTATTAAAATTGTTCTTGCTATAAATCAAAGTACAATTTTTCAAACTTAATAGATAAAACTATAAATTCCGTGTTAACGTCAAAAGAGTGATAAATAAAAGACTTGTGGGGAATAAATTAAACTCAAAACTCATTTTTTGAAATAAATGATTATTATAATATAAATATTTCTAAAATTTAATTTTTTATGGATTATATTTCAAAGTTCGAAGAGTGGGAGATTAAAAAGTATGTGATGCAGTGCAGCAAAAATTCCTTCAATGTTACTTTAAGAGTGTAATGTATTTTGAAGAGAGTATATAGCCATGTTTACCTACAACAATGCCATCATAATAAAAATTCCTTACTAACTGCATAACCTTTTTCTATCATCTATCAGTTAATACTATTTTATGCAATAAATTTGGTAATATAGACAAAAAAACTTAAGGCAAAAGAAATTACTACATTTTTTTTATGTTAACTGCCGAATTAGAATTTTAAGTACTATTTATTTTTTATTTATATTATGCAATTTAATAGTAAATGGTACTGTGATTATATTCACACACAAATCTTGATTAATATTTAAGCAAGTAAAAACTTATGAAGCCTCCCTCTGTCTTAAATCCTCTCACGTTCCTCGAACTAAATAGCCTTTTTAATCTATAATCCTCTGACAACGTAATTAGAAAATATTTTCAAATGTCCTCTCGGAAATATGTAAATTCGAAACTTCAACATGACATCCGGAAAGCAACCACATAATGATCTTCTACGTGTAATAAATATATGTTCTCAATTAGAGTAACGATGAGTTTCTATTAATTATATATGCTTTGAACCCATATAATGATGCCATGTTTGTAAGAGATTTCACTTTAGAATAAGAGTATCTTTAACAATTTAAATCCTTGGAAAGAGATGTTTATTCAAGTTACTATGATACATTAACTAACAACGTAAAATCTCATTATTATAAAACAGGTTGGGGTTAACATATTCTCTGGAAATTTATATTAAAAATTCTATATTCATTCGTTCTATATAAGTTTTGATTTGCTGTAAAGTATCTATATGAAAATATTAAGTTTTTATTTCTTAATTTCATTATATTTATTATTGACGTATCATCTCAATAATTTTCTGTATGCTAAATACGAAGCATGTTCAGAGTGCCGTTTTGGCAAAAATCGCATAAAAAAATCTTTTCTCAAAACAAAATTTATTTTTACATAAAAGAGCGTGTCAGACCACCATACGTAGTCTACGTAGTTACCACCATTGTTCAGGCACTTTTCATGTCTTGAAACCAACTTGTTTATACCCTCTTCAGAAAAAGATGCCGCTTATGAACAGTTTTTGAAATTTGTAGAAACACATTACAAAGCAATCTTACAGTGAACCGTCTGTGTGTGTGTTTTCAAGAATTTTCCCGTTCACTTTTTCAACCAGACCATCATAAACCCGGCACTTCTCGCGCAGGGTATGTCATATCCACAGTCTAACTTTTTTCGACGCTACTTCTAAACCTTATTTAGAAAAATGGGTAGTTTCTCATGTATCTGACTTTAAGGTCATATTCTTTGAGGGGCCTTAGCTTGTAGGCGAATTCTAAGAATATATTTCTGGATACCGCCTCTTCGAGTATGTTACACCCTGTGAGCGATTCACCGTTACAGTTCTAAATGCATGAGCACGCTTTAAATCTTCCTTATACTACTGCGTATTATTGTATTTATGATGAAGAAATGTGATATTTGAGTAATTTAATAGATACAGTATTTAACAGATATAGTACAACAGTATTTTCGGATCAAGAAATTCACTTCGCGGTTATCATGAAGAAGAATCAAATGATGAAGAGTATAACAGCAAGTATGATTCCTCCACTGAAATCAATGCAGATTCCACTGTTGAAAATAAATGTTTTATACGTAGACACAAATTTGGGAAGAACGCAATTTTAAAGGAGACAACTGGTACACATCTTATCTACTTTCAGATGAACTTTTGAAAAGAAAACTACTGCCAGAACAATAAGAGAAAATAAAAAAGAAATTCCAAAACTTTTGAATTTAAGAATAGAGAAGTTTTCTCTTATATGTTTAGTTTTAAAACGATACAGATTAAAAAATAAATAAATAAAGATCCAGTAACTTAGGAAACATCACACTCACTTACGACGAGATTAAAGGAATATATAAACAATGTACTGAATGCCCTCATAAAAGAACAAAAAAACTAAATTTGCTTGTGAAAAATGTAATAAACATATTATTTTTCCTACTTTTCATCCTTTTCAGATTTAGTATACAAATTTTACGGTAAAAACAAAATGTAAGTACCCTTGAGTATGAGATACCCTGGCGATAACTTTTGGTCATTTTTTTCACGCGATGATATCGGGTTAAAAACAGAAGGCCAACCACTTCGTGGTTCACTATGAACATCGGTAATTGTCGAACCCTTTTTCTCACCATTTCATCATTCATTCTTATTTCACCATAAACCTCTACAAATTGCCGATTAATTTCAACTGGCTTAACTTTCTTTGCGTTCAAAATACAGATTACAGAAAACACTTTACAGTTTCTAGGTTCGGCAATCGTCTTAATCATTCTGAATGTTCATTAACATGTGTAAAAACAACACAATATGGCTATAGTGGCGTCACTGAACTGACAATCAATCAGAGACACGTGTGCCCAAGTGTTGAACTGCAAAATTACCACGGCATTTGCGTTAGAACGAAAAGGTACATAGTTGCCGGACGCGCATCGTACATTTCGTTTCATTCGTCTGAGTTTTAAAACTGAGTACTTCATCCGATTGATTGAGTTTATTTTTGTGATTATATTCAAATAAAAAAATATAAAACTAAAGGATCATTATTTTTTTAAATACATTCATGTAATGTGTCAAAATAAAATAGATAAGCACGAGTATTTAAATGGCCGGTATAGTACCGAAGTATGTATAGTTAATTGTAAGTTATTCAGGAAGTGTGAAGTAATTTATTTTATTTTAAATAAACATTTTGTATTTTAAAATAAACTGCGTACATTTTGAAGAAGAAAAAATTACTCTATATAAGTCTAGGAATAAAGTTTAAAATTATCAATGCTATGATTTTCCTTTTTTTGAGTTTCTTTTCTAAATGATACTTGTACGTGGATGACTTATACCACGATGAATTGCTTATCATTTTTTTACAAATAATATAATTAGAAGTTATTTCAAGATATGGGAAATATATAAAATCACAGTTAAGACATTATTATAAGTCAATGATCTCCAAACTGTGTTCCACGGAACCCTAGGGTTCCGTGGGGTTCCACGAGTCATATTGAAAAAAATTTGAAAAGAAAATTTATAAATGTGTATCCAAAATGGATTCCCGTTTTGTATGAAGTTTGTATAACTATAAGTGTATCTAAAGCTCATATGAGTCATTAAAACTGAAAATTTTATTTTTATACATTGTAACTTTATTTTGCAATATTTTAATTTTTATTGTAATATAATAAAGAATACTAAAACGGTTTTCTTTATATATACTACCCACTAGAATGTGAATATTCTATTTTTTTTTATCATTCCGGGTTCTCCGGAATAATCTTTAACTCGTTAGTACAATGTTTTCCAAAACTGAATAGTTTCCTAATGGAAGTATTTTTCATTTGTAGTAGAAACTCCTTTAAAGATAGAGAAGGAACAACTTGCCGACACATCTACAAATTTCTCGGTTAACGCTAAATTTAAGCAAGAACAGATCTCCTGAATTTTGGGTTACAAATTCATGCAAATACACAGGAATTCTCACACTACTATAAACCTTTTAGTGCTATCCAGAACAATGTATTTAAGGGAGAAATATTTGTCAAAGTGAGGTGTTACAAAAACAAATTTAAGATATGCGACTACCCAAAATTCGCCATTTTGGTGAAAGGTTTCGAAATTTCTTTTGTGTTTTTATTTTATAGCCCATATATTTAAGATTCCAAAAACACTCTATTTTTGTTCCTACGATATCTAGAAGTTATAGCATAATTAGTAAAGCGAAAATGGAGTTTACAAAACCGGAAGTAGATCCCTACACAAAATATTGAATTGAAATTTTCAAAACATGTTTTATTTAGTTCTATCTGTGTTATGAATCAAAATCTAATCTCTGTGTTTATATTTATGTAGTTTATTACTTTTTAATGAAAAAAAGGTCCTTAATTTTTTAAAAAATCATGTTTTTGCATAAAATTTGGCATATTTAAAAAACTTTCAAAAGTATTACAAATCTTTTAATTTCCAACACATATAAAAATGTTATACACGTACTGTATAAATATTATTTGAATACATTTATTAGAATTTTGTGTAACTGCAATTTTTCATCAAAATTTCACTAAAAACGACAATTGTTGTAGTCTATAAAACTCTCCAGAAAACATCAAAAGGTTAAAAAAAAAGTCCAAATTAGTTAAGCAAGAATCTAAAAAGATCTTGACCTATAAATATGGTGATTTTAAAAAATGTACAATTAGTAGAATATTTTTTATACTGTATTAAAATCTTTAAATGCATTTTCTGAGAAACTGTTTTTCAATTTCTTGCTTCACGGTAAAGCGCACTACAAAATTTCTTTTTAAGATATTGAATTAAAATATTCCGAAAATGTTTTATTTAGTTTATCTCCTGTCTAGACTACAATTTAATCTCTGTGTATATATTTATGTATTTTATTGCATTTTTTGTGAGAAAATAACATTAGTTTTTTTTGTAAAAAAAACTGAGTTCTTGCATAAAAAATGACATATTTCAAAAACTTTCAAAATTATTACAAATCTGATAGCTCTAAACATAGATAATGATGTTATTTATGTACTGTATAGATATTATTCAAATATGTTAATTAGAAATTTCAATCTAAGCCTTACCGTAACATCAATTTTTCACTAAAATTTAACTCAAAATTCCCAATATACACAAAATTATTTTTAATTTTGCGGAAATTGTGTACTTGAATTCCTAGTTTTAAGCTCTATTTCAAATAAAGAAAAGTGTTTATTTAGTTGAAAATTTATATATTTCAGAAAAAAGTGCTCCGAAGGTATTTACATAATTTAACGCAAAACATAAAATAAGACTGCTGATCATTACAACATACCATACATCAACAGATTGTATCAAAAAATACGCAATCATATACTCCAGTTACAAAATATAATGTATGGATAAGTGACATTTTGATCACAAATGGATTTATTAATGAATAAATTATATATTGTTTTTTAATGAACGCAATACTTGTTTAGTTATCTTTACATTAAGTACCTATACCACTTTGATCCGATTTAAAAATTATTTTAAGATATATTATCCTAAGTGAGTGTGTGGAATGGAGTTCCCTAAAATATCTTATAGTTCTAAGGGTTCCGTGAGTCGAAAAAGTTTGAAGACTGTGAGAGGTCTTCGCCTCTTTCTTAAGCACCTAGATATGTAGGAAGTAGGAAAGAAACTCTAGAAATGATCCAATCAATCTATTTATTGATCGCACAATATAACGACACAAATTCAATTAATAACAGTAAGAGAATGTCTCGGTGTTAACCACAAAAGTGGAACAACGACGAAATACACGAATGACTAGGAGACTATCAAACTCGATCCTTACTCTATATAGGATCTAATCTATTATCCGACTTAATCTAATATTAATTTAATCTCTGTGATCAATGGCAACTTTAAATCTTTCTCCTAATAAGTATTTATTCACAATAATTCAATAATGATACCTGCCAGTAACAATCTCACCTGATTTCTGGTTTGCATCCACTTCTACTCTTTCTAGCAAGAAAACTTCGACTATACATAGTAAACTTAATTTACATATCACGATTTCTTCTTCCAAAGGATTGGCCGTGAATAACGCTAATTGATAGCCCAAAGATTTCTCAAGAAGGTTAGAGGAAGGTAAGCGAATAGATCCGTCACAAGACAACTGTTATAAGTAATTAAGAAGCACATACTTTTATCTTAAAATTGAAACGAAAAAAAATGCATTGTTTTAAAATTAGGATGTGTTTTACTTCAGAGCAAAACATCAAAATGATGCATCCGATGTGTCTGTGATAGCATCTGAAAAACGCATAATCTCTACAACTCTTGTAAAGTAAGCAGATAGAAAGGTGAAAAACAAGCACACACAATTCATTCGGATTATATTCAGTCATATTTCCAAGTTAACTTTCGTTTATTTCAGAAAAAAATGAAAAATAAAATCTATGACCTTTTTGAAGCAATTCCTGAGAAATGCTTACCAAAGCGCTATAGTACACTCGGTTTTGCTGAGAAAAACGTTGCGGCCTTGGAAAAAGTGACAACTGTAAAAAATATTTCAAGAATATCGATCTCTGAATTATAAAAGGGACAGGTTTATCAGATGAAGTGAAACCACCATAAAAGTACCATCCACAAAAATAGAGCCCTGGTGTGAAAAATCGTTTTCAACGAAGTCATTTTCAAATCTACTATTGCACTTAAAAAATTTTGCAAAGTTATATGAAAAAACTTTATTCAGACAAAAAAATGCTATTTACAATTGTTTTTAACAGTATATAACGTTTGAAATCATAATGAAATATATACTTTTCTTCCGGTAAAAGTTAATTGTTAATTTATGGAATGTGGTATAGAGTGTTATTTGTTATAAATGTTATGTTATATGTTATATAGTTACCTAAGTTATGTGTGTGTCAAAAGTATTCAAAGTTAAAGTTAGAAATATGGTTTTTTGTATTATATAAAATGTTCCATTAACTAAATATTATTTCAAATAATTTAATAATAATGTTTTATATCCTTTAATATTGTGGAACTACATCTTTTAATATATTCTATTAACTGAAAGAATGATAATTTCGAATATATTCGGAATTTTTGTTCATGTTTCCCGTAATATAATATATACGAACTGAAAAAAAAGAGATAACATTGATAACAATGCTGAAGGTTTTCACTTATTTAATTATTTACTTGCTTAATTACTTTATTACGTAATTGGAAATTGCAACCTTGAGGATTTTTTTACATTTTTGGTTCTTCAAAAGGACTAAAGGCACATGTTCTTTCAAAGATATCAATATCGACTCATTAAAATTTCAAATTTCATAAAAATCAGGATTATAAAGAAATAAACAAAAATATGATATAAATAATCTGTTTTCAAGTATTCTTCATAAGTTTTAAACTATTATATTTGATAGAATTAAAATTCGAGTTAATTTTAATTTTAAGGTATCCGAATGCGTTCGGAACCATGATTTTGCAAACGCATGAAAAATGCATAACATTTATGATATTTAGTGTCACTTAGATTAGAAAATATATATAAAATTGTTTTAAGAATAGTATTAGAATAACAAATTATTTAAGTACAACATTTTGACAAAAAATGAACATAGAATGACCCATTTTCAAAATATTCTCCTATTGTGAAAAATGATTTTATTATAATAATATTTTACATGTATATAGCTCAGACCTCTGTACAGAGGCTCAACTAGAATTTGTGAAATATATAACTTAGAAGTGGGTTTATGCATGTTTTACGACAACAGAAGGGAGAAATTTTCAGAAAAAAACGCCGATAATTATTTCAATTGATAGTAACTCTCAAAATAATGTGAATTTTTCAAAAATTATAGTTGAGTCTCTGCACAGAGGTCTGAGCTACATACAGACAAAATAGTATTATAATAGAAGCATTTTTCACAAGAGGAGAACATCTTGTAAAAAGGTTATTCTAAGTTAATTTTTTGCCGAAATATTGTATTCAAATAAATTTTTTTTGTCAATATGTCCTTAAAACAATTTTATACATGTATTCTAATCTAAGTGACACTAAATATCATGAAATGTATCCATTTATGCGTTTTTTTTTTAAAATCACGGTTTCGAATGTAGTCGGATTCCTTAAGCAAGAACTGCAGAGGAGATACACACACATTAATAAAAAACAGTTCATGGATTGGAATTTTATTTTACAAAACAGCATTGTACAGGATAATGAATCTTGATATTTTATTACTAAATTTTATTAAATTTGGAAAAGGTATTTGGGAAATAATATACCAGTTCAAGTGATCAAAATGTCCCCTGAAAGGAGCATTAGTATAAGTCTGGCATCTGAGTTCATCCTGTATTCTAACTTGACATCAGTTAAAACCCCTTTTTTCAGAAATAAATGCTATTAATACTGAGGGAGTGGTACATTCTGTCCATCTAACGGCGGACCAGCCCTCATTGTACAAATCATATACCTGTGTGTACTCATTGCTCAAATTGTAACACTTTAATTTACGTGTATTATGTAGTTCTGTTTTTTTCAATATATTGTAAGCAGGAAAAAAAAACAAATTTCAAATCTTCATCTCCGCATTTCCATGAGTAAATATTGTTTCCTTCGATGTTACACATAAACAAACTTTTTCAAAACTCTGACTCTGTGATTTTTTAATAGTCATGGCCAATGCCAGTCTTACAGGGAATAGCGTACGTTTCAGTACGAATGGCATATCCAAGTCCCCTCACACCATCCCTTACATTATAATGACGTTTCAGTAGAAACTTGGCGAAAAATAGGTGATACAACCAAATTGACATCATTTTTGGTGACCAAATTCAATGGTTTGGTGACCATGTTGGCGATATTTTTGGTGACTACATGGATACTTCTGGAAATTACTGGAGAAATCTATAACATTATGATCTATGATGTAGGCAGATTTTTTGAGAAAGCACTAGCAAATCGTTGTTGGCGCTTTTCTTCAGTTAAATTCGATTTTTTACGATCCATTTTTGCTAACTATACTGTTCTGCCTTCTGATAAAAATTATCCACTGTGCCATTCTATTCATTTTATGTCACATTAAATAAACCTTAGATATACAATAAACAATAGGAGAAATAATTGAAGGTAAATAAAAACCCTTTTTTAGAAAAAGAAAATGTCACGAAAGGATCATCAAAAAATCCTTCATGCATTAACGTATCGTAATAATTTGTCTCCATCTAAATGCTGAAGGATTAATTAAGCGAAACCAATCGAATAATCAATCAAAATGTATTAAATTGCTAATTCCAAACAGAAAAACTGAGTATTAGTTTTATGTCTTTTCCTCTTCACTAAGCACAGACATGTTTTTATGCCACTTCAGGTTCTTAACAACAAACCGCAGACAAGCCACGGCGTAAAAACTTATCAGGTGTAATTAGAAGGAATTGAATTATAAAGTTCTTGTATTATTTGCATAAAAAATATATTGCCAAATTTAATGAACTTATATACCTAATAACTCATTAAACTTAAATTGATTAACACAGATCATTAAATTTAACCAGTTTATTTTATTTGGTAATTAATTTTTTTTAAATATAGGCAGTTTAAGATACAAATGGCTCTGTTTCAACAACGGTGTTGTACAATTGTAACCCCAATAGCGTGAGAGTGATGTGCATGACAGGAAAGAGAGAGTAGCGTCCGAGAGTAAAATTTATGAGGCTGTATGAGGTGTGAGATAGTTTAGCTTTCGTTGTTAAAAATAAAGTGTTCTTTGTTATTATATAAAAAGTGGAAGTTGTTTTAGATAGTGACAACACAGTCATTTAATCTCATAAAAGTAGATAATACAATCTTATACAATAACATAGTGTTAATTGCTTGGAGAAATTTTTATATACGCAAAATGCTTCCCTTTTCGTTTTTTAAAATTTAATCTCAGAGAATTGTGAACGTTTTCAATAAATTGAACCCAATTCTACTGTAAAATCGTCGTTACTAGCTAAATTATTTTTATAAGAACTTACGGCATAAAAATAAAGTTACAGATGATACAAAGTAAGTAAGTCAGTAATCTATGAACACAAACTTCATTTAAAATAACTGTGTTATTTGAACTGATCTAATGTGTATATGATTAAACTTTTTTTAGTTCTATTGCACAAATATGTTTAATTTTATTTCTTTTTTTTAGTTCTAATGCAAAAATATGTTTAATTTTCTTTAGAAACACTCTATAAATTATTTACTTCTCGGTCCTAAACCATTCCCAATAACCGGCATTGAGACAGTCAATTTTTTTAATTAATCATAAGTTGCATAAAAAGTATCCTTGTTTTCTTTCAAATGGGCTAAATTGGGGCAGTGTAGCCTTTACAGACACGATAAGTCCCCAGTGTGAGAGCCATTTCATTAATGAAATCATCCAGTGGCGGCTCCCTCAACCAAAGTTTGAAGCTTTAATTAATAAGCTTGTCAGATGCTAAATGTTGCCAGCATTTTAATTTTTCTGAAAGTACCAGAGCCAAATTGATACTCAATGGATCTCTTACATGTCACATAATCATATGACACACGTGCCTACGATTTTTGCAACCAGAAAATCTATCAACTCCTGCCGGGACCGAACCCGCAACGGGCTTACGAGGCGTACACGCTACTTCAAGCCGGCGTAAAAAAATTACATATACGTACTATAGTAAATGAATAAAAACTATTGTGTTAAGCTATAAAATGCTTCAAAAATTATGAAGACATCCCTTTCGCCTCAATTTTGGTTTAAAAATCAAATTATTTTGAAACTTAAGTAATGCATCGCAAGTTTAATTCATTTTAATTCTCGTTGGGCTTTAAGTAGTGGACATGTATGAAAACTTACAATTCTTGTAATGTAACGCTCACGTGTGACAAAATCACTAAAACCATTTTCTAGGAAAAATATACACTTCATTAAGTTTTCTGTTAAAATTAAATTTCAAATTTTCTATGGAAAACCCTGTTTACTCTAGAAAGAGATACTTTCCAAGAGTAAATGTAATTTGAAGTAACGGAATTCGTTTCAAGTACCTAATATCAAGTGCCTAATGTATTCAGCAAGTGATATTTCAATGGAAGTATTCAGGGTTGAAACCCATTTATGTGAAAGGATTTTTATGTTTAATAACTTTTCTAGATAAGCCCATTTTGAAAAATACTCTGATGCGAATGAAAATTAGTTAGATACGACTTTATTTGCATGTGGAATCAAACTTAATTGGAAGTTGAAATGACAAATTGAAATTCCATTAAATTTAAATGAAAATGACCAACTTAACGTTTGAAAGTTTTCAAACCTGCAAACTGACTATATAATCGTTACTGTCATACTTTGTTTGAAAATTTCACAATTCATATTACTGATAAACCTAAGTTTTGTTGTTCCTTCGAAATTATTTTTACTTATCAAAGCGTAAACCTATTTTATATATTATTGTTAAAGAATAGTTGTGTGTGCGTATATTTAAGCTGTTGACAAAGCCACCTCCGAAAGATTTCATAAAGTTTTCATCATTTCTTAACATTTTAAAAAACTTGAAAAAGGCATGTCCTCATTGTTGCCTTTCCATCATCAGGCTGATAATAGGTTTATAGTCTCTTTTCGGTAGAATACAGCTATTAGTCATATCAATCTGGAAACTACTTGATCGAGATTTTCCTAAAAAATTAATCACTGAGAGAAATTCCTATAGGAAATGTCTCTATATTGTTTGTGATGAAAGTAACATAATAGTAAAAGTTTGAAGCGATAAAATCAGATAGATCGCATCAGTATTGTGGGAAAAAATGGCGATTTCTACTTCAAATTTTTTAAATCTTGCTCAAATTTAGCTTTAAGTTGTTCTTATTGCAAATTTTTTTCTATAAATATAGATATGTTATTTTTCTTGAAGAGAGAAAAAATCATTCCCGTGCACTCCATAGGTATTACACAGGGCTTTCAAGAAATAAGTATAATAAATGAAATAAGACAAATAAAATAAAATATAAAAAACCAGACAAAAGTTACGAAGCAAATCAAATTACAAAATCCTACAATTAAGTTACTAAGTCAAACAAGTACGTTACAAAATTAAACAATTAAGTAACAGAACCAAGACTGAGTAAGCAAAATATAATGAAGTTATAAAATCAGAACAATAGAAAAAAAACTCAAAATCAAATCAATGAAATTACAAAATAATACAAATGCAGTTTTACCTGAAACAAGCTGGGGAAAAATTAGAAGGACAATTTTAAGAGCTTCAGACACATTCTTTTTTTAATTTTGAACAAAAAAGAATAAGCTGCTCAATACTTTGCTACCAATATTGCAGTCACAAATCTTGGGAGGGCACATGTGTTAAATCAACTGAGCATAATTTATAGAAACGTTTCATTTCCTTTAATCGATAATTTAAGTAAATCTTATTACTTTTTTACTTAAAATACTTTACATCCATACATGGTGCTGGTGAATTAATGAATACATTTCTTAAAATAGAATTCATTGTCTATACTTCTAAAAAATCATGTTAATATTAGATATATTATATAATAAAGTACTGGGATGAATTTAAAATGCATACAATGTAGATTATTGAATAACAACCACATTCTTTTTATGGATAAATTTTCAATTTTTTTTTATATAAAATAAGATAGAATGCATCGTGGTACTATGGAAAAAATCTTTTACATGTATTCTAAAGGGATCGTTTACTTTTCAATATCCTGGGATTTAAAGAGAATAAAACAGTTCTGTCATTAATAACAGTCGAAATATAGCACTACCAATCAGTATATAA
Source organism: Trichonephila clavipes (assembly GCA_019973935.1). Classification (NCBI taxonomy): domain Eukaryota; kingdom Metazoa; phylum Arthropoda; class Arachnida; order Araneae; family Nephilidae; genus Trichonephila; species Trichonephila clavipes. Next base: position 196,813 of record BMAU01019750.1, on the reverse strand, counting down.
TTTTAGTAAATATTTTACCCTTGTCTAGCTATATATATATAATTACGATGTTTCTGTTCCTTCTTTAAAATTTTAAATAGTTATAGCTATAGTTTGATATATCTCGGCTGTAGAATAATTTTTAACAATATAACAGACATTTTTGTACCATTAAAAACAAAAGGCGTAGGGCCGTGGGTAGCCTAGTGGTTAAAGCATCGGACTCCAGATCGGAAGGCCTGGGTTCGATGCTCGATGCCACCAAATACCCTCCAAGTACACACGGAGCACATGCTCGTTAAATCAGTGGGTCCGAATGTCTAATGGGCTGAATCACGAGTGCAGGGGACTGGAGAATATTTCCCTCTCTTTCAATTTCATGCTTAAATTGTGGAGATGGAAATCGGTCGTGCCGCCATCTATCGCCCCTTCGAGGAATTTCGCCGAGATAATTCGTACTGTCGCCTGTATGGTGCTCAAGGCCAGCGACTGGCGCACTTCCAGCCCCTTGCCACGATGAATTTCGTGGGCCTCGATCTGACTACGTCAGACAAGTGGTATTAGAAACGACAACAACACAGAAGACGTAAAAAATAGAACCCGAAATTGGAACATTTCTTTAACTAGAAGGTTTTTCAACATTAATACGATATCCTTACTTCACTATCGTATAGTGTGTTACATATTTTAATACAATGCTCAGTTTTAACAAATTTATAACATTTTTTCTGGTATAAAAATGTGTTTCCTAATTCATCTCCTATAACGCAATATTACACAAACACACACACACACATGCTGTTTACATATTAAAGTAAAAATTACTTATTCATGGAATATTTTGAATTTGTGCAAACTCAGTATTATAAAAAGATGTGTAAATTATAAGATTATAAGTTTTCGTGAAAACTGAGACTTTTTTTTCAGTGTGAAAATGAGTTCCGCGTTAAATTCAAGCTTTTTGGTGTTTGGATAAGACAGTCTTATCAAGATAAGATAAGAAATTCGTAAACTCATTTTCTTAGATTCTACACTTACTACATCCGCTCTTTACCCAAAGTTATAAATCATCTCCTCAGAGAGGGGGGTTCACACATTAAAAAGACTTTTATAATCAATTCATTCAAGTACAAAAGCTTAAGCCCAAACAAGTTTATGGTGATAATTAAATACAGTGAACGTTCCAATTTAAGGACATTGAAAAACAGTTTTAGTCTTGAAGTTACATACATTGTGATATATATTTATCAAAAACACTCAATAATTTTAAAAAATTAAAACTATTGAACAGTGAAGCTTTGAACATGTACAAAAAAGAATATGTTTAATGTTCGATGATTTTAAAAGTTTTCTGATAAAGTGGAATCAAAGAGGAAAGTTAAATAAATTTAATTTTATAGCTCATTTATAAGATCTTTATCAGAATAATTATTACTCTTAGCTAAAACATTAAATTTTTGTAAAAAAATTTTAAAAGAATATCAAAAGCTCTCTAAATTTTTTCATACTGCATCGAGTACTTTTCAACTTATCAATGGAATTTTACTTTTCGAACATATTTTCTATTAATTTTTGGATGAAAAATACTTGTTTGAGCACAACCTTTTGCTATAACCGAGAACAGAGCAAAAAGAAAATTATATGATTCATTTTAATATTCATTATCAGTAAATTTAAAAAAAACTGTGAAAGATCTTTTATAATTTTATAAATTTCAATAAAACTTTAACTGTCCTAAAGTATAAACATGTGCATTACAGGTAAATTCCTAACTGTAGAGTAAGAGCAGTAAATTTAAGATGATTAAAAATCTAACTCGCAGTGTGGAAGAAAAATTAAAAGACTCAGTTTATTTCGACTAGTGCAGAAATTTTTATTCGACAGCCATAACAAAATTTAAAATTTAATTTGGGAAAACAATGTAGAAGTACTTATTAAATAGTAATAATCCTTCTTAAAAAAAGAATTTTCTTTTAAGAAAATTAAAATCGTATTTTATGCATTGTAGACCTTTTTGGCCTATAAGTTATTAACACTCTCTAATTTTTAAATGATGTCTACTGAAAAATATTAGATTATTCCATAACATAATTTCACATGTAAGTAAAGAAATGCCTAAACATATAAACTGGAATTTTATTCATAATATGTGTGTGTGTTTCTGCTATTGTTCATATTTATTTTTTTTCTTATCAATTAAAATATTTCTTCTTTCACAGGACCAATTTGGATCATTCTGATGATGAATATCAGCGACGTATACGAAAATCTTACCTGGGATACGGTCCTGCTTTTGAACGACACCGATGGCAATGCTACGGTAGAACCAGGAATAAGCGTTGCATCTACTGCAGTGCTTTCAACTATTCTCTCTCTCTTAATCCTTTTTACCATCGTTGGCAACATATCTGTGATAGTTGCCATTACACGGGAGAAAGCTCTTCAGACGAAAGGTAACTGCTTGGTTTTATCCCTTGCTGTTGCTGATCTCTTAGTAGCATGTCTGGTTATGCCTCTGGGAGCCGTTTATGAAGTTAATCGAGAATGGACCCTAGGAAAAGAGCTGTGCGATATCTGGACGTCCTTCGACGTTCTTTGCTGTACAGCTTCAATTCTACACTTGGTAGCTATTGCTGTTGATAGGTATTGGGCAGTCACAGATATTGATTATGTCCGTCAGAGGCAGTCTTGGCATGTTGGTCTCACCATTATGATTGTCTGGCTTGTCGCTTTGTCAATATCCGTGGCCCCTCTGATTGGTTGGAAAGATGATCTTCACGAGGAACGTGTTTTGAGCGAGAAACGATGTTTGATTAGTCAAGATCCAGGTTATCAACTATTTGCTACTTGCGCAACTTTCTACGTTCCTCTGATAATCATCTTACTTCTGTATTGGAGAATCTTTCGCGTAGCTCAGAAACGCATTCGTCGTAGACCAGGAACTCGTGCAGAATCCCGTTTGGTGTCGGCTACTGTCATGGCTTCGCTTGTCACGGAAATGACCTTGATTTCGAATACTACATCATCATCTCACCCAAGTGAAGCCAGTCGATCAGAAGATTATTTATGGGATCACAGCAAGGAACAAGTTCTGAAGAAACGTCGACGAGTCAACTTGAGAACGAAACGAGAGAGAAAAGCCGCTAAGACCCTGACCGTGATTACCGGAGTGTTTGTCATTTGTTGGCTTCCTTTCTTCACTATGGCACTTCTCATGCCTCTGTGTGAAGACTGTCAACCCAGTAACACCGTTTTCAGCTTCGCTCTCTGGCTTGGATACGCAAACTCGATGCTAAATCCGGTCATTTACACTGTTTTCAGCCCAGATTTCAGAATGGCATTCAAACAAATTTATTTAACTTCTTGTCGTTTTTAAATATTTGCACCTTGGGACTTTACATCAATGTTAAGTACAAATGTGTCAATTTTCCGTGTTCAGATCACCTTTACTCAAACTTACTCTCACTGCATTAAAGTGTTTTGTGTGACAATTAAGTGTTTTCTGAGACACCCAATTAAGTGTTTTGTGAAGCACACATAATTAAGTGTTTTGAGAAGCATACATAATTAAGTGTTTTGTGGAGCACACATAATTAAATGTTTTGTGAGACTCGCACTTAAGTGTTTTTTGGAACAATTAAATGTTTTATGCGACAATTAAATGCTTTATGTGACAATTAAGTGTTTTGTGGGGCAGCTAGATGTTTTTCGTGGCAATTAAATGTTTTATGAAACATCTAAATGTTTTATGTAACAATTTGATGTTTTATGTGTAAACTAAGTGTTTTGTGGACAATAAAGTGTTTTGTGTGATTTCTGTTGCTTGTTTGTGTGAGATAATTTTAGGGAACAATTGCATTAATATTTAAATGTAATAATTCTATAAGTAAAATATATATATTGTCAATAGTCTTAAACTGCACTTATATTGAATTGAAGCTAATCTTCGTAAAATACTGTTAAGTAATAGATTTCATTATCACATTTCAAATTTTTTCTGCTTAATGGTACAAGTTAATGTAAAGCGTTTTATAATTATCTCAAAAAATTATTTATTATCTCTTCCAGTTATTTATCTTCAGAAATATCATAGAATAAATTACCTTTAAACTTAAGGATACTTTTAGTCAACAATTTTATTAGAAAAATATCATGTGTTCGGTTTAATTATCTCGAAATTATTTTTCCCGACGTCACTAAAATAGTTAGTAATTTTTCTAAAAGCCTAACTTAATATTCTAACTTAATATTAGAGAACGATAGTTTTATTTTTTTAATTCCAAGTTACCAAAATACATATCCCAAACAACATACAGTACTGAACAATTATAAAGGTCTGTAAAAAAATATACATTCAATTGCTCTTTTTTCAGGGAACTCCTGTAGATCTTAAAGGGTGAGGTGGCGTCATCTATTATAATTAATACATCTATAATATTGAGAAAATTAAGGCAAAGAGGCTACAACGTGTTCAATTGAGGAAAAAACCAAAAGTTTAAACAGCAACAAGTTTATTAATAAAACCTTAAAAATCAACCTTTATGAAAAACAAGAATGTTCTGTGCGTTGCGGAGTGACATTGTGACGAATCTATACGGAACTTTATCACTAACCTTCTAAACCGACCTTTTTAGGGAAATTTAATTCCCTACCTATTTCCAATCAACTCCAAAGAGAGGACAGGATTCCTTGTTATGTAGATTAGATTCAGTATTTAAGTCAAACGAAATAGTAAAGTTAGAGCAGTAGGAGATAGATATTGAAACATAGAGTTATAGTGATTTTGAATTGAAATATTGTTGTTGAAGATAAATTAACCTCATGAAGAATTGAGATTCAGAGTGGTAAATATCATTTTGAAATTAAAGTCTCACCCAAGCTTTAAGAGTCGGATTAAAGTTAAATGTTCAATAAGAACATTATTAAATATAATTCTGGGATCTCTTATCGTGGTAATTTCTGCGTGATCGTTATTTAATAAATTAATTAATTAGATCATTAATTAATTGAGTTAATTTAAAAGTTATTATCTTTAAAACCTCATAGTATTATTAAAATTACTGTTAATAAGTTTATTTGATTCTATTTGGGAAAGATAACCAAATAAAGAAAGTTATTTATAAAAATGGCTACTGGTTCTTTTATGACTCATAATTATTCTAGTTCTCAAAGTGAGGTTCTTAGAGACCTTCACAACATGACAATGTCGGTGCGAGCTTTCATAATAGAAGGAAATTGCGTTGAAACAATAAAACAGAGAACCACCATGTGGCATCATACATCCATCTAGGCTAGGCTTCTCTTCCGTAATTTTAAATAATAAGTTTCGTAAAACCAGAAGTTCTTTACAGGGAAAAAAATCAGTTTTCTGCTCTTCCCTAATATGAATCTGTCTCTGAAGACACAGTCTCATACACACAATACAATTCAGCTATTGTGCTAAACTACTTTCAATTGATACAAAAATCTTGCTGGTAAAATATAAACACAACACACATAGTTATTTAACTTATAAATTAAGAACTACAGTGGGTGATCGGTTAACGAACAGATCGGTTAACGAACACTTTCACGAAAGATTTTTTGTGTTTGGACAACGAACACATATTCGGAGGTGATCAGGGAGACACCCCTGAAATTATGGATGAAATTTTGACAAATGCTAGAGATCTGGAATTGGAGGTGAACGAGGATGACATAGAAGAGCTCATAATGGGACATGAAGATGAACTGACGATAGAAGAACCCCAAGAAATTTTGAATGAAGAACACCAAGAAACACAACAAAATGTGTCTCCTTCTGAACAAGAGGAAGACGAAAAAGGACCAATGCCGACATCTGCCATTAAAGATCTTTTGAAAAAGTGGGAGGCTGTCAGAGCAATGGTCTTAGAATGGCACCCAAACCAAGCTGATGTCAGTAGGGTTGGGGATCTTTACAACGACAATGCAATTAATTACTTCCGGAAAATCCTGAAAAAGAGAGAAAAGCAATCGACATTGGACATGTTCTTCAACGCCCCATAAGCAAAAAATGAAAATAACTGATTAATATGCAAGACTATATGTATGTATTATTTTTTAAAAAACTTACAAAGAAATTATACATTTTTTAAAATTTAATGTTTAGGGTCTCAATAACGAATTAATCGAATTCGTATAGAAGTCTATGGTGAATCGATAATCGGTTAACGAACAATTCGGATGGTGAACATAGTCTTGGAACGGATTATGTTCATTAACCGATCACCCACACCCACTGTATTTTATTACTTATGATGATGTCTCTCAATAATAAAGATATTTCATGCAATCAATGAAATTTTATGTTTTAAATACTCCAAAAAAACACTATTTTGGTAGATTTTGAATTATATTATTTGCATGATTAGACTATTATTAACTTGTCATTTACGTATCAAAATATAGTAAAATTATTTCACTCTCCCCCTGTAGTGCTTTACATCCAAAACCATCGTTTTTAACTAAATATTTTGAACTATTTTGTACATGATATTATTATTAAATGAAGGCAATATTATAAACAAAAGTCATCATGAAAAAAAACGTATTATTTAAGCAGCTTTTCATTTTCTATAAGTAATGCATAAATAAAAAAGAGGGGAAATGAAAGATAAAAATTTCATTTTACTAAATTAAACCAATTAATTTTCAAAAATATATCATTGACCAAATTAAATCCATAACGCTTCGTAATACTGAATCAAATACACCTAATTCTGTTTTTCGCACGAACTATTTTTAGATGATTTGGTTTTAACACGAGTTTGAAAAAAAATTACTTTTTTCATTTAACACGCTTACTCAAATTGTAACAAAAAAAAATTTCTTTACTTTTGATTTCATGACTGCAACATTGGAGATGAGAAATGTAATATTATTTCTATTGTAAGAGTTCCTCAAACTTTATAATCACAATACGGAATTTTCTATGCTTTGTGAATATCAAAATTTTGAGAGCTCCTGGTACCAAATTCGATGATAACTCCGCTATGCGTGCGTCAAAAAGTTCCATCCATAGGCGCGTGGCATCTCTCAGATGCATCACCTCATACTTACGTTTGACGATGACTTAATCATTTTTGGTTATATTTGACAATAAATATATTTGACAAAAAAATATATTTAAAATAGAATCAGGAATCAAGATTTTTATGCGAAAAAACATCAAAAAGGTAACGGTTAGTTATCACCGAGTCATCACTGTTTACATTTTAAAATGCCTTGTTGCATTCTTCACAAATCACCCTACAATGTTCTAGGGCTGACGAGAGAGAACTGTACCTTTCTTTTTCTTTTCGTAACTCCTGGTGATGTTTCTCTTAGTTTTTCGTCTTGAATAGGGCATCGTATATCAGATATTTCTTCAATCTTTAATCAAAATGAACGAATCATGTGAGTGTTACACTCATTGACCGCTTTTGCAGGTGCTCTTTCAAAAGTTCAGGACCTAGTTTTCCTAGATATTTATGTTAGGATCTGAGTGGTTTTGATTCCCATATAGATATTTTGGTTTATTCCAGCTGCATTGCGGATTGAATAAAATACAGCTAGGTACGCGGCATCCCTCAGATGTATCTCAACTCCCAACAACAATAAAAAAAGAAACTATCAAACAGAAGTTACAAAATACTTGTTTCGAATTATTTTTGTATAAAACCGAAAACTACGCTATTTTACAAGAAAAAAAATCAAAATTAACGAAATTGTAATGAGTAATACAAACTGACGTTGTTGGAAGCTCTGCATCTAACAGATTCAACGGCTTCTGCAGCCTGAAATATGAAGAAATCGCCCTCATCCTTCACGTTGAATCCTAGAACGAGTGTAGAAAGGCAGATAGAAGAAGGGCGTGTTCCAACCCACTGTGTGGACACAGTACCGAAACTACTTTTATTATGCTTCTGAGAGATTCGCGTGCCTAATGGAGGGTTAAGATGCTTGAAAATATAAGAAAACTAAGAAAAATAGACACACGATGAGGAGATACTAAACTGGTGCTCAAACCAGTACATACAATGACCTAGCTAAAAGACAATCACAACGACCAATTACTGATTTCGTTCTTAAATCCACAGAAACATTGACACCTAAGGAGGCTAGTCCTAATTTTGTTCCAATAGATATCAAAATATCTTCAGCAATGGAGCACGAAAACGATAACGGTATTACTAGTGATAACAGTAATGCTGCAGTCTTACGTAAACGCGTACACATTTTTCGACAGAACGTGACAACGATAAAATTTATTTATGTGTTACATATTATTTAGCCTAATTATTGTGTTTAAGAATTAGTGACATTTTTTTTTCCATTTCAACTGATTACCTTTCATGATACATGTACAATCTTTATAAAATAAAATTATCAAGATCCTAAGATGAAAACTCGTGGTTAATTGCATTATTTTTGCTGATTTCTTAAAATTGGAAACAATCTTCTATATTTCCATGCATGTAATATGTTTTCACGCGAATTTTGTTATACGTATTCTTCGAAAACGTTTCTGTCATGTAAAAACAGAATCTGTCTAAACTAAAATAAATATGCATATGAAATGCATATTTATTTTAATTTAGTCAGATTTTAGTTTATTTCATGTCAAAGCAATAAGAAATGGTTTCCACTTATTCTGCACTACGTTAAATTATAGGTAATTATATGGGATATGAGAGCGGTGAGAATAAGAATTTCTACAATAACTGAAATTATTAAAAATTTTAAAACAACTTTTTCTCTGATAAAAATATCTACATAACACCATTTACGATTTACACAAAAATCTTGGATTTAATGGTTTTTACAATAATTTTGCTTGTAATCTATGTATATGGATTACGTAAAACATATTTTGTTCTCAAAATACTAAGAATATTAACCGTTTAATTTTTTGAAGAAAAGTTTTATGAAGAGATTTTAAAATGCTACACACTACTCCTAAAATAATTGATATACAATCATGAAATTTGATTTACAATTATGTCAAGCTATGTATGACTATGAATTTAGTGCTAGTAAGATGGATATACGTAAAATAGTTTTTTTTTTCTGAACCATTATTGAAAACTGCCTTGAAAAACGAGTTAATTGTAAATTCAACTATTTTTAAGAAAATAAGTACTGCTTTGATTCAAAAATGCATTCCAACTTTTGTTTCCTGTACAATAAGCAAATGCAAAAAACTGTCACGCCATTAGGTACAAAAGAAAAAATTCTTAGCATTTTAAATGAAGATAGATGAGTTATTTTTTCTTTATGATGTAAGTACGATTAAAGAGTTCTTTTATTTGCCGTTGGGATATGAATAAAAACGAACATAAAAGTTATCATAACTCTGAATTTCAAATTTTGTGAGATTATAGAAAATAATATAAAGAATAATTTATAAACTTAAAAAATTTTATTTGAATTTTTGTATGATTTTTGTCAATTGAATCGTAATCTGACCCCTTAATTTTCCTTTTCTCTCTCTTAAACATAATAATTATACTTAACAATACATAACTAACTAACTAATTAGAGAACAACAATTTACATCTTGAAACCAAAGGTTTAAGCAAAAGATATATATTCACAAAAAGGTAAAAGATTCACTCAAACATAGATGAAGAATAAGAAATAGAGACCGGAAAGAGTTTTATAGGTATTCCATGAACTGAATTGAATGTCATTTTTATAGCTTCTAGATCAAACTTTTATTACCGAGTTTCTCGAATTCTTTCAAAACCAGAAAGCTCGAATTAAGTTCTTTGAACTTTTACCTAAAAACTACGGCTCCAAAGATTCGCTTACGAATTATTAAAAAAAAATCTTTAAAGCTTAATTTTTTGAGAAAAATATTCACCTATTACAACCAAGGACAACAAATAGCATTCTTTGCATAAAGACTTCATTTTATATATTGCATTAAATTTTATTTCAGTAACAAATATATAATTCATAACTAGGCATTGAGATTTATTTACATATAAACAAGCAAATACTTGTATCTATATATATATATAAATATAAGTGTCTCTCAAGCATCGACTTTTACATTTGCAGTTTTAGCACTCGTTAAAAAATACGTAATTTATGTATATATATGTACATATATATAAATCCAGAAAGAAAAAGAAATATAAACATATTGGAAAACTATAGAAAATTGCAAAAGTTTTCTAAGAAAAGTGAAACTGATTCAGTAAAAATATTTGATATAGGAAAAACTGCTTAATATTTTTGAAACAGTTTCTTGACTATTCACATAAGACTTTACAAAAATATGCACAACTCAATGACAAAAAAAATATGCTTTAAAGATAATCTTATTTATGAAAGTAATTTATATTGGAAAATTCTTTATGATTAACTTACCTGAAAACAAAGGTTTGGGCATATTTTTTAAGAGCATATATGATTTTAATCTCTTTAATCATTGATCAAAACTTGTTTTAATGGATGATCCCAGACAAAAGTACAAAGCGGTTTTGTGTCTTTATTATCTCCTTAAATTGTATTTTTTCTATAACTGCCAAGTAAGCTATGAAAACTTTAAATGTAAAATGCACACTTTAACTGTCTAATGATATATATTAATAATCAAAAATATCACATATAAGCATATTATATAAGTACATAAATAAGGAGTAATATAGAGAAATTTTACATGTGAATTCACTAGCTCTGTATCTCATTATCGGGAAAGTAATCACAAATAGAAAAATGCATATTCTAAAATTTAAACGCTATGGCAAAAAAAAAAAAAATGTTAGTTAATTATTTTTTCTATGTGAACTCAAAATAAGCTAAGAGAAATCTGAAAGAATTAATTAAAAATAATAATTTTCACATTGTATATGGTATTTTGATACTTCAAGCTTGATGTGGTGAGGAAGTTTGAAAACGGGTGACAGTTCTGGTGTCGTCTTTGTCACTTGACCCTGGTTAAAAATTACAAGGTCCGTCGTCAATAGCCTACATCTTGCTTCAGAGTGAGATGAAAATTAAAATCAAATCAATAAAATTAAATACTTCGTCCAGTTTCCTACTTAAAATGCCTTGACAGGTACTAACAACAAGGACGCAAAAATGACTCAAATATTAGCCCACAAGGAACATGACTTTTTCATCAAATGTAAAATAAAAATTAATTTTTTTGTAATTATTCCAGATTAAGAAAGATTGACTCTTAGTAAATCTTTCGCATTCTTGAGCTAAAACACTTTATTTTTCATTGAGAATGCTGGACACAAAAAGACAAATGTAAACAGAGAAAATATTTTGATTTCTTTTCTTTCAGAATTTCAAAAGTAAAATTATCTTCGTTCCAGACCTTATTTCTTCATATAGAAACATGAGACTTACTTAATTAACTATCCCGATTAAGTCACAATGTAAATAAACGACGAGTTTTTTTTTTATTTTTGTTTTAACTTTTACGATGACCCGAATCCTTAAAGAGGTTCCTGGGAATAATAACAAAAGTTTTTTTAGCAACAATCTACAAATATTCTTAAAGTGTTAAAATGCTTTAAATAACGTCAAAAGCATTAAACGCTAAACAGAAATATATTTATAAACTACTTGTTATTTAAAACTGTACATTTTAAATTATCTATTACTCTCAGTATTATAACAGAATTCAGTATTTAATATATACCAAAAAGTGTCAAATATGATTATGAGAAATTAAAATTATTTATATTTCTCGTAAACATAATTCAGTTAAAAATGAACTAATAGTTGTATTTAAAGTCTAAAATAATCAAGGAATGTCTAAACAATATTAAGGCTATCTTCGGCTAATGTTAAAGAATAGGGGCCGAATTCGGAATATTTTTTCAGATATAAAAGTATTCAAACATTAATATTATACTCTGGCTACACTATCCTGTAGAGAATCACTTATTTTACCACACTACTCATTTTTATCCGAGTTGGCATATTTTTTCTTTTATAAAATGTGTTTTGCATTTTTCTCTATACCGTAATGCTAAATGAGCTATCCCTTCACATGTAAAAAGGAAAAACTAATTATTTATAACATATTTTGAAGTTTTAAAAACACTGTATTATAAACAAATGCATAGGTTACAATGTCACAAATTTTTATAAGAATTGAAGCATCTTTTCTGTCTGAAAATGTGCTCCGCGTCAAGTTCACGCTCTGGTACATATGGCGAAAACAGCCTTAAGAAACATGATCAAAAATTTAAATAGGGTACAAAATGAGAAAAAAAAATTATCGGATAAGCATGCATATATATTCATTGCAGAAATTATGAGTAGGATTCATGTGAGCAAGTAGGTTTACAATTTATTAATTAAAATATAGAATTTCTTTAGCTGCCCAACTTTGGTTGATTGATTGATTGATTTAATATTAACGTCGCACTGTTCAGCTACACGAGGGCTTTTGGCGACGGACCGCGTAATTTTGAACCATGGTCAAGTGACGTGGACGACACCTGAGCTGGCACCCCCCTCTCCTAACTACCACACCACACCAACGGGAGGACGTTTCAGCTCTCGACAGATTTAACGTGCATCGCTTCCCTACACGGCGGGTCTTTAGTGGTACTGGGATCGAACTCGTGACCAGACAAGCCACGATCCGATACCTATACCACTCGGCTACCGCGGCCACGCCCAACTTTGGTAGAATTATAGATAGTATTGACAAAACTGTTCCGAAATAAATGTAAGTCAATATACAAGCTTAGGAGAGAGGAAGTTCGTATTTCACGAGAGAGATATAAGAAAGAAGTGATAAGATCTTTTAAGAGGAAAGACATGTGTTCCAGTGTTTTATCTTTCTCTAAATTTTTCTGTAAGTAATATTACTAAATGAAAAACAATAATCTTTTTTATTGAATTTCTCTGTCCGAAATCTACAGTAAAATACACTAAAACAGCGCTGCAAAGAGACAAAAAGAGAAAGAAATTGTGTCTTTATTGTATTACAGATCATTGCAGAACTGTGCGGATTTCTTTATTGAATTTGGAGGCAATGTATTTCAATTAGAACCCTAAATATAAAAGGTAGACATCAAGAGTTTATTACTTCATCAAATTTAAGGAGCAAGTATTTGATAAATGATGGTTCTTCGTACCCCTTTCGATTGCACAGTAAAACTTATTCTTATGGGAATATAGGTTTTTCTACTTCTTTAAAAGAGTCAGCGACTCACACATAATCATTGTCATCTGTAACTGAGAGTATTTGTAGCAATCATTTTTCATCATCCGTATAATTTTATCCAAATAGACACCAGGTCATTTTGGAGTCTAGACTGAAATAAAGAACAAATTGCAATGCTTAACACATCCTAGTTCTCAGTAAGAAAATAAGAGATTACTATTTTTTCCAAACTTATTTATCTTTCCTTACTGCATGAAAGTGAGAAAACACTGTTATTCTAAGCTAGTATTTTATTTCAAAGCTTAGAGGTTTATCCAGGATCTTTGAGTATATTCAATTTAGAGTAAATCAAAGAGGTTATGTAACAACATGCAGCTATATTTCGCACCTTCAAGTGGTTTGTACAGACAAATATGGTCTTTGAAAGGAAAAAATACGGTATGAGAAACGTCCTAGCCTTCATTGTTATCGGATGTACATTTCTTAATGTTTTGCGGGTATATTTTTTTGTAAACTTCATATACAGGATGCATTAGGGCGACGGTTAAAAACTTTCAGGTCAAATAGAGTACACCTAGACGATGGGAAATCACGTAGCAATATATGGTTGGAAACTCTTTCCTGGTGCTGTAGTGACTACACAAAACACAAGGAAGACAGGACACAAATTAGAGAAGAAAACATGTTTATTGTTCTTAGTACAGCTAAAATGCTAGGAAGTCTTTGGCTAGTGTATGCGATAGATGACGCTACGTAAGCCGAAGCATCAAATGAGGGTGTATGCACACACGCTGCTTTTGCAACCTCACTCGCAACGAAGCTTCTTTTAGCCTGCCAATAGAGTGGCAGTAGGATAGAACGTTACGCAAACACTGAGCTCACTGATATGCATTTGGCATACGAGACCACTGATTGCAATGGACGAGCCGCACAGTGGCAGCGTTCCCCTAGGAGGCAAACGAGCCGCACAGTGGCAGCGTTCCCCTAGGAGGCAAACGAGCCGCACAGTGGCAGCGTTCCCCTAGGAGGCAAACTCCCAGCCACGTCGTTTTTTCACCAGACAGGGTTCATGGTTTTTCGTCCGACAGGGGATCCTTCATCGTGGACTCACAGAAACTTGAGCAAAGAGTAAGATCGCCTAACAACAAGGAGACAGTGCTGGATCTGCTACGGAACAATCCTGGAACCAGTCAGCGGACAGCACCAGAGATGTTGGGATTTCCCGTATGATCGTTCGGTGGATTCAACATGCAATCGACATGCGCTTCTTATCACATCCAGTGCATACTTTGAAGACGCGATCGTTGTCTCTTTTATATTCTTTTTCCCCTTAGTTTTTTTGCTGAACTAAGGATAATAAGCAAGTTTTCTCCCCTTATTTTTGTCCTGTCTTCCTTGTGTTTTGTGTCGTCACTACAGCGCCAGGAAAGCGTTTCCGATCATGTATTACTGTGTGATTTTGACTGTGTCTGGGTGTACTCTATCTGTCCTAAAAGTTTGTAACCGTTGTACTAATACATCTGTAGTATGAAGCTATGGGCATGATTTTCTTAATTGGTAAAACTCTTTGTAGTTTACAAAAGAATTTTTTGTTATTTAATTATTTATAATTAGTTAGAATTAATTTTCTAATTTATTAATTTAGAAAAGATGTGAGGTCTACTCTTATTTAAGGGGTATGAGACTATCTACGGAGTACTTTTTTAAGATGTGTAAACTTTTAGTTAAATGATCATTTTAAAATTAAAATGGGATACAAAACTGTGAATTCATATGAAATTTTTTTATACTTATTGTTAACCTTGTAAATATTAGCATTATTTCTAGTGAAGTTTTTGCGAAGAATTTCAATTACGGGGAAAACCTTCTACTCAAAATCCTTACGAATATATTTAAGTAATATTTAATATTTATACATATATATATATATATATATATATATATATATATATATATATCATCTGTGCTGCGAACTAAAAAGTTTGCAACACTTCGAGCTTTTCGAGCAAAAGCTCGATTTTCCTTTTTTAAAAAGTAAGATAGCTTCAGAAATAAGTGCAATAAAATACATAAATATATACATAGATATTAGACTCTAGTTCATATCACAGACAGAACAGGCTGAAATATGTTCTGAAAATTTCAATTTAATATCTTAAGAAACATATAGTGAAGTTCATTGCAAAGCAAAATATTGGTATAAACATATTTTCTCAGAAAACACATTTCAAGATTTTAATATAGCATAAAATACATTTTCTACTAACTGTACAGTCTAAAAATGTCATATTTATAGCTTAAACATTATTTTGCTTCTTTTTTAGCTAATTTTGAGTTTTTATTTTACTTCATTTTTATTTATCTGATTGTCAATTCACCTATAGATTTTCAGTGTCTTCGGATCAATCAATATTCCTAAATAATTAAAAACAGGCAACGATCATAAATATCCTGAATAAAACGATAAATACAATATGTGCACCAAAAACAAAGTTTCCTGGAGGACAAAAGTTTCTTATGGTAAAATAGTCCACAAAATGTTGGTGAAACTTCATTATTATTCTGTCTTATGCCTTGCAGACATTTTTAGCAACTTTTGATCATTGAGTGCTTGGTAAGTAGACTTTGTCATTTAAATGACAGAATTAAAAAGGACTGGAGATTTTTCCGAAAATTCTTTTCCGTCACATAAACCATACTTATATCTACACCAGCTATCTTTCCCTGTTAATCACTGCCCATGTATAGAGTTTTAATAGCTAGAGCAGCAATGAATGAAGACAGCTATTACAGAAGATTGCGTCTTTTGGACACATCCAACATTGCTATGGATAGCAATGTCATAATAGAGTTCAGTAGTTTATCGATAAATTTATCGGTCCACCCCTTCCACCGAGTTCATCCCCTTTCTACCAAGTCCTTTTGTATTCCTTTTTAATTTCCTTAAAAGGGAATCTACTGGCTCTATGGCATATTAATACACCTACAATATAGAATGTAAGTTAGTATTACAATTATATATGGCCTATACATTCAAGCTTCGTGATTTTGACTACATTTTTACATCTCTGTATATGTCTTTCGGTTTTAAAAACTCCATTTCTGTTTTACTATTTAAACTGTAATATTGCTTTCAATTATCAGAGAAACAAAAACAAAAGATTTTTGGAATCCTAAATGTATAGGCTATAAAATGAAAATGTAAAAAATTTCAGAAGTGAAGGATAATGAAGGATATGATAGTCACATACCTTAAAAGGGTTCTGTTCTATCGAAATTACTTCTTCCAGTGCGATCACGTTGATTTTTCGAAGTTAATTTAGGCCAATACTTAAATAAAGAATGTCTTTACATATTTTAGTTTTATATAAAATATTCTTCTATGACAGGCATGTCAAACACGCGGCCCGCCATGAATTTTTTAAAAATATTTAAAAATCGAGCTTTTAAAGTTTTTTTCATTTTAAAAATTATTCGAGGTGAACTTTTTTTAAAATTACTACATATTTACTTGTTGCTTATTCTTATTTTAAAAGAAATAGAGAGCAACTTTTTAGTGTACTGAATAAACTCATATATAATAGAATCACATCACTCTGAATAATAATTCATACAATATAATGCAGTTGCACTATTAAGTTCATGAAGTTAACACTACGTTACGCGAGTCATTCTCCCTCTTCTAAACCGTTCTCATAACCTCAGTCCCCTTTTGGTCAGTGACCTCGCACTTCCAGTGGGCACAGGGACTGCCCATTAAAGCCCCCTCTGAATTGAAGATTATTAGAACAGTGTTAACATCTTTATGACTTAAAATAGCATGATAATTTATCGTGGGTGTGACTTGTATTTCTCTTTCTCCGTCTTTAGAATATCCAATCAGCGAGAAGCTAAGTGCGTTGTCAGATGCGGTCACAAAACGAAGGGTAGAGTTTGCTCAATCGTTTGCAGATGAAAGTGGATTTTAGTAAAAGAGGATTAAATCTAAAAAAATTACTTAATACTATAAAAAAACCAAACTTCAACTACAATGAGTAAAAAAAGATCAATTGAAGATGAACGACGCATTTTTCAAGAAAAATGGGAACAACAATGTTTTTGTGTCCAAAACAAGAATAAAATGTTATGCCTGATTTGCAAAAACTCTATTTCAGTTTTTAAGGAGTATAATCTTAAAAGACACTATGAGACAAATCATAAAACAAATTATGACCAATACGTTTCAAAATTTCGTGAAGAAAAATTGGCAAATTTGAAATCAACTCTTCAAAAACAACAAAATGTATTCACTAAATTTTCTGAAGACATACAACTGCTGCAAAAGTTAGTTATACATTATCCCATTAAAAAGCAAGCAGATCGAAAACATTTACTGAATGTGATTTTGTTAGTGAATACTTAATCAAAGCAGTGGAAGTAGTATGTCCAGCATAAATGAAAAAGTTTTAAAGCGTTAGCTTAAGTCGAAACACTGTAGTGAAGTTGATTAAATAGCCGAAAATTTGAGATCAGCATCATTCAACAAGATTAACATTTAAAGCCTACTCGATTGCAATTGATGAAAGTACAGATATTCGAAATATCGCTCAGCTGGCCATTTTTATTCGGGGAGGCGATGTTAATTTAAAAATAAATGAAGAACTTATGGAAGTCATTTCTATGCATACTACTACCACTGGAGCTGATATTTTTGATGCACTTATGGAAGTTTTAAAAAAGTACAAGTTACCATTAGATAAATTGGTTTGTCTTGCAACTGATGGCGCACCTACCATGACCGGTATTACCAAAGGAGTTGTTGCAAAATTAAAAGAAACGTGCAAACAACACGGAAACAATAACTTTGAACATTTTCATTACATTATTCATCAACAAGTACTGTGCTCCAAAGTTTTATATATCGGACATGTTTTAAAAATTTTCGCAAAAATTGTAAATTATATTCGAGCACATAGGCTTAATCATCGTCAATTCCCCACATTTCTGGAAAACATCGAAAGTGAATTCACCGATCTACCATATCATACAAAAGTTCGATGGCTTTCGAGTTAAAGTATTAAAACTATTTTTCAAACTGCTGGACGAAATCCTAATTTTCTTAGAAACAAAAAGATACGAATGTGCAGAATTAAAAGATGGACAATGGCAAAAGGACCTGGCCTTCTCAATTGATATCACAAGCACCTTCATCAACTTAATCTTAAGCTTCAAGGCAAAAAAAAATAGTCTTGTTACAACACTATTTGATAACATTAACGCTTTTAAACAAAAATTATTTCTTAGGCGAAAACAAATAGAAGAAAATCTGTCTCACTTTAAAAGCTGCCAATATATATATCCATTAAATCCCCTAAATTAAAATTTACAGAATATGATCCCCAAATTAAATTGTTAGAAATAGAATTCGATCAAAGATCTTCTGATTTCAAAAGCTGTGAATTACAATTTCGTCTTTTTACTTCACCTCTATCTATGGGCATTCAACTTGATGAAAATTTGCAAATGGAATTGATTGAGATCCAATGTGATTCTTTGCTGAAGCAAAATTATATGGAATTAGGAGAATTCCAGATTTTTACACATATTTATCAATAGATCAATTTCCTAAGATGTTATTCTTTGTTACGCCTATAATGGCTATGGAAGTACTTGTTTATAGGAGCAATTATTTTCTTTAATGAAAAACAACACAAAAATTCAGAAAAGTCAGGATTAACCAATAACATTTATCAACAATTTTAAAGATCGCATCAGCTCAGCATATTCCACCAAACTTTGATGATTTGCTGTATGAAAACGGTGCCAAACATCTTCTAAAAAGTAATATTGGGACCGGGGCATCCTTGGCAGGTAAAAATAAACTTATTTTAAGCCGTAATATCTGTAAACTTATGTGCCAGTGTATGTAAAAAAATCACAGTTATAAATATAAATAATTATGTGTGATCACACAATTAATAGCTATCAGATTTTTCAGTCATGTACTTAACTTTAGGTACAACTTGCCTTAAGCTTACTGGAATATAACTTTTAAACTTTGTGGTGCTTGTTAACATATCATTCTATACAATAAATGTAAATAAAATCATTTTTTAAAAAAAGTTTAATTTTAAGATTAAAATATTTAAAATTTTTATGAATATAATGTGCAATATCTAAAGATGTTAAATGTTTAGTTTTTTTAAAAAAAGTACTCATTGTATTGGAAATAATTAAATTTTGTAACATGCAGGATATATGAGTGCTACAGGTAAAGTAGATTTTCAGAAAATGTGTAGGATCTACACACAAGAAAAACCCATTTTAAGAAAATCAAAAGTAAGGATATTTTTCATCATGATTTTAAAAATAAGTATTTAAAGTCAATAGGATTAGTGTGCTTTATTTTATTACCTTTGTTTTTCTCTTAGTTTGAAGTTATTGCTGTTTAGATTTCTTTGTAAGCTTCGCAAACACATGTGTCATCAATGATTCACAGTATATTCCATATAATAAAACACTAATATCTTATACATTAATTTTTTACTACTTTTATACTTTTCTTTAAACACTATCCTTGCATGATATTATAGTATTATTTAGATTAATTTATTAGATAAATATGTAGCTGAAATGTCTTGTTAAAATTATAAAAATAAATCTGTTTAAAGTTAATTTTAAAAACAAAAAGAGAGACTACAGTGTTCAAAAATTTTGTCCCTTTAAAAGGGGGAGTAGCATTCCTTTTATCATATTAAAATTCACCTTTCCAGCTTTCTTTTTGTATAATTATAAAAAAGATTATACAGTAACAGAATTAGCGAGGTATCCTTTATTTTTTAAAACCAAATTTTTTAAAAAAAAATGCAAATTGTGAAACCTTTTAACGATTTGGTAACCTTAAATTCTTACTTAATAATTTCTTATTATAACTTTCATTTTCATTTTTTGTATTAAAAAAACCTTGACATTGTGTCTAATAGATGCATAATATAATCATTCCATAAATTGTATTTTATTAATTTTTGAACATTGAGAGCATGCGGCCCCCGACCTAATATAAAATAGGTCATGTGGCCCGCAATATCATGTGAGTTTGACATGCCTGTTCTATGATATATAATAGAGAGCAAAAAAGAATTGAATAACAATGAGGTATTTTTATGCATAAGTGTTGGTGAATTATATTTGAGAGTTCACTGTTTCTTTAGAAGAGATGCTGATTTAGATGGGCAAAATCTAAATTCAAATTTATACATTAGTTAAATTTTAGTAGCTATTTCCATTTTTTAGCCCTTTTTACTCTTATTAAAATACCTTGTGTTATTATGGCCAAAACATGTATGCGTGGATGGGGCTAGAATCTCAATTCTGTTTTGATCTGCAAAATCTTAAAAAACACTTCCAGTTGCTGTCATAAGATATCCCTAGTCGGTAAGTAAGATATTTTGATCTCTGTAAATAATTGACGCCTGTCTGAGAGTTGGATAGTTGTATCTATATTTTGAGGTATAAAAAATAGTATCAGATGCGGAGAAACATCAAGAGGTGTGATATATATGAGTTACTCATCTGGGATAGTACAACATAAGATAATCATCATCATGTAATGTAATGTAATGGGTGTAAGAACATGATAACCCGAACACAGCGCGTGGTAGCAACACGATGAAAAGTTCATCGAAAGTGAATCTACCATCCTAGGATAAAAGTGTTACGTCTCTCTTTCTCTCTCTCTCTCTCTCTCTCTCTCTCTCTCTCTCTATATATATATATATATATATATATATATATATATATATATATATATATATATATATATATTTATATATACATATAATTTATATATACATATACATATATACATATATATATATATATATATATATATATATATATATATATATATATATATATATATATATATATATATATATATATATATATATAACATGTTTCAAAGTCAGAAATCAGACTTAATTTTTAAAAAGTATCTTTATTCGATGAAATCTATACAAGCTATGATGCTGAGAAGAGAGAGAAAAAGAACGCCAAAGTGAAATCTAAGTGTTTTACCACTTAAAAAGCAGATGTGATAAGTATCGCGGATTTTATGAATATACTTGAAAGTTAATGCTGACATATGGGCTATTAAATCTAACGATTTGGAATTAGACATGTTTATTGGCTAGGCCATATGTTCGGAAGAAATAAATGGGTGATTAGTTTGATACTTGAAGATCAAATGAAAAAAATGTGAGTTAAGTGCTAGATAGGGAATTTAATTTTTAATCTAATTTAATTATCCTTACATATATATATATATATATATATATATATATATATATATATATATATATATGTAGGATGTGATATATGATTGGGTAGATCTGTCATTTCAGTGAAAAGTGAAATTTGTAATTGGGAAATTTAGGTTTTCTTATGTTTCTTTTAACAAAATTAAATCCGGAGAGTATTTCTCATACTTCGAAACTAGCAGCGATGAGAATAAAAGCCCTTTGGGATTGGGTAGGGAAGGGAATTCTTTTCTAGCTCAGTTTGTACCCGGTTATCAAACGCGTTTCCCTTTACTAACGTGTTTCCTTTTGAGGCTACATCAATATTTCTCAAACTGTGACACACTCCCCCTTAGGGAAACGTAATAACCCTACATGGGAGGGGAGGGGCGAGTATATCGAAAAGTCAAAAACAAAAGGTTATTTTAAAAAATTACTCAATTTCCTGAAAGGAAGCTAAACAAAATACATTCTGACATAGTAAAAAAGGAAATTATACAATTTCACTCATATAAGTACTACACATTGCATTTGATATTTTATTTGGCACTACTTAGTTAAGACCAAATTTAAAATTTACCAGTGCCCCACGGGCATGTCCTAAAATCATATACAAAATTTAATATCTCGATAGTTTGTATGGTTTATAATTTAAGTCGTACTGTAGCTTTACGCCAAAGTATATTATTTTTGAATTAAATACATTGTTGTTGTATGAAGGGGGCACGATGAAAATTATGATTAAAAATTGGGTCGCAAATATTGAAAGTTTGAGAAGCACTGGGCTATATTATGACGATGGTTGATGCGGGAGACTCGTCTTGTAAACGAACCACAATATATACAAATAAACATTACTACTTCAACAGAAATGTAATGAACAACTAATAATGGCTCTTAGGATTACTTGAAAACACCACTAAGTGTCAATGAATGTTAACAATACAGTAAAGAAAGAATTTAAGATTATTAATAAAAGCGAAATTGACTTACTTGAAAGATAATAGTGCATTGTGTGTTCATGCTTAGCTAGGAGGGATGATATAAATATCAAATTCGCATGAAAGGGAAAAAATGCTAGTGTATGCAATTAATTACCTTTTCAGCATAAATCGAACGACGCTGGATAAACAGACGGCAGTGCTTCTCAAAATTTCAATGTTTGCGACCCAATTTTCAAACATAGTTTTTATCGCGTCCCCCTCCGTACGATAACAATGTACTGAATTCAATATTAATGTATTGTGACGCTAAGGCTACAATACAACTGAAATTATAAACAGAACAAAGTATTAAGATAAGTATTAAATTTTGTATATAATTTTGTATATGACAAGCCCATGGAAAAGTCACTATTAATTATTAAACTTGATCTTATCTTAGAATTGATAACTTAGTTAACCCACACAAATACCTTGTGCAGTACTTACACATTATTATATCAGTAGACATCGGTCAGAAGATGCTTTGTTTTGCTTCTTTTCGGTAGAAATTAATAATTTTTTTAAAAAAAAAATAATCTTTTAGTTTCAACTTTTCGATATGCTCACGCCCCCCACGAAGGGTTATAACGCCTCACAGTTTGAGAAACGCAGGTATAAAAAGAAAAGCAGCGAAAGTGGATTTATCAATCGGAAACTGCATTTGAATAATGGTTATTTGTGAAAATATGTTATGACTCACATATAAGAAAGAGAAATGACTACCTGCGCGTATCAGAACAATAACGGCGGGATTGTGACCTGTCGAGAAATGGGTTTATCGTTTTTTGTTGTTGCTACTCGCATTGGTCGAAATCTGACGGCTGTCATACGAATATAGAACTTATGGACTTGAGAGGGTAATACTGAAGGACATGAGGGATCTTAACGGCCTCTCACCTCTAACGTTTAAAATGAAAGACATGTTGTCAGATCAGCTTTGTAGGATCGTACAGCCACATCCCACCCCTTGAGACAGGAGTGAGCTTGATTTCAGCACAAGTATGTGTGATCTAGGGATTGCAATACCGGTATACCGAGATACCAAATACCGGGATACCGGGATACCAAATACCGGTATTTTGAGCGATTTGTGCAGTTTTGAGCTACCGATATTCACAAGTTTAAGTACCGGTTTTTTTGGTATTTGCTAGAAATTTATTAAAATTGTCTCCACTATATGTTAAGGGATCACCAACATCGCATAATAATATACGTTTTTATTTTTGTATCTTCCTAACGGGTGAAATTAATTAAACTGTAAATACAAAGCTGTATCGTACAGTTAAGAGAAGTGATAAAATATGTGAATCATCCAAAGAGGTGGCCAAAAATATCCTGTTACAGCTCAGAATGATACTGCACACGCTCAGGATTTGTAGACTGATATTTATATCTGTGAAAACAAGGTCGTAATTATGTAGAAAGCGCGTAATATTTTGATATTTTTTTAATTGGTGGGTTTGTTATTCACACTATATTTGTATATCATACTTTAAGTTTCAAAATACGTTATATATATATATATATATATATATATATATATATATATATATACTCATAAAATAATAACCCATAATAATGAATGAGAATAACTTTAAAAAACTTAAAAAATCAGTTGATAATACTTCGGTTTGGTTTCATTATTTACATGATGAAAAGAAAATAGTGGCACAATGTAAAAAATACTCTAGTGATATTAAAATGAATGGAGGAAGTACAAACGGGGACTCCATACACATTTAAAAACGAAACATGATACAAAATTGTTAAAGTGGAAAGAATATAATTGCGATGAAGATATAAATTTGAGCACACTTTCTAAGCCCAAGCCATCAGGAATTTTAGATTATTTTGGAAAAAAAATAAATCGGATGAAATTATTACACAAAATTACCTTCCAGGCTTAATGGCAATGCAATTGATGCATTGTTTTTTTAAGATCACATTTCAAAAATTTGTACTAGTATCTCTGACTTAAAAGCGATAGTTACTACTTTTTGTGATTTAAATAAATAAGATGTTCCTTTACTTGTGTGTGTGTTCTTTATATACTGTTATAATTTATAAGTTACAAGATAGGGGCAATGCTTTTCTGTGAAGAAGAGGAATCGATGTCCAACTCTTCGCACTCAGAAGAAGAGAACATAGAGATTTTGAAAAAACCCTTGACGTTGGTCGAAAAAAATTAGAGAAAGCAATTTACTCTAAAACAAATTTTAATATTGTTCAACGAAAAAAAGTATTAGTTTCAACAAAATCATGAAACAAAAGATGCATTTGTTCGACTCGACTGAAAATCCATCACCAAACAATATAAAACTATGTGAGGCTTTAAAAACAATTCCTCCAAAGTCAATTGAAGCCGAGATAATATTTTCTGCTGCCGGATAGTTCGTCATAAAACTTAGAACTAGGGTGAATGATAAAAGTATAAATTGCTTATGCTTTCTGAAATCCTATTTTAAAAATGAATAATCAATTTATTATATATGTATTGTATTTTTAGCTCATTATATAAATAAGTATTAATTTTGGAATTTATATGTATCCTTATTGTATATAATTATTATTGATTGTGTATTTAAAAATAACTTGTTTTT
The DNA here is from genome assembly GCA_019973935.1 of Trichonephila clavipes. Classification (NCBI taxonomy): domain Eukaryota; kingdom Metazoa; phylum Arthropoda; class Arachnida; order Araneae; family Nephilidae; genus Trichonephila; species Trichonephila clavipes. The sequence continues at coordinate 171,831 of BMAU01019750.1, read as the reverse complement.
AATTTTTTTTTAATTTTGATGTATTCCAGGGAATTCCGGGAACGACAATTACATTTCCGGTTGATTGATTGAATATTAACGTCACACTGTTCAGCTACACGAGGGCTTTTGGCGACGGACCACGTAATTTTGAACCATGTCAAGTGACGTGGACGACACCTGAGCTGGCACCCCCTCTCCGAACTACCACACCAACGGGAGGACGTTTCAGCTCTCGACAGATTTAACGTGCATCGCTGCCCTACACGGCGGGTCTTTAGTGGTACTGGGATCGAACCTGTGACAAAGCAAGCCACGGTCCGATACCTATACCACTCGGCTACCGCGGCCACATTACATTCCCGGACATTCCCGGTATTGGAAAAACTCGGGAAATCAGAAACCCTAGTCTGCATATAGTGTACTGATATGGGCAGCCATTGTGTACACGACACCAACATCTTTCATTTGCGACTTTGGTAGTTTGAATAGCCCACGTTGCATTTCTCAGATCTGAAGGCCAGTAGCTGTGTCCTATCGTAGAAGCTTCGCAGACGTCATTCTTTGTAAGAAAAAGTCTAAGACCGCTTACTGCCCATCGTGTCAATTAAAATTTCAAAAAGTATGAATTAAATGGACTAAAATTCTAATCTTATATATATATATATATATATATATATATATATATATATATATATATATATAGTGTTATTATTTATTTAATATTAATTTTTGTTATAAAATTGGATTTAAAAAATTTTCTAAATGTTCCCCTTTTATATACAAGCCCGCGTGTACTTTATTTTTTCATTAAAATGTATTAAAATTTATTTTAATGAAAATGGATGATGGATGAAGAGTAAACGAAATGGATGATGAGTAAACGAAAATGAATTTGATAGAAAAGAGGTCTTGCATATACTGTGTGTATATATATATATATATATATATATATATATATATATATATATATATATATATATATATATATATATATATATATATATATATATATATATATATAAAACATTAATAATCCAAATATTCATTTGAAATTAAAAAAATACATATTATATATAATTAACAGGATTAGTTAAATATTGTTTTAGATTCTGTTTTCTACATTAACTTTTCATATTTACTTGAATAAAAATTGATCAACTTCAATAAAAAGTGAAGAAAAGTGAATTGTTAAATGGATGATGAGTAAACGAAAAGGAATTTGATAGAAAAGAGGTCTTGCATATACTGCGTGTATATATATATATATATATATATATATATATATATATATATATATATATATATATATACCAAACATTAATAATCCAAATATTCATTTGAAATTAAAAAAATACATATTATATATAATTAGTAGGATTAGTTAAATATTGTTTTACATTCTGTTTTCTACATTAACTTCTCATATTTACTTGAATAAAAATTGATCAACTTCAATAAAAAGTGAAAAGTGAATTGTTAAAAATTTCACTCATCTGTATTTATGTATTTACCCCTCAAAATAATTATTATAAACTCATTAGCTTAAATATACCAAATTTAGTTTCCTTAATTCAAAAAGATGATTCTTTAATTCCCTTTATTTTTTAAAAAATATTTTTAAAGCCAACAATCAGTACAATTGGCATCAAGCATTTGAGATTTAAAAATTAAAGTTTAGTTTTTTTTTCTTTGATTTTAAGCATTAATGAATAAAGGTTGTAAAACCATGTAAAAGAACTTTTAAAAGATTAAAAAAGAGTAGGATTGAACTTTAAATCGAATTCAAACTCAAGTAATTTATTGTTGATTGATAGATTACACTCATGGACAAAAAAATTAGCGCACCAAGAAATAATTGCGGGATCGTAACGAAACTTGGCATGAAGGTACATGTCGAGGAGACATGCAAATGATTAGAAATGCAGCGTGATTGCGCATTACGTATAGCTGGTAAAGGGCGCTTAACGTCGTTCTTCGTGGAGCATAAAACAGGTAACCAAAGCTTGTTTGAGTCTGCAGAATCGTTTACAGAGAAAGAGGCGAGGTAGACATGTCATAACGCCGTTTTCGAAGACAATATGAGCAGCTGTTGCAGTTTAAGGGGGGAGCAATCATCGGCATAATGGAAGCTGGGTGATTAGCTAGACGAGTAGCTCGTCAGTTAGGCCGCTCTAATTGTATTGTGAGGAAATGTTGGGACCAGTGGATCCAAGAGATGTCATTTACACGAAGACCAGGCTCAGGACGCCCTCGACAGACCAATCGTCGAGAAGACCGCCACATCGTAAGAAATGCACGCGTACAGCCAACTGCTTCATCGGCCGGCCTCCAGGCACAGGTAGCGCCTTCACTAGGGGCCCCTGAGTCTTTTCGAACCAAACGAAGGCGCCTGGCTGAAGGACATTTGGGATCACGGCGCCCATTACATGTTCTGCCCTTGACGCCCACCTATCGACGCCTCCGTTTGGAGTGATGCCTCGCACGAGGAAACAGGACTGCAGCGGAATTGAAGCATGTCGTTTTAGTGACGAATCCAGATTCAATCTCAGCAGTGATTGCAATCGTGTTCGTGTGTGGAGATCCCGTGGTGAGCGCCCCAATCCTGCCCCTGCTTTACAACGACACACTGCTCCCACAGCTGGTGTGATGGTATAGGGTGTCATTGCCTTCAATACATGGTCACCCCTAGTATTGATCCGTGGCACCATGACAGCCCAGCGGTATGTCCATGACATCTTGCAACCAGATGTGTTGCCACTCATGCAACGGCTCCCAGGAGCCATTTTTAACAAGACAGTGCTTGGTCTCACACGGCAAGGGAGTCACAGGACTGTCTCCGCATGGTTACTACCCATCTTTGACCTGCCCAATCCCCAGATTTGTTTCCAATCGAGCATATATGGGATCATTTGGGACATTCGCGCTGGAGGAGGTTCAACAGGGTATTAAATCCTCCGGGTTTTTTTGCCTTTTTTTTATTTCCTAATCATTTACTTATATCAGAATAGTCATTGCGTATGTAAAATTTCGGTTCGTTTTGACGACTCCTTCTTGGTGTCTTCACTCTTGGAGGTAATACGAAGGCTACTTCATTGAACCACGTAATTTTGAAACATGGTCAAGTTACAAATACTATACCTGAGACGACACCCCATTCTTCAACCTCGATTCCACGACAAAGTGAGGATTTTGACTCTTGACAGATTAAACATGTATCATCCCCTCTTCAAGGTGGGTTTTTAGTGCACTAGGACTAATTTGTGACTAGACAAGACCAGCAACGATTTAGCGATCATGACTTATAGAAAATATTTTTATAAAATAGGATTATATATGAAATACTTATATTAAATCTTAAGTAAATAAATGTATCCCAATAATGAATAGAAATTTCCCATCTCTGTCAAATTCTATAATTCAATTTATTGATGTAGTGGGGAAATATTCAATGAAACTTCTTAAATTAAACAATATCCAATTCAAATGCAAGCTAGTTTACAATTAGAATAAAAAATTAAAAGAATATTTTTTTTAAAAAAAATTGGTTCGTGGAATAAATATTCAGGTTATTTTTTTTCATGTATTTGAGACAAGGAATTTTATTTCGCATGTATATGAACATCCCTAGTAACTCTTAAGACCATTTATAGCGTTTTAAGTATCAAACAGTAAAAAAACTAAACTCAGTGGCGCAACAACCCATGAGGGTCAAGGCCTACTGTGCCCATTTCAGTTTTCGTGACCTTGCTTACGAATAAATATCAAACAATAATTTAGAAAAAATAACTTTTTTTACTCTAAAATGTTTTAGGTTAACGTATATTTTTTTGAATGAAAAAAAAATCAATTTTTATGTTAAGAATTATAATAAATACAAAAAGTCAATAGTTTTAAGCAATATAGTCATGCTGATTGAATCTCAAACGTACGACTTGATAAAAAAATAAATAAATAAAAACCAGTTCTGAACACAAGTGCGTGATCAAGGCCACTCGTCCATATTGGCAAGGCATAGGATGGAACTTCGAAGAAAGAAGTAACAGCTTAGGGGTGTCGCGTCTCGCTCAACAGGGTGAGGCTAAAAATTTGGAAATTCGTCTGTAATATAATTCATATAGATCAAGAATGACAGTAATGACAGATAAACAACGTCCCAGACAGATAAACAACAATCAAGAATGACAATTGAACAACATGTATTAAGTTTTGAAAAGTCAACAAATAAAAACAAAAAAAAATCTATCGAATTCCGTTTAACTCTTTATAAGGCCATTTTTTTCTAGTAATGTTATATTACAATATTTTTGAGATTGAATGAGTGAGGGAATATTAACGTGTGTCGCACTGCTCAGCTACTTGAGGGCTTTTGGCAATGGACCTCATAGTTTTGAACCATGGTCAAGTGACGAGGACGACACCTGAGCTGGAACCCCTCTCCTAACTACCACACCGCACCAACGGGAGGACGTTTCAGCTCTCGACAGATTTAACGTGCATCGCTTCCCTACACGGCATTTTGGAATTGAGATTGATTTGTAAAAATAAATTCATTTAGTTTATTACATAAAATTTATTTGATTCTTTAAGATCCGTTTTTTTGTGGTATGTGCCGAAATATTGACCACGCGAGGGCGCTGGTGTGCGCACATCTGTATTAAAATTGTAAAGATCGTGAGAGTGTGTGTGTGTAACTTGTATCGTAGGATGTAAGCCGCATCGCGGCAATTCGTATCTAATTAAACATTATTATACCAAAATTATCTCATGGAATTATTGTGGACTGTCTTAACTAATTCGCCCGGATACACACTCCTTTCGTTCGAAATAATTATGGACATTGCTTCGTTTATAATTCGCTACATGGTGCATCGGCCTTGAAGGACATTCGCTGCGTGATGGGGGGTGAGTACTTTCGTTTTGTCTAACTTTGAATTCGGTATTTGGCTAGTTAAGCTTATTTCTCATCATTTCTGATTTTGGTTTATTCGTAACTGTCGGTATTTGGAAGGTTGCTCTGGTATAGTTTTGTTTATTTGAATGCATATTGTTAAGCTGAATTTTGTTTGAAAGTTGTACTAAGTTGCATTCAGAATTGGTGTTGTCATTTGTATATTTGTTTGCAATTATAGTGTTTTGGTTTAAAATGGATGCAGCAAATAAGGCTATATTAGAAAGAACGAAAAAGACTCGGTCTGTTTCGAGATCCCTCGTGACAAAACAAATTAATAAATTAGAATCCGAAATAAGCAATACAGCTGATAAAACAACAGTACATGAGATATATATGCAATTAATTTCTAAATTTGAAGAGCTGAGTACACTCGATAAGGAAATTGAGAATTTAATAGATATTGAGAGTCTAGAAGAAGAAATCGTAACTCGCGAAGAATATCGAGATAAATTTATAATTTGGAAAATCCGTGCTGAACGTTATGTAGAATCAGTTTCGAACACTGCTATTCAAAATTCGGTGGAAAATCAACCACAAAACATAGCACTTCCTTTAAATAGTACAATTAGTTCTGTTTTATCAAATCAACCGCGTTTACCTAAACTCACATTAGAATCTTTTTCGGGCAAGGATATCAGTAGTTTTCCCAGTTTTTGGGCTAGATTTAAATCCGCAGTACATGAAAATTCGAGTTTAAATGATGTGGACAAATTTTCCTATTTGAAATCGGTTGTCACATCTGATGCAGAATTGGCTATACGAGGCTTAACTCTAACATCGGAAAATTATGCAAAAGCAATTAAAATTTTAGAAAATCCGTTCGGACGTAAAGAACTTATTGTTGACTTTCATATGAATCGCTTGTTAAATCTGACCCCTGTCCGTAAATCGTTTGATATTATTGCGTTAAGAAATTTATATGATCAGTTAGAAATTAATATAAGGGGACTTGAATTTCTTGAAATCTCTCCGGATTCCTATAGTTGTCTATTGTTTCCGGTAATTATAAAAGCTATTTCCCCTGATTTAGCATTAGAATATAATAAAAAACATAATGAAACACAATCACAAATCACTGATTTAATTGCATATTTGCGAAGCGAAGTAGAAAGTCGCGAACGCACAGAACTTTTAGTAAAACCGCATGACCTAGAATTGAAAAATAAAAATTCCTATTCCAATACTAAGTATTTCGAAAGAACGTCTCATAGCTATCCACAGTCAAATCGAAAGGTTCAAGGTCATTCTCGATTCCACCCATCTCATAAATCGTTTTCCTCTGCAAACGAACTGTTGACGGCTGCATTTTCGGATTGCTTATTTTGTTTCGAGAATACTCATATGTCTGATTTGTGTGAGAATTTATGCGTTCAGAAAAAAAAAAAGCTAAATTAATTAAAGAAGGGAGATGTTTCATTTGTTGCAACACTGGTTGTTATGTTAAAAAGTGCAAGAAAGAGGTTTGTTCGTATTGTAAAGGTCGACATGCACGTGCTATTTGTTTTAAGTTAGAAAAATCTAAGCAAAATTCGCATTTGGATTTGGAGGAAAAGAATGTTGACGTTAAAACTAAGTCTTCAAATTCTGTTTTTCATAACAGAGGTGGAGTTTTATTGAAATGTGTGGAGGCCGAAATTATAGGTCGTTCTTCATCGGATAAGATATTTTGCCTTTTTGATAATGGAAGTGAGAAGTCGTTCATTAAAAGAAATGTGTCTCGGAGGTTGGGGTTGAAAATATTGGGTTCGGAAAGGCTAAGTTTTCGTTCGGTTGTAAAACTCCTAAAAAACAAACTTGTAGTAAGGTCGAGGTTAGGCTAAGGAATATATTAAGCGGAGAAGAGACTGTGATTGAGGCATTGGAAATTGAGGAAATTTCAAAGGCAACACTTAGCCTACCTAATCCAGATGCGTGGGCAGAAATGGAGTCAAAAGGGTTTAGGCTAACATTCAGTTGTAATGAATCTTCTGAGAATTGTGAAATTTCATTGTTAATAGGTTCCGATTTTTATTGGTCTTTAAAACATCGGATAAAAAGATTAGATTCATCATTGGTTGCAGTCGAGACTAGGCTAGGATGGTCTCTTCAGGGAAGGTGTGATGAGCGGAGTGATTGTACTTCGGTACATTTGGTTCACAGTGAAGATGAATCGATTTCGACTGAGCTAAGGAGGTTTTGGGAGATAGAAAGTTTAGGAATACTTGACAAGGGTTCGATGACTTTAGGTAATGGGGATGAAGAGATACTTAGTGAGTTTGATAAATCAGTTAATTTCGTAGATGGTCGATATCGTGTAAATTTGCCATGGAAACCAGGTATGAGAGAGGCTTTACAAAATAATAAAACTGTCGCACGTAAGCGTTTTGAGGGGTTGGTTCGTAGGTTTAAATGTGATCACGAGTTGTTCTGCGAGTATAAGGATGTAATTGATGACTATGTTAGGGAAGGTATTGTTGAGCGTACTTCTTGTGATTCTTTATTGGATAGTCAGGGATTTTACCTACCCCCATCATGCAGTGATACGTAGCGACAAAACCACAAGTCATATTAGAATAGTATTTGATGGTTCAGCACATGAAGATGGACAGTCATCGTTAAACCAAAGTTTATATACGGGACCAAATTTGCATCCCAACATTTTAGAACTGCTTTTATGTTTTCGAAAAAGTCCTGTAGCATTTACAGCTGATGTAAAATCGGCTTTTCTTCAAATTGAATTAGATTTCCGTGATCGAGATTTTACACGTTTCTTCTAGACTGATAATTTGAATAAAGAGCCATACGTTTTGAATTTCACGAGAGTTCTTTTTGGACTTCGACCTAGCCCATACCTTCTCGCAGCAACTTTAAAACATCCTTTTTAAGAAGTACAGAGAGCAATATCCTCATACATTTGAGTTGCTAAATAGTTCCATTTATGTTCATGACCTCATTTGTGGTCAGAATGATGTTCCGGACGCTCTACGTACTACCTTGGAGTGCTTGCAAATATTCAGTGACGCAGGCATGTTATTGCGCAAATGGAGAAGTAATTCGAAACAACTTAATTTGTTATGGCAGCAAGAAGGTGTCAAAACGGAATCCTCTGAAACTAGTGCTATTGATCTTAGACCTCCAACGAAGGTTTTAGGACTTGCTTGGGATCCAGAAAATGATTTAATTTATTTTGATCCAAAGGATCTATTGAAGTTTATTATTCTGAGTGTGGTTGGTCGCATCTTCGACCCCATTGGAATTCTTGGCCCATTCGTTATCAAATTGAAATGTCTTCTTCAGGAACTTTGGACTCTAGGAGTAGAATGGGACTCTGAACTTCCCCCAAAGCTACGACACAAGTGGCAGCAGTGGAGTAGCGAAGCTGAGGGCTTGACTGAGATAAAGATACCACGGTTCTATTTAGGTAACATAGATCAAGAAATATCTAAGTGTGAAATACATTGTTTTTCAGACGCGAGTAAATCAGCTTATGGAACAATATTATACTTGCGGTTTGTTACTTGTAATAACGAAATCGAAACTAGTTTCATTTGTTCAAAAGGTCGTGTGGCACCTTTGAAATCATTGACGCTTCCTCGTCTTGAACTGACAGCAGCCTTATTGTCAGCTAGGTTGGCCAAACAGGTGTCATCTTGTCTCAAATTTGATGCTAATATATATTATTGGACCGATTCTCTCATTTCGTACTACTGGATACGCGGCGATTCTTCAGCGTTCAAACCATACATTAAAAATCGTGTTCAAGAGATACAATTGCTCTCTGATCCGATGCAGTGGGGACACTGTCCAGGAAAGGACAACCCTGCTGATCTCCTTTCGCGTGGTACATCTGCCGTCAAGTTAGCACAGAATGAGCTGTGGTAACATGGCCCACCTTGGCTTAAACTAACACCCGATCTTTGGCCAAATCGTCACCGAGATATTTTAGATTCAGAGCTCTGCTCGGAAGAATTAGAACATCGTTCTAGTGTGCATGTGGCAGTTACTCAACAGCGGGAAGCTCTTGTTGACATAAATCGATTCAGCAGCCTTAAGAAACTTTTGAAAACGACTGCTTGGGTTTTCCGATTCGTGAACAATGCTAGAAACATTTACAAATCGATGGACTTCTACATTACTGCAGATGAAATACAAAATGCTGAATATTTTTGGCTTAAATGTGTTCAATCCGAATTTTATTCAGCTGAGATATTAGCCTTAAAACAAAACGAACAACTTCGATCTAGCTCTGAAATAAAGAGTTTAGTGCCGTATTTGGATGAAAACAATTTATTACGACTTACTGGACGGTTGCTTGAAGCAGACTTATGCTTTGGTGAAAAGCATCCTGTTATTCTTCCTCGACGCTGTAAATTTACAGAATTACTTGTTATTAGGGAACATGAACGAATTGGTCATTGTGGCGTATCTGCAACTTTGACTCAACTTCGGAAAAAATATTGGGTACCTAAGGGTCGTCAGTTAGTAAAAACAATGATTCGAATCTGTCTCGTTTGTAAAAATACAGTGCCAAACCAGCTGACCAGTTAAGTGGTCAGTTGCCCCGAGATAGAATCACCCAATCTCCTCCTTTCCAAAGTGTAGGAATTGATTTTACAGGTGCAATACTTGTTAAGGACAATCAAGGGACTCGCAAGTCTTATGTTTCTTTGTTTACATGTGCAGTCACTCGTGCCGTACACTTAGAACTTGTGTCGGACATGTCCACAAAGTGTTTTTTACTTGCTTTACGGAGATTCCTCGCTCGTAGAGGTAATTGCAAGGTAATATACTCCGATAATGCACGTACATTTAAAGCAGCTGAAAGGGAGCTAACATATTTTGCCAACATCTTGAAAGACAGTGAATTTCAAAGTTTTGTCGCAGATAAAGGTATTCACTGGAAGTTCATAGTTGAACGTGCGCCTTGGTGGGGTGGATTTTACGAACGTCTTGTTAAAACTATAAAGGATCCTTTACGTAAAATACTTGGCAGGGCACTTCTAACATTTGAAGAACTTTTAACGATACTTTCAGAAGTTGAAGTCATCGCGTTAATCATCGACCACTGACATACGTGGAGAATGATCCAGGAGAGTCGGAACCGCTAACACCGGCCCACTTCCTCGAGTTAGGTTATGGTGACTCTAAATATCCTATACATTTCATCGAACTGATCGACGCCACTACGGCAAAGGAGTCGTACAAGAAAAGAAAGACTTACCGAACTCTTCTTTTAAAACAACTTTGGAGACGCTGGAAAGAACAGTATTTGCTCCAGTTAAAAACAGCTAATCATTTTAAAACACCATCTGTTCATAAGAATTTAAAATTAAACGACGTAGTTCTTGTTGAAGGAAATGTAAAATCAAAATTATTGTGGGAACTTGGAATAATCAAAGAAATATTTATTGGAAGAGACGATAACGTTAGATCTTGTCTTGTAAAAACTTTTAAAGGTCTCTTCAAAAAACCCATTCAATTGCTGTACCCTTTAGAAATTGTATAATATACTTGTACTAATTTGTTTATATTTTTCAGATTAATGGTAGGAGATTACACATTATTATTTAATCTCTGTTAAATTTATTTTTTGTGAAATCTTGAGGTATGTATCCTAGTATTTGTTCGTTTGTAAATTGAAGCTTTGTCATCTTTAAGTTTCATTATATTGTGTACTTTAATGTATATTTACTTTTTTTCTTTCTAATATGTATAATTTAGATTTGATTAGTAGTATTGTATCAGTATTTTCTTTGTAAGAATTGTATTTGAATAATTGTTTGTATTAATTGTGGTTCGATATTTACTGGGTGAACATTCTGTTCACCGGTGGGGTGTGTGCCGAAATATTGACCACGCGAGGGCGCTGGTGTGCGCACATCTGTATTAAAATTGTAAAGATCGTGAGAGTGTGTGTGTGTAACTTGTATCGTAGGATGTAAGCCGCATCAAGGCAATTCGTATCTAATTAAACATTATTATACCTAAATTATCTCATGGAATTATTGTGGACTGTCTTAACTAATTCGCCCGGATACACACTCCTTTCGTTCGAAATAATTATGGACATTGCTTCGTTTATAATTCGCTACATGGTAAGTATGCTTATCCCCCCCCACACACACACATTGTAGACTATTAAAAAAGTAGGAGGCTTAATGCCCCTTAATATGTTTTGTTTTATATTTATAAAATTTATTTTGTAAATACTACAAACTGGAAAACGAATATGAATTTTATATGATCTTTTTATTTATAGATAAAAAAAATAATATTTTTGATGAAATTTTGGAAAACACGGAGATGGAGATTCACAAAATGGGACCTCACAAGTTGTACATACATGTCGCGTTCGCCTGAATGTATTCCCTATGGCTACTAACTTAATTCCATATCACTTCGTCTGGAACCATTTTTGTATTGCCCAGGACACTTATGGGGGGTGTTCTTTTCGTTTCCGACTTGAACATTCTTAAATCGTTTGGTGAGCTAGCTAAAGACGAAAACCTAATTCATCCTGAGAGCCCATATCTCTTACATAATTTCCACAAAATAAAGGAATTGACAACTGCCAGATCGATGAAGAAGTAAAAGATTCCATGTCACCATTCCCGGCAAATTTTACTAACAATAATATGTATTTGAAATTCTGGTGATATCAAGGTTTTTATAACCTCAAATATACCAAAAATAAACAAAGAAATGAAAGGTAGCACGCTTTGAAACAATGGCTTCAGGATATTAACCTCTCTTCTCCATCCTGTTGTTATGTGGTGGGGGAGGTAACTAGGAGTGTAAGGGTTTATAATTTTTTTTAATTCTTTAAAGTAATTAATTGTTGACAGTACAAATGGTGTGTTAAAATATTTTACCATGGACATTTAAAAAGTAATGCAATTGGTGGTAAGTATACTTACCACGAGTTGCAATTATTGCTGCAATAATTATGAGTGCTAATCCATAGTATGCACTACCACATGAAATCTTCATCCCAAACCTTGCGAAAACTAAAGGGTGTTTTGTTTAGAGGTATAGAACTTTAAATTGCAATAAAACAACGATGTTATTCGATTGGCATGATTTTTTTTATTCGAAAGATAATCTTGTGGCATTACATTTTAAATATGATTTCTGGCATAGGACTGCCACGGCTGGCTCGGATGTAGTTCAATCTGGACGTCCAATTTTCGATGACTTTTTCCAACATTTGTGGCCGTATATCGGCAATAACACGGCTAATGTTGTCTTCCAAATAGTCAAGCGTTTGTGGCTTATCCGCATAGACCAATGACTTTACATAGTCCCACAGAAAATAGTCTAGCGGTGTTAAATCACAAGATCTTGGAGGCCAATTCACAGGTCCAAAACGTGAAATTAGGCGGTCACCAAACGTGTCTTTCAATAAATCGATTGTGGCACGAGCTGTGTGACATGTTGCGCCGTCTTGTTGGAACCACAGCTCCTGGACATCATGATTGTTCAATTCAGGAATGAAAAAGTTAGTAACCATGGCTCTATACCGATCACCATTGACTGTAACGTTGTGGCCTTCATCGTTTTTGAAGAAGGATTCCACCAGCCCATAAAGCGCACCAAACAGTCAGTTTTTCTGGATGTAACGGTGTTTCGACATACACTTGTGGATTAGCTTCACTCCAAATGCAGCAGTTTTGTTTGTTGAAGTAGCCATTCAACCAGAAGTGCGCTTCATCGCTAAACAAAATTCGCTTATGAAAATCGGGAACGGCAATCTCGTTTTGGGCCCATTCCACGAATCTACGCCTTGCTTGATGATCGTTTTGATGAATTGCCAAACCAAACTGGGAATAAATTACTTGACAGCTGTTAAATCGGTCGCCATCTTGGAAAGTAATGCCAACTTAAACTTCTATACCTGGAAAAAAACACTCTTTATAAATGAGTAAGTTTGACCAATATCAAAGTATTTTTTTCGCAACACCTTTTTTTTTTTGAAGAATAAAATACAAAAGAAAAGTTCAAAGTACTTTAGTAAAAAATATAGATAAAAAAGAGGTATTTTACTGTTCAATTACATCAATGTGTAATTTATCAGAATTTTCCTTTGACCAATGTTAATTTTTTTAACTCAAAAAATAGGATATATATCGAATTTTTTTTAAATATAAAACAATATATAGTGCGTGTGTGAAAAAAAATTAAATGAATGTCGACATTTACCGCAGAGTTCTAGAAAGATCAAGAAATCCAAATTGTCACAGAAATTCTGAATGATTATTTGATGAAACAATATGAAAACGTCATTTAGAAATCTTCACACGCGGATTACTTTATGTGACAAAAATAAGTATAGCGAATCGCTTCAAGGAATATAGGATTGTTTTCCCTTCACATTACGGGCTGTTACCATCGAATCAATACAAAAAGAAAAATATCTGACATAAATCCAATAGATATCAAAATATCTAGTGAGCAAGTGAAACCCTTCTAGGATGCGACACATTAAATTGATGTCTAAATACAGTCCTTGATATGAAATTTAAAAAGATTTAATTTACAAGAACAAGTTGATATTTAATGATCACTCTGTATTTAATACTTTTAACAGCAAAAAAATAATAATAATAGTGGATGTTTTTTTTTAGAAAAAATTGGGCTTTATAATATTAGTATTTTTGATTTTTATTCAATATGTAAATTTAAATCGAAAATGTACTGAACAAATTTCGGTTTCTTATTTTTTGTGTATCATCGAATTCATTCTGTAATTCCAGTTCTGTTGCATAATTTAATTACTTATAAACTTACCGAAAATTCTGCATATTTTTTTAAGAATTGCAATTAACACTATTTAGTCAATAATTAATAAATACTCATTGATCTTAACTTTCACAAACTTCATGTTCAACGAGGTAAACGAAAAGAGAGAGAGAGAGAAAAGAGAGAGAGCAGGGCTTTTTTTTAAATATAATTTTTACATAGCTGAATTACTTTAACGCGGTTAATGATCGCAGTTGGTTAATAGGAAGAAAATATCAAAATTCATCGAGTTTAATTTCTGAGAGGTAAAACTTGGTGTACATAAGACAAGAAAATCCTTTTTTAAGGAGAGTTGGAAACATCTCTCTCTCTCTCTATACTGACAATGTTAAATTGGCTGTTTTCGATGTACCTTTTCTCAAAATCTGTTTTATGTACATGCTTGAAATTTTTCATACTATTAAAGTACACCTCTCTCATTATACTAAAATGAGCTTTTAGCTAATTTTGAATTTTTTAAAAAAATATGAAATATTTTATCAAACATTGCGAAATTTGACCCATTTTTTAATTAAAAAATTTGTAAAAATTAAATTTTTGAGTTTTTTACAAAAAGTTCATTTTAGTATATATTAGACATCATTATAAATAATTCATAAAAAATTTACATACCTGTTAATAGTAGTTTCTCAGAAAAGGTACATCGCACATTAAAATTTACATTTTGAGATAAATTGATTTTAATGTATACAGTGAGACTTCTTATCGGCCAGGAAATAAAAAAATAAAAAGCTTAATTTAAAATAAAAGATACATGTTTTGGTTTATATCAGTCATTACAGTTTTAAGCAAAAACAAAGTAATTTGTTTACAATTTTCGCCATTAAAATGGGCGTGGCCCAAATTCAACGATTATATAAAAATACGTTTTAAAGGCTTCTAAATACCCTAGAGGTTAAAGTACGGTATTTTTAGAAAGGTTAAAATCTATACAATTTGAAAATGTAAAAATCTCAAATTGTCAAAAAAATAAGATTTTAGCTTTCCAACACTCCTTAAACTTTGATCCAAACAGACTATGTCATAAAATTCCAACGAGGTTTACAATTTGTTTAGCCGAATACCAAGGATTATAAAAAGAACTTGCGAAACCAAAAAAGTTAAATAAATAAATAATAGATTTCCTAGTAAAAAAAAATCAGTACCACAAAACAGTGACTCTCATCCCCTTTGGCAGAATTTTTTTTAAAAAATTATTAATTATACTCCGAGTGAGTGAGTGAATATTAACGTTGCACTGTTATGCTTCACGAGGGCTTTAAGGTATCCGACTACGTTCGGAACCGTGATTTTGCAAAAGCGTATAAATGGATAATATTTATGATGTTTAGTGTCACTTAGATTAGAAAATGTATATAAAATTGTTTTAAGAATATTATTACAAAAAAAATTATTTAAGTACAATATTTTGACAAAAAATGAACATAGAATGACCCATTTTCAAAATATTCTCCTTTTGTGAAAAATGGTTCGATTATAATAATATTTTGCCTGTATGTAGCTCAGACCTCTGTACAGAGGCTCAACTAGAATTTTTGAAATATATAACGTAGAAGTAGTTTTACGACATGTTTTACGACAACAGAGGGGAGAAATTTTAAGAAGAAAAACGCCGAAAATTATTTCAAATGGTTGTAACTCTGAAAATAATGTGAATTTTTAAAAAAACATAGTTGAGCCTCTATACAGAGTTCTGAGCTATATGCAGGCAAAATATTATTATAATAGAAGCATTTTTCACAAAAGGAGAACATTTTGAAAAAAAGGCTATTCTAAGTTAATTTTTTGCCGAAATATTGTACTTAAATAATTTTTTTGTCAAAATGTCCTTAAAACAAATTTATACATGTATTCCAATCTAAGTGACACTAAATATCATGAAAATTATCCATTTATGCGCTTTTTTAAAATCATGGATAGTTGGATACCTTAATTATATATATATATATATATATCTTGAGAAAAAGAATAAAATCTGGAACCGAATCATTCGGCTGTTTTATAGAAATCTTCTCTAATGGGGCTGCGCCCTGGTATTCAACCTTTGCAGATCTAGTACATTCCCCAGAAGCTGGTATCACTTTTGAGTGCGGCACCATATAGGCGATACCAATTACCGCAAATAAATTTCAAAACCCAGTTTCCTCCGCAGAGGGAAGCACCTGAACTCTGGCAATGCGGAGCCATACTTAGGATTAAAATTTTGCCGAGAGCACCCAAGCCAAACAGGCACTCAAAGGATTTTTTACATGCCGAATAGTCATGCAACATGGCCGCTGTCGATTTTCTGCGTCTTGAAAATCCACCGACAGGCGGGGGTCGAACCCGCAATCGTTGGTGCAGAAAGCCAGCCACAAACCAACTCCGCCACCCAGTCGGCTGTTTTATAGAAATAAAGTAAGGGTGTTCCGGGTATTTTTAACTTATCCTTTCATGGACAGATGGATATAAAAAATTTATATTGGGTTCGTAATACATTTGTGTGATAACGGATGCATGTGTATATGTATACCTTTGAATGAAGAGGGAAAACTAATTTCGCTCTGTAATAATAGAGATTCAATTTCAAAACATTCGGAAGAGTCAATTAATTCATTTTGGGCTAAAATTAGAAGCAATTATCCTACAACAGCAAATAAGCTTTAAAAATATTGTTACAATTTTCAACATCTTATTTGCTTGAATTTGGGTTATTAGTGCTAACAAATATAAATGTGAAAAAATAGATCGATATTTTTAAATGCAGGTGACGAAATGCGAGTTGCATTATCATTTTTACGACTAAATATAAACGAAATTATCAAGAATCAACAAGCTCAAATTTTGCTTTAAATGTGTATTCTTATAATTAATTATTTAAAACATTTTTTGTTGTCTTTGTCTCGTACATATTATTTTTATTAAACATTGAAAGTTATGATAATAACTTTTTACATATATATATATATAGTGTATTATTGATAAGTAAAATTCTTTTAAACTTATTTTATTGTTGGTGTGTCACATAAGTTTGAAATTGTTAAAAATGAACCGTATCAAAAAAAAGTTTGAGAATCACTGTCGCAAAACATTCTGAAAACAATACTTGAGCCGACACCTTAACCCACCCCCTTTTCAAACTCCCACACCCCTCCATTGGAAGCACTTTGAGCCTCGACAAATTTAACGTCCATCAGCCTCTCCACACGGCGAGTCTTCAGTGACACCAGACTTCGAACTCGCATCTCGAAAACGCCGACCACGAGTTCACGATCATGACCACTCAGAAACCATGCTTACTGGTGGATGGGTAGATTTTCTAGTGAGAACAGCAATTTTGATTTATCTCCCTATAAAAAATATCCGCTTATCAATAAGTGAGTAGTGAGTGAATATTTACGTCGAGGGCTTCTGGTGACGAATCTCGTAATATTGAATCATGGTCTAGTGACGAGGACGACACCAAAGCTAACATAGCACTAATTTCTATTTGGGCTTATACAAAGTCTATAAAAAGTAAAATATTCATTAAATTGTTGGAACATACGATTGTAGAGAGTTTATGAGTCAGATGACTGGAGGGAATAGACTCTTATTTAACCAAATATTAGTCTTGCTGAATAATTAAGGCTATTATGCATCTAATTGAAATAGCAAAAATTCATCCTATGGTGAGAAAATTACCTTCAGTTGTCATCCTTGTTACATGGTCATACTGAAAATCCAATGCCAAAATACACTCATGGACAAAAAAATAGCGCACCAAGAAGGAGTCATCAAAATGAAACGAAATTTTACATAAGTAATGACTACTTTGATAGAAGTAAATGATTAGAAAATCAAAGAAAAAGAATCAATTATTTCGCTCAGAGAAAAAGGGGAAAGAACGGAGGATTTAATACCCTGTTGAACCCCCTGTAGCGCGAATGCACGATGCGATACGATCGGGCATTGAAGCATGCAAGTTCTGTATGATGTCTTGAGACATTTCGTTCCTTATTTGCTGTAACCTAGCCTCTAATTCGTTCAAACTCGTGGGGTGCCCAACTCGCCGCCCCAAATTATCCCAGATATGCTCAAATGGAGACAAATCTGCGGATTGAGCAGGCCAAAGAAGGGTAGTAACAGTGCGGAGACAGTCCTGTGACTCCCTGGCCGTGTACGACCAAGCATTGTCTTGTTAAAAAAAGGCTCCTGGGAGCCGTTGCATGAAGGGCAACACATGTGGTTGCAGGATGTCAGGACATACCGCTGGGCTGTCATGGTGCCATGGATCAATACTAGGGGTGACCGTGTATTGTAGGCGATGGCATCCCATACCCTTACACCAGCTGTAGGAGCAGTGTGTCGTTGTAAAGCAAGGGCAGGATTGCGGCGTTTCCCTCGGGGTCTGAACACCCGAGCACGATTGTCATCACTGCTGAGATTGAATCTGGATTCGTCGCTAAAGACGACTTGGTTCCATTCCGCTGCAATCCAGTTTTCTCGTGCACGGCACCACTCCAAACGGAGACTTCGATGGGTGGGTGCCGTGATCTCAAACGTCCTTCAGCCAGGTGTCTTTATATAGTTCGAGAAGACACAAGTGCCCCTAGTGAAGGTGCTACCTGTGCCTGGAGGGCGGCCGATGAAGCAGTTGGATGAAGCTGATGGAAGAATGATTGACCCGTGGCGGTGTGAAGGCAAATCTCTGTTCATTCAGAATCGCTGTGAATTGGAAAGATTGATACAGACTCGGAATCGTTTGGTGTGAAGGGAGCCTTAAAGTATCCGACTATGTTCGGAACCGTGATTTTAAAAAAGCACATAAATGGATAATTTTCATGATATTTAGTATCACTCAGATTAGAATACATGAACAAAATTGTTTTAAGGACATTTTGATAAAAAAATTTATTTAAATATAATATTTTGGCAAAAAATTAACTTAGAATAATCTTTTTACCAAATGTTCTCCTTTTTTGAAAAATGGTTCTATTATAATAATATTTTGCCTGTATGTAGCTCAGATCTCTCTACAGAAGCTCAACTACAATTTTTGAAAAATTCACATTAGTTTCAGAGTTACCACCAATTGAAATAATTATTGGCGTTTTTTTCTTAAAATTTCTCCCCTCTGTCGTCGTAAAATATGAATAAACCCACTTCTAAGCTACATATTTCAAAAATTCTAGTTGAGCCTCTGTAGAGAGATTTGAGCTATATACAGGCAAAATATTATTCTAATAGAAGCATTTTTCACAAAAGGAGAGAACATTTGGAAAAAAGATTATTCTAATTTAATTTTTGCCAAAATATTATATTTAAATAATTTTTTTTTCAAAATATTCTTAAAACAATTTTATGCATATATTCTAATCTAAGTGACACTAAATATCATGAAAATTATCCATTTATGCGCTTTTGCAGATCACGGTTCCGAACGTACCTTAAAAGTAGACAATAATAGAATACATTGTCAAATATTCGTACAAAGACAAACCCGTAACAAATTAATGTGCATGTCTTACAATTGTACAAACCAGCTCGACCGATTGTCGCCTTTTGACTAAATGAGTAATGATGGTGTATGGTGGTAGGCCTAGGCCTATACAGGGATGACGGTCACCACAGGTAGCCAGTTGACAATTCGTCCGAAATTCCCAGTTTTTCGGAGAATACAACCGGAAATAACATTTGATCTTTGAAATTATTCGAATCATGACCTTATAAGGCTGAGTCGAGAACGAGATTATGCCCCTATTGTGACTGAGACCCTGGACCTGGACCCGGACCCAGTTGACCCATGCCTTAAGACGTTTCTGGTTGTATCTTTGAAACACAATGAAATTCAACATTATAAGACAGCTTGAGTGACCACGGTAGCCTAGTGGTCAAGATAACGGTTTCATGGCGGGCATATCATGAGTTCAAACCTAGTACCACTGAAGACCCTCCGTGTAGGGGAGCGATGCACGTTAAATCTGCCTAGGCACAAACGTCCTTCCGTGGAGTGATGAGGAAATTAAGAGAAGTGGTGTCAGCTCAGGTGTCGTTCTCGTCACTTGACGATGGTTCAGAATGATGAGGTCTGTAGCCATAAGTTCTCGAGTAGCTAAATAGTGCGACGTTAATATTCACTCACTAAGACTAAGATGTTTGAATGGAAATGAGAAATAAAATGGAAATTTTAGTAGTGTGTATATGTGTATGATAAATCGTTTCTATAAATTCAGAATTTTGCTCCTGTTATCGATAATTTTGCGGTGTAAAGAAACAGAAAAACATAATCAGGGATCTCTCCGATTTTATAACGATTCTTTTAAGGAATATTATTAAGTAAATTATTTAATTATGAAATAATATTTTTTTTCTTTATTTCAAAACACTATACTGTTTGCTCGCTCAAATTTTATTCCTTGTATTCAAAATTATAAATATAATTAAAAGAAGACGAAAAATATCTATTTTTATTTTCAGTTGTTCCTTTTTATTCATTTTTTTTTACTGGTTCACTCCTAGGAGAGCCCACACCCTTGGCGCGAATTACTTTGGTTGGCGATAATTGTGCCATCTTAGTAACCCTACTTTTTTTAAACACTGCATGTGGCAACCCTAACTATTTCTAGCATTTTCCTTTATTGTGGGCGCGCATTTCGAATTTCATTTTGTTGTTGGGCTCCGGGCTGGCTGCGTGTGTGTGGGAATATACTTTAGAATTTTTTACTTTGTTGAATGCGAAAGGTAAGAAAGAATTGATTGAGAATGGTGTATGAAGGAAGGATTGATTGCTTCAAGTTATGAATGTCCTTGTAACGATCGGCATGATGTAACATGGTCGGCAATAAAACGCTTTCTTCGAAATTGTACCAGCCACGCCGAATGTATGTTTGACCATTACTTCGCAGAATAAATATGGCGGCGCTCACACGATCATTCGCTTAGCGATGAGACCTTTAAAGCTTTTTAAAATCTGTTGTTATGCTGTACCCTCCACTTGGAAAAGATCAGCAGTAAGAAAGTAAGTGCTGTTTTTATATTTTTTATCTTAAATGTTTAATTTCTGTATTGTTTACATATATTTTCATTAGGCATCCACCTTTTCCCGCTATATTCCTTTGCCGCCATTGTCGGCTTTGCTTGGCGCCATCTTGTTCTAGCTTGGCGTTTTTTTTCGGTTTGTCGCCAAGGGTGTGGCCTCTCCTAGGATTTTACCTTTTTACTTTAATATTTTTTTTAAATTTTAAGTTAAAATATGTGTAACTTTTTTAAGCATTTTAGGAACGAATTCCATATAATAAGATTACTAGAAGACAAAAAAAAAAATCTAACTATATATATCGTAATCCTCAAAAGCATAGTGAAATTTTGTAGCCAAATTTTTACATTAAAGCAGAAAACATTTAAAAAATAATCATCAATAGATTGGAAAACTCTCAGTACCTTGTTTCACAAGATCTTCTTATCATTATATAATGACATACGAATAAAAAGTAATAAATGGAATTCATTTAATCTCCTTTTTTTTTTCAGTGTCAAAGAGATAAATGTATTACTTTTTCAAAATTAATCCCATACAACTGAGTGATTATATGTTTATAAAATTATATGGAATCAAAATAACTCTCAAACAATAAAATTCTTACAGCTCAAGTCCAATATTTAATCATACATTTATCATGGAGATCGTAAAAATTTTACAGGCATTTGAAATGTTCTTGTGTGTTGGAAGTTTTAAATATATTTTTATTGCAGTAAGCAAACACGTTTTTGTTAAAGAGTTTTACTTATAGATGGCGCCACGAAATTGCGACTGCTTCTTACACCTCGCATATGAAATCTGGATTTATCCAAAAGTTGCTTATGTTAGAAGAAACAGTATGAATATATTAATGACAGTCGAGTAATTTAGAATACCGAGATTTCGTACTGTTTGTAGCTGCTATACCGAGATTTCGTACTGTTTGTAGCTACTAATGCGTTGAACCTTGAACTACTGAAGAAAGACTTTCATAATGCATTGCAGTGAAAGTTGACCACTTGTTGCCGTACCACTCGCTACAGAACTAAGTGTGTTTTGCAAATTTTCAAGTTTTTGCAGGTAAGAGTTTTCAAACATTTTAACCTTCTAGTACACATGTGACTTGAACATGAAAGTTCAGCATAATGTACACTAAAAGAATTACAGTTTGTGTAATATTGTGGTCTTTGCAGACAATGTTTTATCCTTCAGTTTAAAGAGGGGGTTAAGATGGCTTGTCGGGTATTATGGAATACATGATATTCCACAATATCCGACGAAGATGTATAATGTTCTGTGATTCCAAACAAAAATACACTGAATAAAAATAAAGTTAAGAAATTACTTTTGAGTATAATATTGTAGGCTAAATAATAGTTGCTAAATTTTCACAAGTATAGTAATATAGCCTCATTCAAAACTAAAGTACATTTTTTCAAGTTTGAATCCATTGGAACGGAAACAAAAGATAATTTTTCTGTTATTTGAAAATGATTCTATAGTTTGGATCAGGACATAGCAGTAAACAACTTCAAAGCGACTAGTATTTAGCTTGTAAACAGAAATGTCTGCAACAGTGATTTTATTGTTTCTACACTCGTTGCTCCTAGGTCTCAAGCCCTGAGACCCCCAAATGACCATGTTTCATGTTCGTCTATGAACTCTGATTCACCTCAATTTATTCTTTCAAGAACCCTGATATGGTTATCCCTGATACGTCTAAGTCAGCGGTCTTCAAACTTTTTCAACTCACGGAACCCCTAGAACTTGTAAGTGCTTTCATGGAACCCCTTGAACTAGAAAGTGTTTTCGTGGAATCCCATTCCATACACATACTTTGAAGAATATTTCTCAAAATAATATTTAAAGTAGATCAATATATGTTATAGGCCCTTTATGTAAATGCAGTGAAATAAAAAAGTATTAAATTTATTTTAATAAAAAAATTTAATATAATTTTTTAAATATAATTTACTTATCAATATTATTAATTTGTGATTCAAGTGTCACCTACCCATGCATCGTATTTACTAACTGGGATATGTGCTTGCCTTTTTTCACACGAACTGTCGAAGTCTAGATCTATTGGAATTAAATGCAAACGCATTACATATTCCGAGTTTAACTTGCTTTTATACTTTGTTTTTGTAGCAAATTACGTTGAGAAATATATTTCACTTAAACACATTGGCATTAAAATGTTAATAGAAAATGTAAAAAATCCCCCATGTATTTTGCATGAGAGAGAGAGGGAGAATTTGCAACCCGAAATTTAGAAGCTATGTTCTTACTTAACCTTTTACCTACCGCATTATTAATTACTGTAGTTTTTCATGCAACATTTTTTTTGGGATCACTACATTGAAAATTAAGGGATATACATAAACAAAATACTCAACTTTGGTAAATTTAATCAGTTAGAGCTAATGAATTAATTAAAGATATTCAACTGTAAAATTAATTATATACACTGTTCGCTTAAAATAAATAGTCAAATCGTTTTCTAAGGTCTTTATTAACATACAAAAAATAAGACACTTTTTGACGTTAACTATTTTTTCGAAACAAAAATGACAATCTTCGCAATCCACTGAAAACGCCGTCAGATGAAAATACAATTTCTGCTATAAAACTATTCGCCTTCCCCGCTAAAATACTCTTCATAGAACCCGTGCTGCCATATATCTTGGAAGAGTGGGTTTAAAAGAATATTCCTGCTAAGTATTGTCAGAATATTCGTAAAATTGGTTATTCTATGTTATTTTAAAAAGTGAGTGGTACTTATAAATGCCGTTGGTATATAAAGGGTTTAACTTAAAATTAACATCAACTGTGTGTGTGTGTTGATGTGTTGTTCCTATTCCTACCATTATAGGTATTGTTTTCCACATGTAAAAAGGTGCATTTTCTATAAGAAAACTATTTAGTTTTGCAAGACATTGTGCTAACTAACGAGTACAAAATTATCTCTTGGAACCCCGAGATAGTAAATAATAGAATACTCACAATCTCTAGTACATATAAATATAAAAGGAAAGGGGGGTAATATTATTTTATTATATTATAATAAAAGTTTAAAAAGTGTTGCAAAATAAAGTTATATATATAGAAAAAATTTTCCGTTTTGATGAATAGGATGAGCTTTATATGCTTGTAACTATATAAACTTCATAGAGAACGGGAATCCCCATTTTGCATACATATTTCTTTCTTCTCAATTGTTTTTATTGTGATACTCGATATTTTATTGTTACCCCTGGATATGCCTTGTGGAACCCCAGGGTTCCGGGGAACACAGTTTGAAGACCACTGGTCTAAGTCACCAAATTTTGTCCATCCCTTAGAGATATCACCACCTCTCCAAAAAAGCAAAAGTCAAATATAGATTCAAGAAAGCTGAATCTTCTTCTGTAATAAAGTATTACCCATATTAACCCTTTATCTACCGACGGTACTTATAAGTACCACTCACTTTAAAATTATATAGAATATATAGCCATTTTTACGAATACTCCTGCGATAGCAGGAATATTCTTTTAAAGCCACTCTTCTAAGATATATAGCAGCACATGTTCTATGAATAGTATATTAGCGGGGAAGGCAAATAGTTTTATAGCAGAAATTGCGTTTTCAGCTGATGGCATTTTCAGCGGATTGCAAAGATTGTCATTTTTGTTCCGAAAAAATAGTTAATATCAAAAGGTAAGTCTCTTATTTTTTTTTTGTATGTTAATGAAGACCTTAAAAAACGATTTCACTATTTATTTTAAATGAACAGTGTATATAATTAATTTTACAGTTGAATATCTTTAATTAATTCATTAGCTCTAACTAATTAAATTTCCCAAAGTTGAGTATTTTGTTTATGTATTTCTCTTAATTTTCAATGTAGTGATTCAAAAAAAAATATTACATGAAAAAAACTGCAGTAAATCATAATGCGGTAGATAAAAGGTTAAAAAGCTTTTGAGGATGAACTAAAAGAAAAGGATGAAAAGAGGGAACCAGGGGCTCCAAAACAACATACAAAGACCTTTTGATAAGAATTCAAACTTATATAAACCAACCTTCTAGACCTAAGCCTACTAGAGATGACTCCAGTGTTAGCAGCAATGAATCGTTCTATTCTAATGTATCATTTTTAATAGACTCCATGTCATTGGCTAAAGAACCAGTAAATAAAGATGCTCACCGTATCTTCTGTAACGGAAAATAATTCGAGGGTCAACGAGAGGAAATTTGGATTCAATACTTCAGCTCACCCGATTGTGGACTTAGGGACTCACCTTGTTGTTCAAGAGCAGAGAAAGCTGAAATAGACTCGAAACAGAAATGACTTTCCCGTATTCTTGAGAATATCTGCATTTTATGAAGTCTTAATTACTTTTCCAATGGGGGGGGGTTAACCCTTAACTTCCCAATTTTTTAAATTTCTATGAAAAAATTATTTCAGCTAGTTCTCAAGTAATAATAAAAGGGAAAAATATATATAAAAGAAATTAACCTGTTTTCAATTGAATTTCAATCATTTTTTTGTTTGTTGCAGAAGGGCAACATTGCGCAGTAGTGCTGTAAATTACAAAACTCTTTTTTTAAATGAGGATTTTATTATTCATCACAAAATGTTTAAATTTCTTACCAGGTAATTTATTTCCTCAATAAACAAGAGAAAGCATAAAATATAACGGATTCTTTTTATAGCAAAAACACAGTTCTTGAGGCATCAGAGATTTTTATAATTCTTGTGATTTCTGGAAAAAATTTACTTTCATCTAGTGACAAAATTTTCATGTGTTTCGTTGCAGTAATCTTTTTTCTCAGATAAGTGATTTGTAGGTAATTAAAAAGTATTTAGTCTGTTAAATTAAAATAAATCATCTGTTGCAGAAATGCAACAGTGGGAAGTTAAGGGTTAAACAGCCTTTTCCATATTACCAGACTATTAGATAATACCCTCTATTTATCATTTTTCTTTAAAATAAATTTTTTATAGCAAAAAAATCAATATTTTTTTGACAAGTGAGGATTCTTTACAATCGTTTATAGTATATATCCATGATGATTTTAGAGATTTTTATCAAAAACCAGTAAAGTTATTTTTAGAAATGTATAAATGGTATTCCCCATAATACCCGACTCTCATTTACATATATCAGAGACATAGTTACCACCGTATCAATGACACGGGGCCCCCAAGTTACAAGTGCCTCAACATGTGTAATATTTTGACACTTTCAAATAATTTTATTAAAATGATTATTTTCATTTATTTTCTTAAAAAGCCCCCAAGGTATTTTGATAGAGGACTAACTCAGGACTAGCTACACCAGTGGTGCGGGTCATGAACGACGAGATATGGTGAGGCTTTATTTACTTTTAAACTCCATTATTTGGAGATGTGTGTACTAGATGTATAATGATGAGGCATGTTCTTGTAAATGATACTCCATTTTTATTTCACTTAGAAGATGGCTCAACAAAGAACACAAAAACACATGTAAGCAGTAACAGACATTAATAATACATGTTGACAAATACAAAGAGCAGCGTGAATTTTCCAACGAATATCCGCTTTTTATATGAAATACAGACCGGAAGCTCCGACATTCACATGACTTCCGTGAACGAATCTTGTGATTGGTGGAAAGATATCGTGCGAGGTTATTACATAAAGGATAATATCAAAACAGGCTGAAATTTTAATTTATGAGAGATAAAGTTAAGATTAAATCCCTCTAGTCGGGTAAGCTAACAGTTAATTTTTTCGCGAAAGTTCTGGAGGGTCAAGACAATTACAAATTAAAAAGTTTTAGAAAGAAGTTAGCTTGAATTATTATATATATATAATATACAATATAATATAATATAATATATGAGAATATCAGAACCATCCCCCCATTCCTGATTGAAGTTCAAAGTCGTGTTGGAAATGGTTGGTAAATGGCTAAGTCAAATAATGAAAGTGTCCACAGTAGTTTATGGATCAATCTCAAAAGCTTAACAGTTTAAATAAGACAAATTTGAATAGGATTTGAAAGATATTTTAAATAGATGACCCTGTAAAAAAATTTTCTCTGCTCACAGATAGAGACCTATAGATATAGTATAAGTAAGATAGGTATATATTTTAAGTGAAGTACAAGTATCAGTAAATTAAAATGGCATTAAAGACAAATTAATCAGTTTTTAAAAGATGTCAAATCCTAGAAACTATGAAAGAAAAAACAAAATACAATTTCAAGTAAAAGTGTATTACAACTGAAACTTAAGAAAAATAATTCGAAGGAGAAATTTAGAAAAAGTATTTTCTAAAGGTTTTTTCCCCGGTCTTTTTCTCAATCTCTCTCCTGTCCCTCTTTAATATGAGGTTCAAATGAAATCAAAATCACTCATTGAAAGATGAGAGTTAAAAGAGAGACCAACTATTATTTTCGGATTGTGTTAATTTTTACTTACCTTTCTTAGGTTAAGACCTTACAAAAAAGTCAGACCATAAATAGGGATGAGCGAACGATGAAAGAAAACTTACTGATCCAATATAATTCAGCATTACACATTTCTTTAATCCTCTTAAAAATTATCTTTCAGAAGTTTGCAAGTAAGGAATTAACATTAAAATACTTAACGTGATGCCACAACATTCCAAAAAAATTATTTTCAATTGGCTATAAGTTTTACTTTTATTTTTCCTAGGGTTAAAATAAACTAGGATGTATCATGATTTTAAGAATAAAACTTTAAGCAATAAGAGATCCAAATATTTTCTTTTTATTCATAATTGTATTACATGGTAAAATAGTAAAGTAATATATCTTTGTAAGTTTATGATAACAAAATAGAAGTAAATACACTCATTGCCATAAAATTTGCGCACCAAGAAATAATTGTGGGATCGTAACGAAATTTAGCATGAAGGTACATGTAAGACAGATATGCAAATGATTAGAAATGCAGCGTGATTGCGCATTGCGTAATGCCACTAAAGGGCGTTGAACTTCGTTCTCCTTGGAGTACAAAACAGGTAAGCAGAACTTGTTTGAGTGTACTTAATCTTTTGCAAAGGAAATGCTGAGGTAGACATGCCGTTACGCCGCCATCGAAGACAAGATGAGCAGCTGTCAGAGTTCGAGAGGGGAAGAATCATCGGGGTGATGGAAGCTGGGTGGTCAGCTCGGCGAGTAGCTCGTCAAGTAGGCCATTCTGATTTCATTGTGAGGAGGTGTCCGGACCAGTGGACTGGAGATACGTCATTTACACGGCGACTAGGCTCAGGACACCCTCGACAGACTAGTCATCGAGAAGACCGTCCCATCATATGACACACACGGGTAGAGCCAAATACTTCATATGCCGCTGTCCTGACACTGGAGCACCTTCACTACGAGCTCCTGTGTCTTCTCGAAAGTTCACAAGACGCCTGGCCGAAGGACAATCGTGGCACCCATTAAGTGTACTGCTAATGACACCCACCCGAAGACACGTCCGTTTTGGGGGGAGGGGTCGTGTACGACGGGATTGGATTGCAACAGAATGGAACCAGGTCGTTTTTAGAGACAAATCTAGATTCAGTTCGAGCAGTGATGACAATCGTGTTGTTTTGAAGCCCCGTGGTGAACGTCTCAATTCTGCGACAACACACCACAACACCTTTACAACGACACACGACTCTCCCAGCTGGTGTGATGGTATGGGGTTTCATTTCTTACGATACAAGGTCACCCCTAATATTGATCCATGACACAATGACAGCCCAACGCTACGTCCATGTCATCCTTCAGCCACATGTGTTGCCACTCATGACAGGGCTAGCAAGAGCCATTTTTCAACAAGACAATGCTCGGCTACACGCAACAAGGATATCAAAAGACTGCCTCCAACCCCATTACCACCCTTCCCTGGCTTCCTTGATGGCCAGATTTGTCTGCAATTGAGCATATCTAGGATCATTTGGGATGGCAAGTTGGGCAGCTTACCACTTTGGTCGACAAAGAGGCGTGTTTGTAGCAATTGTTTAACGAGATGTCTTAGGACATCATACGGAACTTGTATGCATTAATGCTCGCTCGTATCGCATCGTGCATTCGCGCTAGAAGGGGTCCAACAGAGTACTAAAATTACCGTTCTCATTTGTGCATTCTCTGCAATAAATTATTCTTTTTCTTTGATTTTCTAATCTCTTACTTATATCAAAGTAGTACTTACATATGTAAACTTTCGTTTAATTTTTACGACTTTTCTTACTGCGCAAATTTTTATGGCAATGAGTGTAGTTAAGTAATTTATCAGCGCAGTACAATTTTATTAAATATATTACAAAGAAACATTTTCTTCTTTTTTTGAAGCTATCTTTTCTCTCTATCTAAAAACCGTA
This sequence comes from Trichonephila clavipes, assembly GCA_019973935.1. Lineage (NCBI taxonomy): Eukaryota > Metazoa > Arthropoda > Arachnida > Araneae > Nephilidae > Trichonephila > Trichonephila clavipes. The sequence continues at coordinate 142,770 of BMAU01019750.1, read as the reverse complement.
ATTTAACTTATTATTACAATTTTTTACAAGGAAGAAAGTGTTTCTTTGTAATATATTAAATGAAATTGTACTACGAAAGTAGATTTTTCATTCGCTAAGTTTCTTAAAGTTCTTAAAAATGTTCGTAAATTTAAATTGTTTGTTAATTTTTTGAAATTTTAAGGAAAGATAAATTTTGTTAGACATTTAAAAAGAAAAACCATACGAAACATTGCTTTTCGGATCCGAATTTTTATGGTCTCCTTGTGTTGTTTTTCCAATCTCAATGAATGTAAACAAACTGATTCGAACCCGATCTTTTTGCAAGTTTCGTGATTTGTGGTTGGCAGCAACTGCAATGCAAATCAAGCGACTATTTAAACTCGGCTCGTTTTAGTTTTTCAAGGAGAAAGAGAAGGAAAGGAAATATAAGAAGTGGGTTTTAGCTCTTAAATAGAGAGCGGCTGGTTGGCTATGCAACTGTATGTTGCATCACCATTTTAAGATGATAAATTCGTTTTAAATATTAGACTGTAAGAAGACGGCTCGAATCTCGGATGTCTGGTAATGTTGATTTTTGAACTAAGATTTTATTAGTCAACTTATTGTTTATGATCGCTCCAGTGACGAGCACATTGACTTTTTTTCCTTGATTATTATTAAAAATCATTTTTAAGAAACTGCTTTCATCTTTATGCCTCCTGGACACAAAAATTTTCACTGCTTGCTTTGCCAATGCTTGGGTTAGTTTACCAGGAAGTGTAACAAACTTATTTCAGGTTTTAAGAAATATTGCATGAATAATATTCAGAAGAAATTCTATCAACCACAAAAACGAGAGGTACTTTGCTCAACGCCTAAACAGCAGTTGTAACACGCCAGGCAATACTTAAAATATTACATCACTCTTTGTTCACAACTTTTTCTTTCAGCAACTATTCCAACGAGTCAAAACCGACACTAATACTTGAAATTAGCAGAAATTTAATAATAAATGAAAATTTATTTCTATTAAGGTTTGTAATCCCATGTTAAATATTCAATCCCGGGATTTTGGGATTACATTATCCAAATTCTGGGATCACGATTGGATTATTTATTAAAAATACTTACACATTAGCATAGTTGAAATTGCATAACAATACTGAAAATATAATTAAAAATTGGTTTAATATAAATTTTATTGAAAAAAAAACTTAATTCATCATAGATAACAAATGAAAATAGTACATAATGAAATTTAAAAAAACATTTCTTCATTCCTTGTATTTCTGAAAATAAGTTTTTAAAAAACATAGCTCTTTCAGTGTTTCACGCTCAAACGGCTTCATGTGTTTTTTTACAATTTGTCCTGCCGAAGAAAATACTCGTTCGATAGGTGCTATCCTCATTAAATAGGAGTATGTTCTTTTCAGATAGTCACCACGTCTCCCGCCATATTCAAAAAATTGGCCTTTTTTAAAAAAAAAATTGATAACAGTGTCTCAAATCTAATAGACTGCATTAGTGCACAAATACCTATTTGATAACTTTTTATCTAGTTCTTCTGCTACACTTAATAGCTTTTATGTATAAATTCATCCGGTTATTGAATCAGAATGTGAATCAATTTCAAGTGTTACCTGATTTGAAATAGAAGATCCTGTTGCATGAGCTGTTAGTACTGCACTGGAATATGAAGTGTCTCATCTTTCAAACAGGTCCACTATTAATTAATGGCATTTAATTGAAGAAGGAACTGTGACAAAATCTATTCTTGAGATGTTGCTTATATTATTGTGTAAGTATTGCAGTGAGTCACTTAAATCTATGCGACGTTCTCCCATTCGAGAAATGAGAACTACATATATTTTTTTACTTATAGCACTTACAATTGCAAAAAAAATTATTCGCACACATTTCATAAGCAAAATTTAAATTTTCTAAAAATTAAATTCTTAGAATATTTTGATGAGAAAAAATTTTAAAATATAATTCAGACAAAAATTATATCCTGGGTTTTGGGGATTAGAAAAAACACCAGAATTCCAGGGCTCCAAATCCTAATTTCTATTGATATAAGAAATATGATGGGGAAAAATGCAGGGGAATTTCTTACGAAAGAGTACATTTCTCTGAGTTTTTCCTCCTCGTGGGCTAGTGCAAAATATTCCTATAACAATAGTATCAACTATTCTATCTTAACTAAAAGCCAACAGTTTAACTGATTTTGGAAAAACTTTTGGAACTTATTTAAAAATCACTATGTTAACCTCATCGAAATCAAAATTAAAAATAATACTTTTCTTTCGTGGTTTTTAAGAGTTTTTTTCTTTTCACTTTTATTCTGACGCAAAATCTTATGAATAATTCAAATGCTATTCCACGAAAGAGGATATGCACAATGTGTTTGGCTCATATGTGAATCATAATTACAGTAATTTTTGGTAGCATGAGTCATATATAGTCAGCAATCATACATAAGATCTTGTATATATATATGGTAAAAGCCATTTTAAAAATGATACTATCGAAGTTGTCGAAGGAAATTGTCTCGGGAAATTAAGAAAATGAATAATTATTTAACTAAAAAATATGATGTATAATGTATGCAGTCATAATTTGCCTTTTCTGAAGCATCTTTCATAAGTAGTAATTCGGTCGTATTGTCTCCTGTGAAAGTTTAACAAGAAATAGTTGTGAAGGACCGCGGATAGAACCTGTCACAAACTTACCAGAACTTTCCTGAACTGCGAGCAATAAGGGGGCAGTATTCTTTAACTCCATCATCTCAAGCTTCCAATTATTTTACCGAAAGTAAGTTTAATGTGTGATTTATTTTTAAATACCTATTTCTTTTCTATAACATATAGTCAAATCCTTAAACCAGTTATTAGAGCTATTTAACTATTTGCTCATATTAAGCGATCTTATGGACACCAATCATACGTAGAAATGTTAAAACTGCGTAATATTTTTTTATGCTTGTCAAAGTACTAAACACACACACACAAGAATAGGAAAACCTCCAGGTCTTATAGGAACTGATTTTTTTTACTTCTTTAAAATATTCAAATGAAGAAAAAGCACTTTGATACTATCCACGAAGTATTTTGAGCCTTTGTTGACTTATTTCCGAGAAAAATAGAAGAATCTGATTCAAACACATGGATTTTATTACATAAAACGCATGATCATTTTATTACTTTAATTATCATTATTATCTTACGTCTTTTACAGACACTCGCAATGACTGCAATAAATCCATTGGCCTTCTTATTGCTTTGTTGTGCAACGTTAATAAACAACCAATTAATTAAAATAAATCCTAATTCTTTTTAATTATGGATCTTTGATGAAATAAAGAGATCTGACTCAAAATGATGGTTTGTAATATACAAAGCATTCCAAAATTAGTTGACTTGAATAAGGTTTCTCAAGTAATAGTCATTGCAATATGAAATGATAGAACACTAAGATTTGATTATTAACCTATTTCCAAAATTGGTTATAGAAATCCTATTATTTCAATCCAAAAATATCTGTATGAAAAGTTTCTCGCCATTACAAAATTATTAAAAGGGTTAATTTCAATGCAGAATTGGTCATATTCATTTTATCTTTATTCATAGCATTATGTTTATAATTGCATTTTCGTTGCATGAAGAACTAACATTAGTAAAATCGGAACAATGAACTCATTAATCTGTCCGCAGAAGTAAGTTAAAAGATAAAAGTCAATCTAAGCATTAAATTACTAAGATTTGCAAGTATTTTCAAAGGATTATAGTATAAGAAGATTTATTTTACTGTAATCAATGTAACTGATGTAATTTGTATTCCATAAACTGATTTTAATTATTTCTGCTTGCGTCATGTTATTTATCTTTTCTTAGTCCACAAATGAGCAAAGGTTGCGAGAAAAAAAAAAAAGATTAAAACAGATTAGTAAACCTTTTTTTTTTTTTTTTTTTTTGTAATACACTTGTCTATTCAAAGAAATTCGAAAGTAATACTAAATATTGTGATTTAAAAAAAATATTCCATAAAACAAAAAATTTCAAAAATTAGGTATCTCACAATTTTTCTCATGGCTTCAAGCATCTTAATTGCTTTTTTTTATATTTCATCCTCTTTATTATTTTCAAATAAGTTATTTATGTAAAAAATATCTAAAAAAAGTTATATAAAAATAAAGAAACAAAAAAAGAAAGAAAGAAAATTTCTTATATAATGATAAAATTATCAAGCATTTTTTTTATTAGTAGTAGTATCTGTGAAAACCTATACAAGCTTCAGAAAGTGTAAGGGTGACAAATCTCTTCAAATTAATTGTTATGCGTCATTATCGATTGTAAAAAAAGAATTTAAATATCGCTGATCGTAATTATATGAAACAATAATTATTCTAAGAATCTCTTTTTTTTTCCTAAGAGCCTCCCTTTTTTAAAAAAAACTGTATTTATCTCTACTCTTTCATCTTTTTCCTCCACTTTAAACTGAAAACTTTTTACACGTTTATTGCGTCTGAAGACTTTTAAGATTTCTTTTTTAATTGAAGAATTTTAAGTTTCTAATCTACCCTTATAAATATATATATATATATATACTCTTGGTAATTTAAAATATTTCTTTTTCCTTTTTCTCGTTTCAAAGCTATTATCTAACAAGTTAGATGTCGAATTGATCTTTAAAGAAATAAGACATGATTATTTTGAAGAAAAAAAGACTTATTCCAGGAATTAAGAGAATTTTCCACTCTAAAATTCGTTTTCCAATAGGAATGTTGATTTTGAGAGAGAAACCACACATTTAATTATTCTGTAAAATTATTTGCCCTGCCTACATCAGAAAAACAAGTAAATTGCTTTAAAGAAAAAATACTTTCATTTCGAAAACTTGCTAAAAATTCAGTCTATTATACACTGCGAAATGAAATGAAATATCTTATAAGATATAAATAGATTTGACTTAAAGATTAGAGAAATCAATATCCTATTTCAAAAAATAAATTTTAAAAAAAACGAGACACAAGACATATTTTTTAAATATATATATATATATATACATCTAATTGTCATCTTTTTTAAAAAAGAATCTACTTAAGTAATTAAGAAACATTCTCTTTTTTTTTAAAAAAAAAAAAAAAAAAGAAAATATGTATTATAAAAACTTATTTGAAACCGTCTTTTTCATTAATGAATTGAATGAAAAAAGCAAGTTAACGTTTCTAAATCAATTATGACAGAAGTGTTTTTTAAAAAAAAAACAAATTCTTTATCAAAGTTTAAAATAAAAAAAATAATTCCTATGTTTCAAACTAAACTTTTTTTTTAAAAAAACTTGTGACAAAAAAAAGTATTGTCTTCGTTATAAAGGAAGACAGAAAATCCTTTTTTATTATGCTTTCACTAAGAAATACTGTTTTACAATCCTCTTTAGTAAAGAGTGTGTTTTTTTCAGGTATAGAAGTTTAAGTTGGCATTACTTTCCAAGATGGCGACCGATTTAACAGCTGTCAAGTGATTTATTCTCAGTTTGGTTTGGCAATTCATCAAAACGATCATCAAGCAAGGCGTAGATTCGTCGAATGGGCCCAAAACGAGATTGCCGTTCCCGATTTTCATAAGCGAATTTTGTTTAGCGATGAAGCGCACATCTGGTTGAATGGCTACGTCAACAAACAAAACTGCCGCATTTGGAGTGAAGCTAATCCACAAGTGTATGTCGAAACACCGTTACATCCAGAAAAACTGACTGTTTGGTGCGCTTTACGGGCTGGTGGAATCATTGGTCCGTACTTCTTCAAAAACGATGAAGGCCACAACGTTACAGTCAATGGTGATCGGTGTAGAGCCCCACAATTACTAACTTTTTCATTCCTGAATTGAACAATCATGATGTCCAGGAGCTGTGGTTCCAACAAGACGGCGCAACATGTCACACAGCTCGTGCCACAATCGATTTATTCAAAGACACGTTTGGTGACCGCCTAATTTCACGTTTTGGACCTGTGAATTGGCCACCAAGATCTTGTGATTTAACACCGCTAGACTATTTTTGTGCGGCTATGTAAAGTCATTGGTCTATGCGGATAAGCCACAAACGCTTGACCATTTGGAAGACCACATTCGCCGTGTTATTGCCGATGTACGGCCACAAATGTTGGAAAAAGTCATTGAAAATTGGACGTCCAGATTGGACTACATCCGAGCCAGCCGTGGCAGTCATATGCCAGAAATCATATTTAAAATGTAATGCCACAAGATTATCTTTCGAATAAAAAAAATTCATGTCAATCGAATAATACATCGTTGTTTTATTGCAATTTAAAGTTCTATACTTCTAAAAAAACACCCTTTATATATTGAAACTAATTCAGCACAATGTATTGAAATATAAAAAGAAACTGTTAATCTGTAACTCTATTTTCTAAAGAAATTATAAAAATATTTTTAAATGATCCTTTTTTTGTACATTACTTAATTAAAACACCTTTGAACGGTGTCTATATAGTGTGTTACTTCACTCTAAAGTTAGTGTTGTACGTACCAGTTTAAAAGAGTATCTCTCGAAGAGAAGGAAGTAACGGAAACACATTGCATTGTTCTTATGTGAAAAAAACATTTATGGTGTTTACTATCAATTACCATCAATTGAAGACATGCCATTTTGAGCCAAAATCCAGAAAGAAAATGAATTATTCATTGGTGGCTGGTGAAGATGATATATTTTTATAATTTTCCTTAAATGCTTAGGTAAGCATAATGAAAATGGTAATAGATATAAGTGAAAAATAATTTCCAGTAAAACTGAAGTAGGATTTCGTATACGTTGTGTTATTGGAATCAAAAAGTACCATATCTGCCTTGATGTTAATCTAGTGTTTCTCAAACTGTTGGGGCGTGCCCCCCTGGGGGGCGCGGTATCCCTGCGAGGGGGACGCGAGCATATTGAAAATAAAAGGTTTAAAAAAATAATTGCGGTTTCATTCCAAAAAAAATCAATTTTTTGGAATGAAGAAAATCAAAATACTTTCTGGCATAATAAAAAAATGCACATTTACACTGATATTATTTATATATATATCATCTGGTGATAATCAAAAGTAAAAGATTCCACTTCAAACGTTCATTAGCTATCTTTGATCCTATAACCAAATAAAAAAAGACATTTTGTTTGCCTTACTGTAATCACACGATGAGAGATTTTTTTATTACGTTTCTTTTAACCCCTAAAATACTACTTTTGACTATCATATATTTGAGATTCAAACTTTCTGGTATGTTTCACTCCATCTGTTTTTCTTTTAGGAAAGTGGTAAATAATATCTTTCTGTTGCTTTTTTTTTTCATGTGAATGAGTTATATGATACACTGGTGAGCAAAACTTAAGCAACAATGTAAAAATTTAGCAGATAGCCATGAAATTGCAGAAAAGGAGGTCTGGAGATCAGTACAGTGAACAAGTAAGTCAGTAGAAACGTCATGCGTATGCAAATATCAGGAACCAAACGTCAGAAGCGACATGAGCGTACGCAAAACGCGTGATGTCGGCGCGCGCTGCTCAACAGTAGAATAAAATGAAGGACCGAGACGCAATTCAACATATTCGTTGCAAGTTCCAGTGAGTCAGTTCGTGAAATATGGCTAGAAGAAATCACATGGACGACTTCACACGTTTAAGAATGATCGGAAAGCTGGAGGAGGGGCTTACCGTCACCAGTGTAGCTGCAGAGTTCGGAATCAACAAAAGTGTCATTTCGCGCGCTTGAAAGCGTTCCAAACTACAGGTTCTGTTACAAACTGTTAGAAAGGTTGGTGGTGGCCGCCCGAGGACGACAACTGCAGGGGATGACCGATATATCATCCTGCAGGCAAAAAGAGGCCGACGGCAGTCAGCAAGCGTCATTGCTCAGCAACTCTCTACAGCAACGGGGCGACAAGTGTCGCTGTTTACTGTGGCCAGACTCCTTCACAAAGGGGGCCTATTCGTCCGCCGTCCTGAACGCTGCCTCCCGTTGAAAGTTGACCACCGACGCCACCGTTTACAGTGGTGCAGAGAGCACAAAAACTGGACAACTGATCAATGCAGTCGTGTCCTCTTTACGGATGAGAGTCGGTTCCGTACCAGAAGCGATTCTCAACGCGTTTTGATTTGGAGAGAGATTGGGACACGGTTTTATACCAGTAACATCAAGGAAAGACACTATTACGGTGGTCCTGGAGTTCTTGTCTGGGGAGGCATTATGCTGAACGGGTGAACTGAGCTCCACATTTTCGATAGAGGGTCTGTAATCGGGGATCGCTATTGTGAGGAGGTACTTCTTCCCCATGTGCGTCTGTTCCGAGGTGCCATTGGCCCAGACTTCATTTTTATGGATGACAATGCACGGCCACATCGGACTCTTGCTGTTGAGGATCTGCTGGAAAGTGAAGATATCACTCGAATGGATTGCCCAGCTTACTCCCCAGATTTAAATCTCATCGAACATTGTGTGGGATGCTTTGGGGAGACGTATTGCAGCACGCTTACATCATCCGGAGAACACCCAACAACTCAAACAGATGCTGATTGAAGAATGGGCACTCCTACCGCAAGAAATGTTGCACCTGCTGATTCTGAGTATGCGGAGACGGTGCGAAGCAACCATTGCAGTGAGGGGAGGGCATATACTATATTAAGGAACATCTGCTTGTTGTTCTTCCTTTTGGATAGACCATCATGAGTCATGATACTATGCGTTCAATAAAGCTTGTTTTTGTTTGATTCCATACCGCATGCATTGTATTTCTTTTTCAGCGCCGATGCTTTCGTCATCCTTTACGTACATAATACTCTCCCTCATTTCTGAATTTCATGTCTCTCAGATGATTTTTCGTGAAGTTATGGCAATAAACCCACCTGTTGCTTAAGTTTTGCACACCAGTGTATATGGATAAGCATATTGAGTACTTTGAAGAATTATTTGGCCAAGATGTATTTTTAAGAGTATTCTGAAACATATGCATAACGAAAAACTTTTTACGCAATTCTTTCTTAGAACTAATATCCATATGTTTTATTGAATACACTTTTAACACGGGATCGGTCACGCAATGCGCAGAGTCATCTGATGTTCACGAAATCGTTAATTTTGGGAAAACTGTTTATTTGTTACCAATGACCTTGACAGAGTATCCTCCAATATGAGAGTCTTAATGGGAACTAAAATGAGTTTATCATATTTCTCCCTCTTTTTTTTTGGGGAAGTTGCAAACTTCTTTTTTTTTACAATCAAGTTACTAGTTTTGATCGAGTTCCCTGCGCGACCACTTTCGTTAAAAAATATTTTCTATGAACATGCTTTATGTCCTTTATTAAGGGCACGCATATTTGGAACATTTTCATTAGTTTTATTGGATTTTTTCTCAAAAAAAATCAAAGAAAAATTGAAAAGTCCTTGAAAGTAGGTAAGTATATTTTCTCTTAATTAAATTATTCACTGGAATTGTGATTTTTATCGTGTGTAGTAAAACTAATTATAAAGTAAATTATAGTTTAAAAACAAACTAAAAAACACGCTTTTATAGCGAATCGAACTAAAAAGTAAAAAAATAAAAATATATATTACTTAAAAGAACATATACAAAATTTAATACTTATCTTGTTAATTTGTACGGTTTATAATTATGATCGTATTGTAGCTTTAGCACAACCCCCCCCCCAAAGTGCATTATTATTGCATTCAATACATCATTATTTGGGGGGCGCGATAAAAATTATATTTGAAAATTGGGTCACCAGTAGTTAATGTTTGAGAACCACTGTGTTAATCTGTATTTTCAATTACTGAATCATGATCTTGTATCGGGTTTTTGTAGAGCAACACATTTTTAAAAACACACACAAAAATTTCATTTTTAAAAGTTGATTTAATTTGTATTGTTTTTGGAAGGCAATGAATTTTTAAAAAATTTTACGAATGAACCTAATTTTTTTTAATTTTATTTTATTGGGTTTCACAAAGAGTGAAAACTATTGGAGTAGGTGTTAATTATATAAAATTACTCTTTTTCACAATACTTACTCTAATATAAATTATTACCAACTTAAGTATGCACCGTTTGTGTGTGTGTGAGAGAGAGTAATTAACTATTCTTCAATATGTCACTTTTATTCTAATCTGTATTATTTATCCTTCAGAATGAGATTACGGAGATTATGTTATCTTTTTATCTCAAAGCATATATTGAATGGGAAAACTAAAATAATACTCTTCTATTGGGATGAAAGTATTATTTTTTTTCTATAAAAAAAGGCAAATTTGCTTACGAATTTTTCCTCTCCTAAGTTTTTTTCCAGAAGTTTCTTTCTCTAAGAACAACTTTCCTTATTAATATTAATTTTTACTTTTCCTTTCATAACTCATTAAATTAAAAATCGTTAACTTAATGACAGTTTTATATGGGTTTATAGGTTATTAACAACGTGTAAGTAACTTCAATGATCATAGTATTACAAAGTCAAAAAGGAAACTTATTTGCTTTGAAAGTTAACTGATATAATGATTTTTAATAAATTTTGTAAATATTAGCCAAGAGTATTCTTTTAAAATGCATTCTCGTAAAAATGGTCAATGAATTCAATTCACAAAGCCAACCTTGAAGAGGAAATTGTCTTGATTTCTTATCTAGGTACATTAAACTGTCGTCAGATATCTATGACATCAGTTAGCACTTACTTTTTTCCCGCTTAATCTTTATCTCTAACTGGAGCGCTACAGCAACATGCCATCAGCAACTCACCGTAAGTGAAGCAAGTTTTTTTTTTCTCTGTAAAGAGAATGGGCTATAAGCCATTATTTATTTCGAAAATATTACTGAATTTAACATTTAATTAAATATTAATTTAATAGAAGCAAGTGACACAATAGAACGTCTCAAAAATTTCCATGATGTGTTACATAAATATAATACAATAAAAGATGAAGGAATGACAAAGAAAATTTTTTTAATTCCTACTATTAGTTCACACTCCCCCTATATATAAATATATATCTTGTTCAAATTTTTAATGTTAGTAAAATAATTTTCATTCAAAAACTCAAGTTCAAATACAATTTTTTAAACTTATAGTGGATGACACTTGATGTTAATACAGTTTTTTCAAATATTAATTCATCGATTAAATTTAATTAATGAATAAATAGTAACAAAGAAAAATAATAATCCAACACCATATATAGAAAGGAAAATCGTTCGTTGTATCCCTGTAGCATAATGAACTTCTACTTCAAAGATCGTGGGTTTGGATCCCCCTGGGATTGCCTATTTTCTGAGTATGATTTCTTCTCACTATACTATTTTATTAGAATAATTAAGTTTAATTAATGAATAAATAGTAACAAACAAAAAATAGTCCAGCACCCTATATAGAAAGGAAAATGGAAAATTGCAAAAAAAAAAATCGATTTCTATTTTGTCACTTAATGCTGTGATTCTATCATATGTATATGCATATTTATATTAATCGTAATTATTTAATAAAAAGTAACTAAAATAAAAATTTTCTTTGTCGTCATAGGCAGAAATTGATTTATTTTTTTTTTTTACATTACTTGTTTTTTACTGACAGTTACCCATTGCTTAGAATAAAACTGCTAATTTAAGTATAACTGACAGCAAATATTGCTAACTATTTTATTAGAATATATTTTTTCATGTATATTTTAAAAAAGAATTATGTAGAGATGTATGAAAAATAATACTTATAAAACAAATGAAGCATACAACTTCAGATTCAAATAATTCGACTAAAAATTTACTCACAGTCCTTTAAGTAATTTTTAAAAGAGTGTAAATTCTCTACTTTCAAATTATGGAAAATAGTTGTTTTTTAATTAAAAAACTGTTTTAAAAATCACCGTCGAAATTATTCTTGTAAGTTAAATTGTTCAAGTTTCATAGCAGCTTGATGTCAAAAGTTTCGTAAGTAACTATCGTAAATTAAACTACTGATTTATACCTTTTTGTACTAAAAAAATTGTCAGTTAAATATTTGTACACTTTTGAAAAACTTTTATTTTTACAATATGTTTTAAAGGAAGTCGATTCAAATGATTGAATGAAAACTTAAAACCAGAAGGTTGATAGTTAAAAGAACATATTATAAATATATAAATAAAATGTCATGTTTAATATTTGTATAATCCACGTAACACTTAATTTTTCTGAAAATATTTTGTAATCTTCTAAATTGCCATTATGTTTTTAAGAGTTTTGTGTTAAATAATTATATATATCGTTTATAAATATTTATTTTTCCATTACAAAAGAATTATGATTTATGTGGTTAGATCTGATCTACTAAGGAATAACTGCATATTTTATAAAATCAGTATTTAAAAAAAGTTGTTTGTAACAGTAAAATATATTTTTATTCCATGTGTGTGTATATATTAGGAAATAAAGCATTAAAACATAAAACGTAAAATATTTTCATTCATTAGAGTCGATAAAAAAATGACGCAACAGAGCAACACTACCAGATTAAATATTTTCACTATTTTAGTCAGCTGTTTTGAAGTCATTTCCTTTTTTTTCTGTAATATAGTTAGAAATCATATCACTAACATATTTGATTTAAGTTATTTAAATAAAATGACAAAATGATTATATATACATATATCACTGGAAATTTGAAATCTGGAAGTTAGAATTATTCAAAAAATTGCTTTAACTTGTTCTGTTTAACTTACTTAATGATACATTCCTAATTACAAAAAAATAATCTGAATTCTGCTTTTCTATTAAATCTCATAAGCAAATTGTTGATTAATCTATCATAATTTTTTTCTTTTTTTTTTTTTTTTTTTTGATCTTTAGTGCAAGAATCACATTCAAGAAAAATACACATGCATTTAAAATAAAAGATGCAAAATATTGTAAAATCTTCATTCCCATTTAAAGTTGAACAAAATAGACTAATTTTTAAGGGTAATCAATAACGGAATAATAATAATAATGTTCTTAGAAACGAAAACAAGTTGTAAGTTATCCATCAATAGTAGAGCTCAGATGGATAGTTTAATGTAGAAAATTAAACATTGTAAAAATTATTTTTAAAAAATCTTAAAAACTCGTAAAAATTTGTTTTATTTTATTTATAAAACAATTGATTCAGCAATAAATATCTACAAGTGATTGATTTATAAAATAACTTACCTAGAAATAAACATCTATATGTATACATATTTATAGATCCTTTATTTATAGCCGAATAATTGATATGTAAAAATTAATAGGTTATAATTGATGTAATAAATTATATGAATTCTGAAAAACTTTTACTAAATAACTTAATTTTACCCGAATAAAAAGTTACGTACAAAATAAACTAGTAATGAAAATTTTTTTTTAAATTTTGCAATTACAAAGTATTGATAAATAAAAAAGCACGATACTCATTTTTGACGTATTGTCACGCGCCTGAATTTCTAAGCCACATTTATCCACGATTTATAGGGTTATTCTTGTTATGAATGATTGTAAAATCTTTTTATAGTTTTTCCTTTCTTCATTTATTTATAACTTTATTATCTTTCCGTGCCCATGTGCACTCCGAAACAGATTAAAGTTATCATATATAAATGCGTTTGATATAAATTCAAAAAAGGGTAATGGTATATCCATTGTTCTAAGAAAATTCTTAGTGAAAAACCGAGAACAATGTTTAATTTATTCATTTAGGCTTAAAATGTTGGGTTACTCTTTGTTTGTATAAAATTTAAAAAAGATGTAGATAAACAAGAATTTAAATTTTTGGAAACATTTAAATTCTCTATTCTGAAAAAAAAATTATAAGCCAAAAAGAAAACCAATATTAAATAAGAATTTTGATTCTTCATTAAAAGGAATTTCAAACTTGTACATAATTGTAGTTTGAGGGGGAAAGGTTTCGCGCATGCTGATAACTTTCATGTAACTCGATTTTTTCTTTCTATTAATAATTTTAGTAACTCCAAATCTTCATTAAATGACATAAGTTAGTTTTGTTCCAGTATTCTTTTGATCGAGTATATGTATAGAAATACCTGTAACTTCAAATAAACAATGTTTTTTTGAAAATTGAAATATTTGAACTCTAGTTAATTAACAATTAAACTTAATAAGATAAAAACATTAGAAAATTACGTTTCTTTTTATTAGTATATTTTAATGAAATTTTCAAAGAATAGTAATTTAGAACATAATTTCTCTCTTATATTTCTAAAATCAAAATTTTTATTAAATTAACATACGCTTTTAAAAATTAAGGAAATTACTTTATTCCTTTACAGAAGAAAAGCCAATAAAAGTAAAATTTTTGTCAATATAATCTGATTAATTAGTACATTGTTCATTTTATTTTTGAAAATAATAAGCGCAAAGCTTTCTATCGCTTTTCTATACTTACTTTTAAGGTATTCTATCTTGCGGATAGGAGATCAAAACTCAATAAAAACAGGTAGAACCCTTCCATGTTATTTAAGGAACATTTTATGTTTGTCTTACAGCTTCTACCAAACCTTTGTACAGTTAAAATACGTCTGAAGAAAATGCTTATTGTACGAGTTCTAAAAAGGCAGTTAAATGTGCAGGTAGAAAAAAGAACTTAAAATATTTTAAGATTTTACTGTAAGAGTTCTCTTTCTCGATCCAACCAAAGGTAGTTCGCGAAATTTCTCTCAGATGTATTTTCCTCGAAAAATGAGTCAAGATCGAAAAGGCCATCAGACGTCAACAGTGAAAAAGAAATCTACATGATCTGAGAAAATTCAATTTTAACCTTCGTAAATAAGACATTTAAATCTAAAATTCACCATGCAACGCTCGGGAACACGTTAAAATGTTTGGTTTTGTGCCATAGCTCATTATTTGGGTGTCACGCGAATTCATTTGTGTTTAAGATCACGCTTGCCAAAACAGATAATTGCTTTTAGATCGATTAGTTATTACTGAAGAGGAGAAAAGAATAGTTACAATAAAATAAGAACTTAGTAACTAGAACGTAGAGATAAAAAAACGTTTATCGTACTGTAAGAAAATGCCTACGTCAACGTTAAAAGCAAGAGCTCATCGAAAGAATATTGTCATGGTATTGGTGGAATGAGTGAGTGTTGAGGTTTACGACGAGAACCAATTTTGGATAAGCTACGCCATGGTGTTGGAGAAATAAATCATAATAAAATATCCCAAAGGAATATTTTATTATGAGAAAATGAAGGACTGTTAATGTTGATCATTATTGTTCCAAGCTTGACCTTTTGAAAATGGAAATTCTACATAAGTGTCTACTGTTGGTAAAAAGGTGTCATCTATCATCACAATAACATTCGAGTCCCATGTGGCAAAATATCTATACATATATATCCCAGTACTATCAGAGATGAATTAAGAAATTTTACTTCATCTTTCATGTCCAACCGGTATTGCACCAAACACACACATAAGTCTATCATCTATTTAGATTACTGCACAACACTTTTGATGGAACTGAATGCTTAAGCCATAAGCTTTGAATGTGTCAAAATGATAAGGGAAACATTTTTCATATCAAAAAGTAAAAATTTTCCTCCGTAAAAGTAGATAATTGACCTGAATGAGATAGGAAACTTCCTTGATTAACTAGGGAAATTATACTTTTCACAATAAATTTTAATTAATAAATATGAAAAACCATTTTTTTAAATAAAATTGGCAGAACTTTCAACTGCATCCTTTGTTTTTGCTATTTTTAAGTATGGATTAAAAATCTTGTTTGGGGTCGCTTGGTTTTTAAATTTTTAATAGTTTGTACCTATGATTATCGCATATTTCAAAGTGCCCAAATAATATCGAATTAAATGCTGTACCACATATGTGTTTAATTTTCACATTTTCAGCATTTTCATTACATTTAGAATATGTTGCAATTCAAAATATTGTTACAACGTTCATCCGACGACTTATTTAGAAAAAGAAGATGAAATTTATTGAAATAAAAATAATTTCGTTTCTTTTTTTCTAGTAAAAAGGAAATTGAAAAATATTTGGTTGAGTAACTATAGATACGCATTTTTTGTCACTGCCGATTATAGTAGCATAAATAATTAATCTTCTTAAAGGTTCCTCAATTTTGCATTTCACTTTTATTATTTTTTTTCTACAGACATTTTTCACGTTATAAGTAAAAGAAAAGTTTTGTATGATATATAAAAGGAATTCCAGAGTTTTTAAAGTAATTTTAAAGTCATATGCATTGTTGAATAATAAGTAAGTGATCAGATATATATATAGTCTAATTATCTACAAACGAGAGATGAATATCCATCAATCAAAATCGAAAAACACATAGACAGTAAGCAAACCACACAATGAAGGCCACATGAGCAATCGAAATTTAAAAAATGGATGCTTCAGTATTATGTTAAAAACTAGCCTAACAGATAAAATACTAACAATTATTAGAATACCAATTGCTAAAAATATGTATAAACTAACTAAGTAGCCTACCAAAATAGCAAAATAAAAGAGTTAATGGTTACTTTCTATCGATGCTACATATACCATTATAATGTACCACCGAGCAAAGACCAAGTAAAGCATAGTTGCCAGTCTCGATATTTATAAATTTAAAAACATTCATATTTGCTTAGAATTTTTATTAAGTTTCTAGAAATTAGAACTTAATATCTATTGCAAATATTCGCTATAGCTTTAATGAAATAACGTCTAAAACTTAGTTTAAAAATTAGTTTAAAATGTATTTCCATATGTTTACAAAAGTTCTTAATAATTTAATAAACTTGGAAGTATATATATATATATATATATATATATATATATATATATATATATATTTGGTGTGCATTTTTGGTTATATTTATCGCAAAATTAACTTGAGTATTGTACTGTATCTTTCTAAAGTAGATTGAATATTTATTAAATAAAATGTTGCTTATTATTTTTATGTGTTCTCTAATATAACATTTAATATAATATAAACGTATATATGCAATCATTAAGAAAAATTTCCAATAAAAGTAAAATCAATGTTTGACTGTTTAGGAACTTTATTATTTATGTTTCTACCAAATTGAATAATTTAACAGTTTTCTTATGAAATTCCAAATTTCATCATGCTTCCCTTCTGTATATGATACATAAAAACCAGCTTATTGTTTTTTCCCATAAATTAAAAATAAAAGTAATACGTAATACATTTTATACAAAAATGTATTACTCCTACTCAACACATTATATAACATTATTTTGCAGAAAACAAATCAGAAAGCAATATTTTCACTTTTCAATCGGACGCTTCTTTCCGGAAATACACGAATCAATGCTAGAGTGCGTCATTTCCAGCTATACAAATTTAGTCAGAAAAAACGTAAAACTACTAGTAGTACACCTGACGTGTAACATGCCGCATTAAGATCACATCCTTTGATATAATCGCACGCAATGCAACTAATCATGACGAGCAACTTAATATATTAGCATGATTGTAATAAAAAATGTATTACCTTAAAGTGATATAAAGAAATTTTCTGAACGTTATTATCTCTGGAATTCTAACATGGTAAATATATATTTTTGTCGTATTCTTTTTCTTAAAGTAATAAAACCAATTTGTTTTCTGTATTACATCTCATGAAAGGGGTATTACAAAAAAATTTTCTTTGTGAGTGTATGCATTTATTTTCAACTCAATATTAATCACGCACATTTTCTGATTATTATTATAATATGTTTCAGCATTAAAAAAACTTAAAATTGTGTGATATTATATATCATAATGTTGAAGATTGTGCTAATTCTTGTAATTATCATAAGAATATGATTTTTCGGTATGGTATGAAATGTTCATCTCTGAATAGTTTTATTTTAATAGTACTTAGAAATTTTCTAAAGCTCGTTTTGATAATACTTTGATTTTTTCATGCATTTATTTTTGAATTTGTTCATTAAAAGACAATAAAAATTTTCGTACAAACATTTCTTAAAAAGTCAGTGCTTTGTAACGAGAAAACTGTTGTATTCAATCGTGCGACTTGTACAAAGTTATGACAAAAAAAATTGTCTTTTTTTTCATTTTCTGAGGAATAACTTTTTCGTACAATAGATGCATTTTTTTTACAAAAATAAGATGTATTAATAAAATTTTAATGTTGCTAATTTGTTATGACTGCAAAATGTATCGTAACTTCTTTTATTTTCAAACTGAGTTGCCATATTAATTTCCAATCGGTAAAAATATGTATATTTCTTTTTCCTGCAAAATTATTGTCTTAAATATAGTGTTAAATATAAGCCTTTACTTGAAACAGAACTTCTTTTTTTGTTTTAATTACGAGATGATGTCTGAAGAATGCAAATGTCATACATATATAAGTGCTATTTTTATATTTATACTTGCTAATAGAACTGTCGAATAGTATTTTGTGGTTATAAGAAGAAAGCTTTCTTATTTTATGTTATAACACATCTTTGTGTTTGTGAGCGCATTTTGTTCCACCAATTCTTGTATTCTTCGAGGGAGCTAACACTTATTTTCCGAAGTTTATATGAGTACGCAAGAACACACAATCAGGAACTGCTTATTCTAGCCTTTCTTTATAAGCTTCTTACTTAAGCGATAGGATGCACAGATGTATAACAGATTTTGCTACAGAAAGAGAAAGGGAGAGATCACTGGAGAGATTAACCGTATTGAGACCGTGTGTATGAGTTATAACAATCCTGTTGTATAATCGCAGTTAACCATACGTCAAATCGAAATTGAAATTTAATCGTAGTTGGAAATTTTGCATCTTATTCTCCTTTACAATATTTGTGTTTTAATTTTCTCAAGTAGAGATTTACTTTCGTCATTCTTTTTAAATTAAAAAAACTGCGAATATATTTGGCGAAATAAAAAACTAAATGATTTAACTTTTGATTTTTTTTATAAAAATCTTTAGCATGATATGTGGATACACATTGAAATCCATCAAACAAAATACACAGATACTCTAGAACTGTACGAGAAAATTTGTTATAAGAGCTTCAATGTTAAAAAGACAAATATTCTGCATTAACTAAGGTTTAACAATTAAAGAGTAACTTATAAAATATTTTTCTATTCACATCTAATACGTGATGCTAATATGAATCAAATTAAGAGTGTCTTAAACAGCTTTAAAGTAATGAAAGTAAACTTTAAAATTAAATTATAAATAAAAATAAAGTCATTTGTGAAAATCAGTTATAGGAAGCCACAAGATCTAGTAAGAAATTTATCTTTGCGGAATATTTTGACTATGTGAGGAATGAATTTCTTTCTCAATAGTCCATACATCGGGCTCAAGCAAAGCAGGAGACTTCCAAATCTCATTCACAATTTTCCTCGTACAAATTTTCCAACTGGTTCGTGGACTAAATTCCCTTCAAAAACGAAAAAAGTTTGTAAAATAGAAAGCTATAATGGTGATCACATTAAATTAATTATTGTGGTATTTGAAATGATTTTAAAGTATTGGTATGAACAGTCATGCATGATGATGGTGAGTGTTCACATCTTGCCCGATGAGAAAGTAAACTTCATTTGTTCACAATGTATTGAATAAAACTTTTTCCTGTACTTGAGTGTAACAATAGTTATTTCCTAATATATTTTTCTTCTCAAAATGTATGAAATGTCTAGGACCCTTTATGAACTTTGTTTTTGCAACAAAGACGATGATATTTGAGATTTACCCTTATCCAGTGTACATTTTTCTCATTATGAATAAAAATAAGGTAAATATATATATAAGATTTCATAATTCATCTCATTTCGCTGTCGTAAATGTTGGTCTTCGCTGTAACTGAAATGGAGTGGTGTAGTCATTACGTTAGTAAAAATCACGCAGATCATGTATCCTGAAAGTCATAAGTTTAAATCTAGGTGCCTAATTCGATAAGCATTTTCAATGGCATCCAGAGACTACAATTATATGCTAGTCGAATTTTGTTACGTCTGTGGGCAGTTTATAAAGAGGGTAAATAAGTATTCTGTAAAAGCATCTAATAAAATATGAAAAGTCTACAGAGCCTATTCCGGCATTTTACCTGCGTTG
The DNA here is from genome assembly GCA_019973935.1 of Trichonephila clavipes. Taxonomy (NCBI): domain Eukaryota; kingdom Metazoa; phylum Arthropoda; class Arachnida; order Araneae; family Nephilidae; genus Trichonephila; species Trichonephila clavipes. The sequence goes on along the minus strand of BMAU01019750.1, from coordinate 122,708 downwards.
AAATATGACGAGCATGTATGGGAAATAATTGGAGACTCCAAAGTGACAGGATTTCTAATGAATCTTCAATAAGGGTTTATCATATTCCTTGCGATCTTTCTCTTTAGAACAGCTGAGGTACTAAAGTGCACTATAATACACGAACTAGCCACAGGTGACCGAGTTTTCTATGGAAAGAAACGTCCTGTGGAAGTTATTGGCAGACCTCCGGAGAAGGTGCTAAAATTTCCACTCCGTATTAAATTGGGTTTAATTAAACAATTTGCCAAAGCTAAAGATAAGGAGACAATAATTCTCAAATACCATCAAGATTCCTCTCTAAGTTGCCTGAGGCAAAAGTCCAAGCATGTGTCTTCATCGGCTCACAAATAAAGCAGCTCCTAGTCTGCAAAGAATTGCCAAGAAACTCAGTAAGAATGAAAAAAAATGCATCAGAAGGGCTTTGTCTTTGTAGTTCAAAGCTTCTTGGATATTTTTAAATCCAAGAAGTGTTCACACTAGTTCACACTAATGTGAAAGAACTACGGCAAAATGAGGGGCGGGATGTTTTGAACGTTCATATTCTGGATTCTGGCATAAACTTAGCCTGGGAGCGTACTCGGAGGAGCGAGGCAAGCGTTTCCATGAAAATATTGTAGATCTTGAACGTCACCGCCAAAATCATTGTAACAGGAAAATGATGGATATTACATTTGGGGTCTGAGTCGTGAAGTAATTTACATTGTAAATGTAAATCTCAGAAATATACTTTATAATAATTTTATTCAGAATTGCAGTGCAAAAAATGTTATTTTTGCGTCATATGCATTTATCTTCTATTTTATATAAATGAAAAACACAAATGTATAGATTTTCTCATTCAAAGCATATCAAATTCAAATAATACTGTCCTGGTGACAAAAACGAAGTTTCAAGGGAATAATAGTGGAGATTCAGAAATCCACCACTAGAGAGCTGGAGGAATCGAAACCGAAACTTTTGGACCACTCCTTCACGGGAGGACAATTCGCCTTTCTTTTCTGATGTCATGACTATGCGATTGACTTTCTGCCCTTCATGCCTAAGCGCAAGATGAACTCCATTCATTCTAAACTATAATCTTTTTAATCTATTGAATGCAGAGCTTTAATAGATAACGCTTCGCAATTATCTTTAATTTCGGGAAGGCTTAAAGAAAAATTAGAACACCCCTGTAAAATCGGAAAACATAAAATTTCGGGAATCAACGGGGTAAATGCAGAAACTTCACTACATAGTTGTACAATCGAATTCACTCCTCATTTCTCGTCTCTAAAATTTAATCTTGAAGCTATAGTAGTTAATAAAGTTACATCACCTCTTCCTAATTTTCAATTTAAAAATCGCCAATTTTCACATTTAAAAAATCTGAAACTCGCAGATCCAAATTTTCACATTTCAAAACCAATAGATGTATTATTAGGCGCGGAAATTTATGCAGATCTGTTGGAAGGATTGCCTATTTTTGGACCTGCTGGAACACCAACAGCTATACCTACTAAATTGGGATATATCCTCTCTGGAAAAATCTATGCACCTCCTCTTAAAGAATCCATAGTTAATTCTAGTTTAAACGACCAACTGTCAGAACTTTGGAAACTCAAAGAAGTTCCTAAAACTAATGCTAAAATTCAAATTCCTGATCCTTGTGAAGAAAGTTTTCAAAATCGGTGAAAAAGAAATAATGAAGGTAGATATATTGTTAATCTTCCCTTTAAAGAAAATAATACTCTCGGTGAAAGCAAAGAAAAAGCCGTACAATTATTGTATGCCTTAGAAAATAAATTTCACAAAAATAAACAATTCAAGGACAATTTCCTAAATTTCATGAACGAGTATTTAGCACTCGGACACATGCGTGAGATATCTCAAAAACGGGATGACGAAACACCTAATTGCTACAGTCCTTATCATATGGTAACAAATGAAAAATCTACCACAACCAAATGTCGTGTTGTTTTTAAGGCTTCGTCTAAAACAAAAAATGGTAAATCATTAAATGATGTTTTGATGACAGGGCCTAAGTTACAAACTGAAATATTTAATCATTTAATTAAATTTCGATCGTACAGGGTAGCATTCGCAGCTGATATCGAAAAAATGTATCGCCAAATCTTAATTTTGGATGAAGACTGTAAGTATCAAATAATTGTTTTGCGAGCCACTCCCTCTGATTCATTAAAGTCCTTTGAACTCCAAACTATCACGTATGGTACTTCATGCGCACCGTTTCTCGCTTTGAGAACGCTGCAGCAGTTATACCAAGACGAAGAACAAAACTTTCCCTTAGCAAAAAATAGCTCGGGAAAATATTTATATAGACGATCTGTTATCGGGTGCAGACACAGAAGTTGAAGCAAAATCGATTATCATTGAAATTCAAAATTTACTGAAATCAGGTGGTTTTATTCTTCGAAAATGGTCAAGTAGTCACCCAAAGGTTCTTCAAGATCTAGATACATCACTTTTAGCTTCGAAGCCGATACATTCTCTAGGTGATGAAGAATCTAAACAACGCGTGCTAGGGTTAATCTGGAACTTGAAAACAGATTCGATTCAAGTTAAAGTAGTACATGAAGAAATTGTAAAAAAAAAAAGACAATTACTTTCCGTCATTGCGCAAATCTTTGATCCTCTAGGACTATTCTCACCCTCGGTTATAACTCTCAAAATAATGTTACAAGAGTTGTGGAAATCTAAAGCCTTTTGGGATGATCCTATACACTCATCCATTCTGGAAAATTGGAATAAATTCACGAAAGAAAGTAAATATTTAAATTCGATTTCAATACCTCGTTTTATGGGGATTGATCAAAATTCTGATATCATATTACATGGATTCTGCGACGCCTCTACAAAAGCGTACGCCGCAGTCGTCTATCTCAAATCTAAACAAGAAATACATCTTGTAAGTGCCAAAACCCGAGTTGCTCCAATCAAGCAACTTACGATACCAAGATTAGAACTTTGTGGAGCCCTACTATTAGCAGAACTCATATCAGTGATTCAAAAAGCACTCAGAACTAAACCAGCTGAATGTTTTTTATGGACTGACTCCACAATTGTCTTAATTTGGCTTATGAAACCCCCATTAAAGAAAACATTTTCGTAAAAAATAGAATAACTAAAATTTTAAATCTAACCTCAACCGATGAGTGGCATCATATTCCAGGAAACCTTAACCCCGCCGATTGTGCGACTCGGGGGTTATCGCCCCAACAGTTAATGAATGCAGATTATTGGTGGAAGGGTCCAGATTGGATCAACAATGATTTAAAAGAAGAATTAGCATCAGCCAAAATTCTAACAACTTGCACAGTCGAAGCTAATTCTGTGTTAAATTCTATACCTTTGGTCGTTAAGTCAAATCCGTTAGAACCTATCATCAGTAAATTTTCAAACTTTACCAAACTTATTCGAGTTATTGCTCTATGTAAAAGATTCATCAATAATTGCAAATCAGGATCTAAGGTAAAAGGACAATTAAAATCAGAAGAAGTAGAGTCGGCACATAAATTTCTTGTGAAAACCATTCAACAAGCCAAATATTCGCAAGAAATAAGTCATTTAAAATATCATAAACCCATACCTAGATCCAGTAAACTAATATCTTTAAATATATTTTTAGATGAAGATGAAATTCTTCGGGTAGGTGGCAGACTCACCAAACAGCCTACTCTCTCATTCGATCAAAAATTTCCGATAATCATTCCCAAACATCATCCTATTACTACTTTAGTAATTAGACAATTCCACCTTCGTGGTTTTCATTCAGGAACTCAAATGACTATATCTTTAATTCGGCAACACTATTGGATACCGGATGGACGATCGACTGTTCGACGAGAAATAAAACGATGTATCGAATGTTGTAGATTTAACTGTAAACCATCGTACCCTAAAATGGGAGATCTACCGAAACAAAGAATCACCCAAACTCGCCCATTTGAAATCGTCGGCATAGACTTTGCCGGACCTATTTTGACTAAATGTCAACACCTTCGAAAGGCTAACAAATTTAAGTCCTATATCTGTCTTTTCATATGTCTAGCTACAAAGGCAGTTCATCTTGAACTCGTCTCCACTTTATCAACTGATGCCATGCTAGCCGCACTGCGTCGATTCATAGCTCGACGTGGTCATCCGTCTGAAATCCATTCGGACAATGACACTAACTTCATAGGAGCCAACAACTACTTGAAACAACTCCATATGCTAGTGAAAGAACACTCAATACAAAAGTATTCTACAGATAGAAATATTAGATGGAAATTCATACCCCCCTATGCTCCGAATTTTGGAGGTCTTTGGGAGTCCTCCATCAAGTTAGCCAAGAGGCATCTTATCAAAACCTGCAAAGGACATCTTCTGAGTTTTGAAGAACTATCGACTCTGTTGTGCCAAATAGAAGCGTGCATCAATTCTAGACCCCTGGTCCCACTTTCCAGTGATCCAGCAGATATACGAGCTCTCACACCAGGGCATTTCCTTATCGGAGAACCCTTACTCGAAATTCCTGAGAGTAAATCAATAACTAATACTTCTTTAAGTCTCTCTTGCAGATGGAAAAGTCTTTTGAAGCTACGTCAACACTTCTGGGATCGTTGGCACAAGGAAGTTCTACATCACTACCAATCCAGGCCCAAGTGGAAAGCTTCCCAATCTGAGGTACAAGTGGGCAATCTAGTTCTGATATCTGATGACAACAGACCCCCTCTCTCCTGGCCCATGGCAAGAATACTAAAACTCATACCAGGCACGGATGGAACCAATAGAGTAGCCATTCTACAAACCGGATCTGGACTAACTCGTAGATCGATTAACAAAATTGTTGTCCTGCCAGTTTGCGCCCGGGAGGATGGAGATTCAGAAATCCACCACTAGAGAGCTGGAGGAATCGAAACCGAAACTTTTGGACCACTCCTTCACGGGAGGACAATTCGCCATTCTTTTCTGATGTCATGACTATGCGATTGACTTTCTGCCCTTCATGCCTAAGCGCAAGATGAACTCCATTCATTCTAAACTATAATCTTTAGTCAATTATTATTCGCAATCTAAATGTAACAATATCTGATTTGTACCGCCATATGTGAGCGTAGAATATCGATTAAATTGAAAACTGGAAGAGGTGAGTCCTTTCTTTTGTTGAATTCCTTTTGTATGAAAATTCTTGATGTGTACTATTCTATATTTAAGTCTAATCGTTTAAAAACAAAATTCTTAACTCTAATTCTAATCTAATCTAACATACAAATAGCTTTTTTGATAGTTTCCATACGTAAAGAAAGTATTAGGAAATAGCACGTATTATCCAGGAACAAAAGTAAAGATTATTATGCACGCTTTATATTTTATTCATCAAAAACTTACGTGGGAAATATTATTTTTGTACGATATATGTCAGTGTTGGGGTAGCTGAAAATTATAAGGTTAATATGTTAAAAATTCCATATGGGGTGGGCCTTAAAGACTTCTCTAGATGTTCCACCATTTGAATTATGTCATTTATGTTGTAAAATCTCATAGTCCGCATTTTTTTTAAAATTCTGACTGTATGGAAAAGTCCCTTGTAGAAAGGTCGGGAAAACAGATCGGATATGTCAAACTTTTGAGACCACATATACTTTAATACTTCAAGCGCATCTAGAAATGAATGAATAAATGCATTTTTGGCAAGAAAACAGTCTGCTTTTGGGATCATGCAACGACGCATCGTGTCAGATCCTCGTACAAACTGTTCAGAAGTGTGCAGTTATAGGTGCTAGAGATGGACGATCCTTCTCCATGTAATCTGCTAAGATGATTCCACGACAGTCCCCAAAAAACCAACAATATGACCTTCCCTGTAGGCATCTGTACCTTAGCCTTCTTAGGGAAGATGAATCACTGTGCTTTTCCTCTTTGTTCATTTTCTTGGTCGGTCGATCATATTAATAGATACAAGATTATTCACATAGTTACGATGTGACCAAATATATAATCTCCTTGCCCCCAAAAGATTCAACATTTCCTTTGACACGTCGCGCCATATTTTCTTCAAAAAAGGAACTAGGTATCTTGATGGCATCTTGGACTTGTGTAGTTTTTCATGAATAATTTTCCACTTACTGCCGTAATTAAGATAAATCTCATTCATGATAATTTATATAATTGCTCTTCAGTGTAATATGAGCTTAATCACACAGCAAGCCTCTGCTTCTTGCATACTACAGGTTAATTAAAACTATAGCTTATTAAAACCTAGCGAATCAACAGTAATAGCTGTAATTTACAACATTATATTCATAAGAATTCATTAATATGCAGTATAAAAGTTTAGTTATATATCTCGGTCACACTTCTTAGAAATAATTGCAATTTTATGATACTCACACGTAGATTACCTTTCTTTCAAAAAATTTCAGATTCTTTTAAATTTTGCTTTTATATTTATTTATATTTTCTAAATTTTATGATTTTTAATTTATTTCTTCACATAAGTTTTTTTCTTTAATTTTTGCTTGTCTTTTTTTATAAATAAGCATTTAAAACGTCTTTATCATCCAGAGGGAAAAAAACATTATTATTTTTTTATTCAAGTATTTCTTGGAACTTATCGCTGGATAAAATGCTGCAATGGTTAGTTTGATGCAAATGAATAGTTTTTGAATATAAATCACAAGAACGTTTTAAACATTTTGTATTCAACTTATTTTATCACAAATTATTCAAATAAAAATAAATAATAATAAAATTTTGAAGTTAATCAGAATACTCTTCAACAAGATAAATCCATAAAAACTTATGCTTTACTAAAGAATCTAATCTATCATTCGGCTCCTAAAAGTACTTTTGGTGTAGTGTGGTGTGGTAGTTAGGAGAGGGGAGTGCCAGCTCAGGTGTCGTCCACGTCACTTGACCATGGTTCAAAATTACGTGGTCCGTCGCCAAAAGCCCTCGTGTAGCTGAACAGTGCGACGTTAATATTCAATCAATCAAAAAAACCTAAAAGTACTTTCAAGAGAAGCTGTTTCTAAAAACCTTCAACGCTTCAAAATATGGCCTCATATATCAGGTATATCGTAATTTTATTAAGAAGAAGCAGTTCATGTAACCAGTGACGTCTTAAGACTTCTTGAGGCCCTGGGCTCCTATTCAAAAATGTCCCACCAGCGGCACTTTATCGCAAATTTGAAATATATGAAAGTAAATTTCAACAAAAGCAATCCATAACAAAATGACATTATATTAGGAAATTCGCTTTCTACATTTTAGATTTGCAAAATCATTAATTACGTCATCAAAATCAACTGTTATAATATTTAATTTTCAATACTTGAATTAGGAAAATGTGAATAAGTCATCCGATTTATCAATTTTTCGGACAGTATGTCATGAGAATATTAAGCTGCATTCACACCAAGGCTGTCAGCGTCGAGCGTCTAGCCAATCAGAAACTTCATCTCGGGCTGTCGAAGAAGTTGTGATCGCGACTATTTTAACTTAAAAATAAGTTAACTTCAGGCGTTTGAGAGTGTATAGTTTAGTCACAGGTCACACACTCAACCGATCACGGATGAATATAGATTTGGTGTTTTTAGAGTTGCCTTTCGTGCAATATTTTTTGATAAATTGTTTAATTTATAATTTTACAACTTCTTGTAAAAATGAGTAATCATGATGAGAGGCTCATAATAGAAGTCCAAAAGTATTTTCATTTGTGCGATTTAAAGAATGAAAGTCATAAAAATAACACCTTTAAAAAAGAGTTTTTTAAACATAGGTTTTCTTTCAGATTTCATACTTAACGTAGAATAATTTTTTTATATCTTAAATTTTAAGAGCGAAAGGGAGTGTTGAATCAAATTGAATTTACTCAATTTTTCGTTTTATTAATTTAATTTTTGCAGGGGAAAATTTTAATTTGCGGGTTTCAATATTCAACTGTTACACGTTGTAAGCAATTGGAACTATGAACAAAATTTAATTCTTTAAATAGCTAGTTTAAATCGATTAATTTTTATTAATTATAATTAAATTATCATATTAAATTATCGTATCCAAAACAACCGGGTACATAAAATTCCAACTCAACTAAGCGATTGAAAACGTGAGAAAAAAAACTTTTAAAATTTTGACCCAAATCACCAAAATAGTCGCTAATTCGCCGAAAATGATGCCAACGTCGCTATATGTGTAACTCTTTGGATAATTATTAGAAGTAAATTAATTTTTATTAATTATAATTAAATAATTGTATTGTCACCCAAAACAGAGTCGTATATAGAAAATTTCAGCTCAACTGAGTAATTTAAAATGTGAGGAAAAATTTTTTTAAGGTTTTGACACAAGTCGCTAAAATGGTCATTAAGTCGCCAAAAATGATACCAACATGGCTGCACCTGTAATTCTTTTAATAATTATTTTTAATCAATTAACTTTTATTAATTATAATTAAATTGTCGTATCATCATCCAGAATAATCCTGTATATAAAATTCTAGCTCAATCGAGTGCTTTTAAAATGCGAGAAAAAAGCTTTTAAAGTTTTGACCCCGACATAGTTACATATTAAAAGAAGAAAACCCACACACATTAATTAGTAATAAAAGCGTGAGAGAAAATGTTTGGGAGAAAATTTATATTTCCTTAAGAATTTCTTGTAATTATTTTTTTTACAATATATTTATTTTGACTCTTAAAAAAATTTATAGTTGGTTGTATTGTGATATCCCCTCCGATGGGGATATTTTTTCTCCACTATCCTCGCGACTTATGTCTGAGGGAACGAACGATGAACCACTAAACTCAGCCATAATTAAAATCAGTTTATTATTATCTTAACTTATATACAAAACAACAACAATACTAGTCTAGAAGGAAAATGATCGAGTGGTGAAATGCAAAACGTATTAATGATAAATAGCGTAATTAACCACTAAATCTATCTTTATAGATAATTTCCTATCTTAATAGTATTCATTCTATTCTTAAAGTTTAAATTTCAAGCTTACCGCTATTTCCTGGGCAAACAACTACGGTCCGTAAAACGTCAATTCAGCCTTTAATCTGGCTTCTCTGGCTAAGATAATACTCCTTAGTCTCGGACCCACTTTTGCTTATCTTCAGTAGTGCTGTTAGACCGACTCACAAAATTAAGACTCTTCTCCTAAACTTTATCTCACTTCACTTCTAGCATTAATTCTCCACTTAGCGCTCAGAGCTTCACTTAGCGATCCTCGCGAATGCTAACATTCCAATATATATGATTCCTAATTTACATAAACACGATCTCTTCTTGGGTTGGTTGGAAAGAATTGCCATTCTGTCCCCAAAGAAAATCCCAAGAGAATTAGTATAAGTAATTCCGATAAAACCCAATCACAGTATGTTATGGCAATTGTGTTATAAAATACAAACTAAATAAATAAAAAAATACTATTTAATATTTTCTTATACTTGTGTGGGTAAAAATCTATAATACCAGTATCAAAAAAAAAAATTGAAGCACTTCTTAAAAACAAAATTTTATAATAATTCCTTTTGGCAACATAGAATATCAAAAACACCATAGCATTAACAAGTAATATAAAAAAAATTAAGTTGATTCCTACTTAGATCAACAAAGAAAAATTTTATTTTAGCTACTTTTTTATTAAATAGTTACAATTAATATAAATATGTATATACATATGACAGAATCACAGCATTAAGTTGTAATTAATTTTTATTAATTATCATTAAAGTATCATATTTTCATCCAAAACAATCGTGTATATAAAATTTCAGTTCAACTGAATGCTATAAAACGTGAGAAAAAAAATCTTTTAAAGTTTTGACCAAAGTCGCTAAAAATGAACCCAACATGGCTGTATCTGTAATTCCTTAAATCATTAGTTTCCGTCAATTAATTTTAATTAATTATAATTAAATTATCGTATTTTTACCCAAAACAATAGTGTATAGAAAATTTCAGCTCAAATGAGCGCTTTAAAATGTGAGAAAAAAACCTTTTCAAGTTTTGACACAAGTCGCCAAAATGGACGCTAAGTCACCAAAAATGATGCCAACGAGGCTGTATGTGTAATTCTTTGAATAATTAGTTATAATCAATTAAGTTTTATTAATTATAATTAAATTACTGTATTGTCATCCAAAATAATCATATATATAAAATTTCAGCTCAATTGAGCGCTTTAAAATGTATTTTATTAACGATTGAAAATTCCACCAAGATAAATAAATAAAATATATAGAGAGTGTGAGCTAATAGTAGGAATTGAAAAACAACTATTTCAGAAAACTTCCTAGATTCTAAAGCATATATGCTCTAGGGTTAATTTACATATTTTAAAACATTCAGTAATGATAAATGTACATTAAAAAGTGTATTTCAGATTTATACTTGCATGAAAATATTTTGCATTGTATTAAATTTTTTGTTATTACTTAAGTTTTGTAAAAAAATACCATCTTATCATTTTTATGATCATATAAAATTTAATATTTTTTATAATCATAATTTTCGGGCATATATCTAGATCAGCGTTTCTTAACCCTGTGTGTCAGATGTGCCACAAGAATTTTCGACAAGTAATTAAAAGTGCGTGAGTTTTGCATCTTTGAAAATAGTAATAGTAATTACTTCAATGTTTACTAAAGATATGCGTTTTTTTTTTATTTCGTTTTCCTGCTATAATTTGATATAATTTTTTTGCCCAGTAGTAATTGACATAGATTCAAATTAGCTTGCTTGAAATCAAAAAATTTGTGAAATAATCCAATCCATTACATTTTTTTAATGAGATTGCATTGCTGTGAACAAATGAAAAATATTTCATTCAGTAAGCAATGATGGTCAGCTATTTAATAAAATCTTTTGATAAAAATATATATAAATATATATTTGTAACATACATCTTTCACATTTTTTAATATCCAGATGTGCGACCAACAAAAAAGAATGATAAACACTGGTCATATTGTGGTGAGCTTATTTACTCTTCCATGCTTGGTGGTACATATGTTGTAACACTAGTTCTTATTTGTTTATTGTGTGGTGGTACATAAAATGTACCACTTGTTTGAATGCCTCAGAAATTGATGCTAAGGATACATTCTCTGAGCCACCTCAGAAGTAAACTCCTAGCAATTACTCAAGTTTCAACAGATGTCAGAAGCTAATTGTATGTAATAAGTTTATGCAGTGGTTCATTATTTGATCAGCTGTGAGTTTGTTGATGGGTATTTTTTGGAAGTGACTGAATTTCTAGAAGTGTGTGTTGTGTATTTTTATGTATAAATGAAAATGATTCTTTTGATATTTGATTCAAATCAGGTAAGTACATATATTATGTAACTAAATAAGTCAATCTTACAATAATTAGTACCTCACGTGTGCATTTCTAGTATGAAAATATGAGAGTCCAAAAAATGTACCACTACGTTATTGAAGGCCATCTTCTTTACAAATACAAAATGCATTCTTTACAATACAAATGCGCATTATGCCTTATTTTTTCACAATAATATTGTGCCAGATAGAATTGTTGTAAATTACATTTTTTAAACAATAATAATATTTATTAAATAATAGTACAGAAAAAATTACACAAATGTCCTGAAGGAGCTATAGCTTGAGTTCAGGAAAAAATAAATACGACTAATACACTTATTATATAAACCCCGTGGCTAAGTGGTTAGGGTATCGTGCTCCTACACCACAGGTCCGAGGATCGAACCCCGGGCTGGGAAAGATTGACTCAGCTTTTCATCCCTTCAATGGGTCGGTAAAATGAGTACCAAGCTTGCTTGGGAACTTAACACTGGAGGTTTTCGCTTCAGACTGACCACCTGACCGGAACATCTGCTAATGCACCTCAGGGCCCAAGGTCGCGTATATTGAGTTGGACACAGTAGGCCTTGTCCCTCATGGGATGTCACTCCACTGAATTAAATATACTTATTATACATGTTGACTAAATAAAAACTAGGTAGAAAAAATAATGTAAAGAATAGAATATTTAAGGTATCCGCGACTGGTTTAAAATCATCATTTTCATCATAAAAAATCGAAATTTCTTTTATAGTCTATTTTTGTAGCCTGTTTAATAAGCTTTATAAAAATATCATACTTTTAATTCTGAGTCATTTAGAAACAGAATTATAGCTGTTTTTGTTTGAGGTAGTAAGCGAAAATCGCAGCCGGAAGTGTGAGTTTTCGGTTGATTTTTACCGGCAAAATGAGATTTTTATTCTTTTAAAATATTTTTCAGCCTGAATAAGGCACAGTTGTCTTTTATTGCAAAATCAAAATCAAGACTTAAGTATTTTTCTGTATATTTTATGCAATATGGCAACAATATGGACATTAATGAACTGAATTGAAGTGACATAAGTTTCGTTTCGTCATATTGTGGCGTCTAATGTTTGACAGTGTTGTGATTTACAAATGAGTTATTTGCCGGTAAAGCAGCTATTTATTTTCATGTTATTGTTGTAAATGGAAGTACATAAAGACGAAAAAGATTCTGTGGAATAGTTTTTCACTGGTATTACGTTTGTATCGTCGTAACAAAATATAAGTAAGTTATAAAATTATAATTTCTTTTTTTGTGTGTTTGTCGATCATATCTCCCTCTCACTAGGAAATAATGAAACTTTTGAATTCATCCAAACTTCTTATTTGTAAGGCAATCGAAATCAAATAAAATTATAGCAAAAAAATAAAAATGATTAAAAATATTTTAATTTTTATGTAAGGAATATATATATATGTTATAAGATGATATTATTTTGCAATTAAAATAAAAAAATATGCATTGAAATGATTTTAGAATTGCTTCGACAAGGCTTTGAAAAAATGTCGTTGTTCGAAAAGCGGTTACAAAATGTTTTGGTACTCCTAAACCACATGAAAAGCGGTAGTTTTACCCCGGACATCTTTCTTCCACAAGTGGAAGAAAATGAATACCAGGATTCTTTATAATTCTTGTTGAAGCTTGGAAATGAAACATCTAAACTAATAAAAAATAGGCCTAGGTTTTTACATAAATATTAAACTAGAAAAGTAGTTGTGAAAAAAGGAATTAATTTTTTTAGAAACATGCAAATATTAATTAACGAAACTGCATTAAATTTTTAAATAAAAATCTATTTTATAAACGATTAAGATTAGTAATGAATAAATAACTCGATTTGGCATCATAATCACTTAAACATGCATTAAGCTTGAAAAATAAAGCATTAAATTAAACAAAAAAAATGAAAAAAATTATAAATAGTAAAATTAAATATTAATAAGATAATAAGAACAAAATAACTTGCATTAATTAAATTAAATATAATTAAAATAAAAATATAACTCAACTGCAATATCTATTGTTTTTCTCCCCAAGACCAAACTGTAAGTTTTCCAAGTTCTTATGTAATCTGAGTTTCCAGCAACTTAACCAAGATCCATTTCATGTGATTTCTGTAGGGCCACATACCTTATTCTCTTTTGGATTTCTATGAACTCATGTGTTGCAATGAGAGCATTCTCAGAAGCAAACACCATTGGAATATTGGATTTAAAGCACAAAATTCTGATTTGATGAGGCCAGTTTCTCTTAAGAAATCTAAAAATAGTTATGAATGTTTGCATAGTTATTGGCTAAACACTCTATTAAAAATTTCCTCTTGCCACTAGGTTTGATTAGGAAGCATAGAAGTATTTGTAAATTTATATGAATTAGCTAATTCTTAGATGAATGTGTGTTAAAAGTATACAAGACAAAATTACTAGATTGAAATGGCTGATAAATAAATATTTTTGTTAAAATTAGTAATATATTTGAAACCAGTCACTTTTCTGTAATTGTTATTAATGTAGCTGATAAAATCAAATTCAAATGAGATGTTCTAATGTAATAAATTTTTATATTTGTATTAAACTTACAAGGAAAGGGCATGACTAAGGAAATTCATTTGGGGTCGAGACTTGGTGTAATAGTAGTACTCCTTTGGGGTGTTAAACCCTCAATGTAATTCCTCCGAATGGCCAGTCAGTTTGGAGAAAAAAGCCTTTGAAATTCATGCTTAGCTTTTATACAATTAAATTTCATTTTCCTCGAACAATTTCGTAGCTTGGTTGATATATTGTTTGCATACTATGTGCGAGGTCTGGGTTCGATTCATCAGTCTTTTTTTTTTTCATTTCATTTAATTATTTTAAAATTAAATAAACTTATTTATGAAAGGCTTGTTAAATATTAAATGATATTTTTTGTAATTATTTTGTATTTTATAAAATAAAAAAAATACTGTAACTATATAAATATTTATATTGAATTTTATAAATATATTTTTATATTAATAAAAATAATATTTATAATAAAATATATAAAATAAATATTAAATGATATTATATCTAAAAATGAGTTACAAATAGTTTTATAATGTAAAATAAAATATACTTTAAATAAAATATTATATATAAAATAATTTATAAAGTATATTATATCATTAAATTAATTATTTTATAATTTTATAAAACATTTAATAAGTCCTTTTTAAATAAATTTAAATAATTTTAAAAAGTTTATTTAAATCTTTAAAAATTAATAATTATTTCAATAATAAATAATTAATTTAATAATAAATTAATAATTTTAATAATTGATAATTTCAATAAATTAATAATTTTAAAAAATAAATTGATACTTTCAATAATAAATTTGTGACAAATCTATACGGAACTTTATCACTAACCTTCTGAGTCGTCCTTTTTAGGGAAATTTAATTCCCTACCTATTTCCAATCAACTCCAAAAAGCGGACAGGATTCCTTTGTTATGCAGATTAGATAAAGTATTTAAGTCAAACGGAATAGTAAAGTTAGAGCAGTAGGAGATAGAGATTGAAGCAGAAAGTTATAGTGAAGTTAAATTGAAGATTTCTTGTTGGAGATAATTTAACCTCAAGAAGAGTTGAGATTCCGTTGGTAATTATTGATTTATAATTAAAGTCTCATTAAAGTTTTAAGAGTGAGATTAAAAAGTTAAATGTTCAATAGGAACATTATTAAATATAATTCTGGGATCTCTTATCGTGGTAATCTCTGTGTGATCGTTATTTAATTGTTAATTAATTGGATCATTAATTAAGTTAATTTAAAGGATATTACCTTTAAAACCTCATAATACTAGTTAGATATATTTGTTAATAAGTCTTTGATTCTATTTGGATAAGATAACCAAATAAAGAAAGTTGTTTATAAAAATGGCTTCTGGTTCTTACATGACTCCTATTTATTCTCGTTCTCAAAGTGAGGTCCAAGGAGACCTTCACAAATTAATAATTTTAATAATAATTCTTATTAATTTTTTAATTATTAACTATTTTAATTAAAAATTATTTTAAATAACTTTAATTATTAATTTAATTAATAATTATTTTAAATACTTTAAATAATAAATAATTTAAATAATACATTTATTTAATTGTTTTTACTTTATAAAATACAAAATAATTACATAAAATACCATTTAATATTTAACAAACCTTTCATAAATAAGTTTATTTAATTTTAAAAGCAATTAAATGAAAGAAAAAATTGACCGATGAATCGAACCCAGATCTCCGTCTTAGTAAGCAGGCGTTCTCCTAACAACGCTGCGGAGTCGTTGGAGAATTTAAAACTTAATTGTATAAAAGCTAAGCATGAATTTCGAAGGCTTTTTTTCTCCAAATTGACTGGCCATTTGGTGGAATTACATTGAGGATTGAACACTCTAAAGGAGTACTACTATTACACCAAGTTTCAACCCCAAATGAATTTCTTTAGTTATGCCCTCTCCTTGTTAGATTTTCATTTTTTTTCATGTATTTAAATTTTATATATGTTATATATATATATATATCTTTCTTTCAGGTTTAACTGAAATGAATATAGAGGAATGTCCAGATCTGATTGGTATTCGATTGAAATCGGATAATTTTGTATTTTCAAATGATTCTCATATGCAAAATGAGGGTGTAATAATAGGTTCTATCACATACTGCAATATAACATTAATGTGTAATGAACTGCGTACACTATTGTGCTCCAAACTTCCTTCTTTGCCTCTGGAGTTTCAGTTTTTAAGCAAAAATGGGTAATTTTATTTTCAAGTTACCTAACATTTTATAGCATTTTCTGATGAAAAATATAACTGGAAGTTGTATACCAAAGTGTTTTTGATAATTTATTTTGTTGTAAATTTTGAATTTGAATATTTCAAATAATATTTTCCACTTATTTATGATTCATTTCTAGGATGCATCGTAACGTATTTTGATTTTGCATTTTTAAAAAGTTCATAGAACAAATAAATTATTAAATAATGAGAGTAACTGAATTATGAGTAAATGAGACATCAGCTCAGATTTCATTTCATTGTATGAATGCATTTCAGAATATTAAGATTCTGTGTTCATAGCATTTTTCAAGCTGTAGGATAATTTTTTTTTTAATTGAAAGCAATTTTAAAATCCCCGTGCACCACAAAGTATCACACGGGGCTTACAGAAGTAAGTATTAAACACACATTCAAGGGAAATAAACAATTAAAAAAAAAGAAGTTAAGAAGGATTACAAACAGTTGCAACAAATTTACAGAAATTATTGAAAGCACTTCTGGTGGAAAGAAATTGGTGAAAATTCGGTGGCCAATTAATGTTGAGTCTCTTGAACGCCAGTCTTATGATCTTTCTCTCTCTGACATACTTGGAACACAGAAGGATCACATGTTCTACATTTTCCTCGCCACCAATATTACAGTCACAGAAAGATGAAGGAGCTAAATTAAATTTGTTCAGGTAGCTTTTGAAATTACCGTGACCAGTGAGAAATTGGGTTAATTTGTAGTTAGTGTAAAAATGATGACATGATAGTCTCTTATTAATGGTGGGAAAAAATTTCTTTGTTATGCTCCCCTTATTAGAAATGAGATATTTTCTTGGTTCCAAGACTTCATCATTCTTTCATTCGTGATCTTGTAAAACGATTTAGGAATATTAACGTCAATTTTGCGCTTGGTTGCAGCTTTTGCAAGCCAATCGGCTCGCTCATTTCCAAGAACGCCCGTGTGTCTGCGAACAAATGCAAAATCTATTGAGATGTTTTTATCTCTTAGGCTTTTAAGTTGCTTCTGGATCTTGACGATTATATTGTTAGATGAAGAAATACATTTAAGAGAATCCAAGGAGGAAAGAGAGTCAGTACAGATGAGGTATTCTGAGATGACACTATTTTGCTCAGTGATCCATTTAACGGCGAAATTTAAACATAAATGTTCAGCTACAAAAACTGTGCATTCATCACGAATTCTAAATTGAAAGTTCTCGGATTCAACACCACTTTTGAACACAACAAATGTGAAACCAACTCTTCCATCAATTTTACTGCCATCAGTATAGCAAATAACAGGGAAATCTTCTGTGCTCTTGTCACTAAATTGAACAGTATTGATGGCATTCCTCTCTGAAGGATGAGGGATAAAAAATGGAGATAGAATACAATCATAATTAGAGATGGAAGAAGCAGAGAGATTTTCTCTAAAAGCAATATTATGAATAGTAATGTCGATTGGAGGGAAGCCAGAAATAGCATAAACTGAGTCGTAACTTATTGTGCGATAACCACATATGACCCGTAAAAGTATCCTTCTTTGTATGAGTCGCAGATACTTAGAATTCATCTTTCTTTTAAGTGCCTCGCCCCAAACTCTAGAGCCATACAAAATGAAAGGCTCGATTCCTTGCTTATAAATGAGAGAATGTACATTGAAATTTATTCCGAACGTGTTGCGAGCAATCCGATTTAATTCATGCTGTAATTTGTCACATTTCTCGGATATGTAACTTAAGTGTTTAATTTAAACAAATATAACATCTTCCTAATCTTAATTTATATTTCTCTATATTACTAAATGAACATTCATTTTTTCTACTGTATTTTAATAAAATATTAATTAAAATTTGTTAGAATATATATATATATATTTCAATTATCATAAGATTTATATGTAGTTAGGATGACTGATACTATTTCCAAATATTACATGCTTTAATGATAAGAAAGTTTGGGAAAAATGAGTACTAATGAAAAAGTTTTTTTTTGTTTGTTTGTTTCAATTTTATGAGGGCATTTCTGAGATGGAGGGTTGTTCATGAAAAGTATATCCGTTAGTATTGTATGTAAACATTAAAAATATGTTGCTTTAAAAAATTGTTTTATTGGAAATTAATTTTCAGTTGGCCTATTGAACAAACAGAAGAAGAAAATGTCGAAATTTCTCATTTGCTTCAATCTGGGATTGTAACAATTCGGAAATATTTTGGTAAGTGTTTACTTTCCTATAAAAATAGTATAAGCATGCATTTCAGATTTTCATTGTTACAAAATAGTTTTCTTTTCTTCTTGATATTGGTATTTATTAAATTTAACAATCAATGTGCTTAGAATTAGTTTCATTTTTGATATTGTACATTTTTGATTCATGAATATTGATGTATTCTGTCCCATGAAATTTTAACTCATGCTTTTCAATTTTGATTCTGAATTTAAAAAGCAAATTTTAAAGGTAACATAATTAGTTTCACAAAAAGTTTTCTTATAGTTTATGGAAGGGAGAAAATGAAGTTTATTGTAATATTGGAAATATTTATACAGTTTTCAAAAAGAGAAAAAAAAATCACCTTTAATAATTTCCTTGATTTTTATCAACAAAATTAATATTGTTAATTGTTTAAATGAAACTAAAATTTAAGATGTTTTAGTTTATTAACTAACATAATTTCTTAAAAGAAATTTCAACATTACAACTTTTTTTTCTTTTATGTAACTGATTTTCTGGTCAAGAATGTAAACAGAAATTTAAGTTATATTAATTGTTGTCCCCAATTTTAAATTATGGGTCAGTCAGAGGCCCAAATTTACTGAAGTGTTTGTTTCTTTTACCCACACATGCAATTTCCTTTGCACAAACAACTTGTTTGCACAAGTGATCCTTCTCTTTAGCATCAGTTCTTGTCATTCAAACCGTTTTATTTCCTTTCTTTTTATGAATTTATTAAATTTAGTCTGGATAAATGCTTCTTTTGGGGGAGGGGGCAGCCTGCTAAATATAGACTGTGCAACTATAAAGAAAACCCTGTAAATACCATCTAACCCCCATATAACAAACCTCTATTTTACAAACTTTTTCCTGGAACCATGAATATTTTACTATTTTTTACTGGTTATAAAATAATTGTACATTTAAAATTACTCATAGGTTTAAAGTTAGAAAATGTCTAAAAAATTCATTGAAAATACAGTACATTCCTGTCAATGTCTTTTTTTTTTCCTTGTTTTCCTTGCAGATTCCTTTCTGATGGGTAAGATATACAAAATGAGTAGATATTAATTTTTTAAAAAAAAAGTGTGAATAATTGTTTTATTAAATAATGTGCAATATTTATGAATTTAAAACTTGTTTCATGTGGTTTTTACAGTATATTGAAACATGAATCTCTATTTAACGAATTTCCCATAAAACTAACTTTTTTTCTGGATTTAGTGGCTTTGCTAAATAGTGGTCTGACTGTATATTAAGCATAATAAACTTAAATAAAATAAAATCTAATGATAGCATAAGAATAAAGTTTGAAATTTGCTAAAGAAAAAAAAGCAGTAGGTTAATCTTTTAAATAAAATTCAGTTTTAAATACTGTAATTGTAATTTTTTTCTGTATAAAATATTTTTCAAAATGTTCAATAATTTAGGCATAACAATTACTTTGTTGATTAATACTTTAAATGAAGTAGTTTACCTTATGACCCTTGATTGAGGTTTATTGTTTATTTCTTGAAATAACAGAACACATTTAAAGCATTCTGAACCTAATTTTTTATGTATATTAGATGCATGGCCCGGCGTTGCATGGGCTATCTCTACTTTTATAAATTTTCCCTTTCTTTCACAAAATCAGAACTTCTAATACTCATTTTCAAAACGACTTCCCCCTCTCCACCGCTTAGCCCGTCGTTGTTGCTCAGGCTTCCCTCTTGTCCTCATGACACCAGCATTTCTGTGTGTGTGTGTTTGTACTCGTACAATGTGAGTGATTTCTAAAATTGTATCAAAAAATTTCCCTTTTTCAAAATTTGTTCCATTCCACTTATTTTTGATTTAAGACAGGTTTTTTCCCCCTCTTATAGCCCGAACACGTTTTTTTTTAGTGTAAAATTATTGTTCTATCTTCCTCTCCTTCTCACAGATAAGATATAGCTTCAAATTTCAATGTATGACTTATAAAAAGAAATATTGCGTTAGAATTAAAAAATTATTAATGTGAAGCAATAAAAAGAAAACGATTCTGATGCTAAGAGTAAAACAAAAAACGTTCATCATTTTTTAAAAATAGTTAGTTTCTAAGAATCTAAAATAATAAAATAGATTTCAGATTTTCATGAATCAAAATCAATCGTTACATATCTTAAAAAGCCTAAAATGCTTAAAAATATCTCTAAAAATGTATTTTAATCCAAAATAATAGACGATGTACTTTTTAATTAACAAAGAATTCATTTCGTAATGAAATAATAGAAATAATCCTTTTAAAAAAACATATATTTATTAAAATCAAATTTCTATAAGTAATAAATGAAAGAAAAAAATTAACCCGGTTCCTTTTTTTGAATACGAATTATAAGTTGTTCCGCTTGAACTTTCTTTCTCGTTAATGAAAAAAATACTTAACACTAAAAAAAAAGTTTATGCTTTTCTCTTTTAGAATCAGTAACTTAAATAATTTCATTTTAATTTTAACCTTTTTCATTCCACTAAAATTTTTAAACTTTAAAAAGTAGCGTGATGCGAAATGGAAAGTCTCTTCCTCTTCAGTTTCGAACCTGGGAACTACTGTTTTATAAAGCAGCGGGTTAACCAACCAAGCTACCACCTACGTCATGGAAGAGCATTGAATTGAGCTTTAAAATAAAGGTAGATTTTTTTCAATATCCCATTTCGTTATTCGTTAAAGTAAAAGATTTTTTTCGGGCTTCATTTTAAAGTTAATGCTTTCAAACTTCATATATCGATTGCAAACAACGGTAATTTTTAAACAAAAAACTTTTTTTAAAAAAAAGTAATGTTTACATATTTATCGCAAAAGGGGAAAAAATTGAAAAACACATTTTTTTTTTTAATCCGTAATTTTTAAGATATTTTATCAATCTTTGTACAGATTACGCATAATATTCTGCTCGCGGACAAAAAGTTCCGTGAGATTTTTTTTTATTAATAAAGAAGTTATTAAGCATTTAAATAAAATTTTGAGTATTTTTGAAAAATCGTAAAGAAAAACAGTTTTTGACATTAAATTATTTAAGTTACTGATTCTAAAAAAGAAAAGCATGAACTTTTTTTAGTGTAAAATATTTTTTTTCTTTAATGCAAAAGAAAGTTCAAGCGCACCAACTTATAATTCGTATTCAAAAAAAGGAACCGATTTCGACTCATTTTTAAAAAATCGTAAAAAATATAAATTTGTAATAATTTTTTTCGTAAGTATTTTTTAAAAAAATATTTCGTTTTGTTTTTATCTGCAATATTTTTATAAGCAACTTTAATTTGTAGATAAAACTTCCAATTTCAGAACGTGATTAATACCTTTAAAATAAAAAATATATTTTTTCAATATAGCGTTTTGTTATTCGTTAAAGTAAAAAAAAATTCCGGACTTCATTTGATAAAATATTTTTAAAAAAACTGTAAAATAATTAAGTTGAAAGAAAGATATATATATATACATATATATATATATATATATATATATATATATATATATATAATTTTATTATATTAATTTTTAAATATTCAAAAAAGGAACCGATTTCGTCTCATTTTAAAAATCGTAAAAATAAAAAATATGATTATTTTGTTAAATAAATTATAGCGTATCGTGGTGAAATAAATTATCTTTACGAATCTGTAATTATTTTTTTGTGAGTTTCATAAAAAAAAAAGCTAAGATCGTGTTTTAAAAACCTCTGAAAAAAAGTTCAGAATTTTCCCCTGGAAGTAAATGATCTTTCCGATTCTCTGCAGATGACGCCACGTGCATAATAAAATACAAATTATGCGTTTTAAGGTTTTTAACTAATATCTTTTTAACTAATTGGAATATCGGAATAAAAATGGTCGAAACGGATTCCTCGGATCATTCCCGAAATTTTGGTATTTTCGGCGAGATTCTGCGTCTTGTAGTTCGTGAGAAAATTGAGCTACATTCCTATATACCTATTAAATACCTATATAAATCTCATTTTAGAGTATAATCTATATTAAGAAATTATATAACTGATTAACATAATTTATATTTTTCATTCAGCCATGTACAATTATATTTATTTTATCTAGCTATGATGATGGAAATTACTAGAGAATAATCTATATTAAGAAATTATATAACATTAACATAATTTATATTTTTCATTCAGCCATGTACAATTATATTTATTTTATCTAGCTATGATGAGAAGCATGGAAATTACTAGGAGTATGTACTAGGGAAAATAGCTAGGGTAGGGGTTTCCCTTGCTCCAGAAATTGAATGCTGTTAGTAGAGTTCTAACTAAAGATTTATTTCAAAATTGTAAATACAATCTTTTAAGAATTTCCTGTGAGCTTTACTCATTTCTTCTAAGAACAGTTTACTCTGTTATTTCCATTGATAATCAAGTTATGTTTTTTAACTTTGCATATTTTGAATATACTACTACATAAACCTTATATTTCTGAGACATTTATCTTGTGAGAAAATTTCCTAAACCTTTTTCTACATTTCATTTTCTGATGAAAGTTTCTAGAAAATTGTTGAATCAAAATCACATTTCATAGTATAGGAATAAAGATACTGTTTATGGAAAGAATAAAAAGTGTACTGTTTTAATATTTATTTATTTAACTCTCAAGTGATTGATGATTAACATATTTTTATCCCATAAGGTTTTTTTATAATTATGTATACGTTTTTTATTGATAAACATAATTCTAAAATATTGGTATAGTATCAAATTAGCAAATTTGGATTAGATTAGCATAGTTAAATATATATATATAAGTCTATATAATTGTTTAGAATGCATTCTTTGATGAAACTTATTACATTCGATTCATGATTAAATGAAATGTTTGTATGTGAAAATACAGACATTCGATTCATGATTAAATGAAATGTTTATATGTGAAATACAGACATTTTTGTTTAATTTAAATTATGTACTTTTACTTAACTACCTTACCTTAGACTAATTTCTTTCATTTTTTTAGACGGAATTATACACAAATATTTCTTAAACTGATGCACACATTTGTTTGCATTTTTATTACTTTTAAATTTCCAAAAATTAAACTCAAGTTATTTATTGCAATGTGAAGTATTCGTCCTCATTGTATTAAACTCTTATCCATGCATTTTATTTACTATGATATCCATGGTATAACATGCACTTTTAACACAAAAAATAAGATCGAAATTAAGGGTGCACATTATTCATTGGTTATAAAAATGAAAGCTTTAAAAATAAAAAAAACATGAGCATAAAAAGAAGTTAGACTTTTATATAGATCGAAATATTGTTTATTTAAAAGAAGTGACTCACATTATAAATTTAAAGAGTAGTGTTTTAAAATTATATTATTTTTCAAAAGCCTGGGATAATTTCTGGAATAAATTACTTCAAAACATAAAAGCATTCCACACATATAGTTCATGTTTCTTCATAAAAAAGAGGGTGCATGTTATATGGTGAATATACCTAAGAACTGAAAATTACCACTTGAAAGTATGGGTGAACGCTGTATTCGGGATTTTACAGCAAATATTAATGAATTTCTAGTTTTGCTTATGATTAATAATACATTTATTATTTTTAGATTCACCATCCTTAGGTATCAAATGGCAAGATGGAAAACCAGTTGGTTTTATATTTGTAAATTATAATACCTGCTTAAGAGATGTTAGAATCAAAATTCATGAACATGTGAGTATAGTGTTAATTGAACATAACCTTTTTAATAATAAATATTCTGAACTTAGAAATTATATCTTGAGATAGATTTGTCTGTAGGTTTTTTTTTATCCATAATATGATTAGATGGCGTTTTGTAAATTGTGTTTATTTTGGAATTTTGCCAAAAGCTTTTAGAAATTAGAATTAATTTCAAACAATTAAAAACCATTAGGTTGGGCAAAAAAAAAATCTTTCCTCTTTTTTAAGTGTTTATACCCTAGAAAAGTTGCCTTTTTCATAACTAAGTAAAAAAGGGGAGGGGACTTAAACTAACCTATTGTGCTTGAAGTTTATAAAAATGGAGAAATATGTATATTTTCCAATTTTCTTCCATTGTTTTACTTACAAATGTTGTAATGCTTCTATTCTAAAAGTGAACTTTGGGATATGACGAGTTAGAAATATTTAAAATTTGTTAATTCCAAAATATTTATTTCTCATACAAGCTCGAGAAACAAAAGCATTTTGTAAAAGTAACAATATTTTGCTGTTTTATTTTATTTTTTCTCTTTAATAAACAAACCTTAATAAATCATTTTGAATGTGGAACTATTATTAAGCATAATTTATAGAGTCCAATATTTTTCTTTCTTTAAAAACAAATTTTCAAGACATTTAGGTATTAATCTTGATAAAAAAAAAAAGTTATCCCGATGATCCATGATTTTTCGAGAAATTTTTAACAGAAATTCGGTGCTAATTTGATGTTGGAGTGCATGCGACAAGTTGTTTATGTTCCCCAAGAAGAGCAATAACATTACAATATAGTTACCTTGATATTTTTATCGTTTGGTGATGTGTTTGCCTTGGAGATTACCTATATTATTGATATTTTTTATTAGTTTCCGTTTTCTTTTATTTTTTGTAGTAGCCCTATTAATTTCAGGCCATTTTAATTCGATTTCCTTAAAATTTAACCTTTTTTAGTGCTTTTATTCTTCACCTGCTGCTTTAGTTTGCTGTTGAATTTTGTGCTGCTGTTTTTGAACATTGATATTTCCAATATCATTGGTGAGTACCAGGATATTTTTAAAAAAGAATATGAGGGCTGTTCTTTTAATTACTGTGGACCAAAAGGAGTACCAAATTCTTACTTTGTGTCCATTTTATTTTCCAAAAATGACCTTTTTACTCTGTTTTATGTAAGATTTCATTGATGTCGGCCTTCATAAAATGTGGCAGTGATATGAAAATTATTTCCCAACAGTCTAAAAAGTTTGATGGCCAAATCTTTTATTGTAGATCTTATGGTGCAAATTCACTTTGCCAAAATAAAAAATTATCCCTTTTAATATGTTTTTACAGTTAGCAAATTGCCAATTTCTACTATTTTACTTTTGATTAATAAATTATTTAAACGTTTCTCATTCTGTCAAATTCATAAGGAACTCAGAATTTTTTCACAAGCTGTTGCTGATTGGTGCAGCTATGTGTCCGGTGTGTTAATCGGTTTTATTGTGGGGGCTAGGGTAAAACTGTTGAAATTGACAAGAACAAAATTTGAAATGGAAATATAATATGGGAAATTTTGTTAGACCATGGAATTTTTGGCAGAGTAAAACACGAGACGGGCTGCTGTTTCCTTATTGCAGTACATGACTGGACGACAGAAACACTTTTTGGCCTTATTGAATCATGGATCGAAACAGGAATAACTTATTTCTGACTGTTGGAAATCTTATGAAAGGTTGAGCAAAAGAGGCTATGATCACCTGTTAACCATTCACTTGAAGTGGTTGATTCTGAGACCGGCGTTCATACCATTGAAGTTACCTGGTGTCACTGCAAAGCTTTCTTGCCTGAATTCAATCGACTGGGAAGATTTGAAGGACATATCGCCTGGTTTATGTTTAGGAAAATTTGCTTCGCATAAAAAGAGGATACTTTCCTCAAATTCCTTGGCATAGTACGTAAAATTGATTGAGCTGACTGGAATATTGTTTTGGGAGGGAAGTCAAGGAATCACACATAACTTTTCTTAACATTCCTCAATCAATAATAATTATTTTTTCCAGATAGTAATTCTTTTTTTTTGTTTGTTTTGCTTTGAATTTTTTTAAATTCATCTTTTTTAAACGATGCATTTTCAATATTTTAATTATTTTAACTACTTTTTCCGGCATTTCTAAATTCCTCATATTCTTTTTTTTAAATCCTGGTATTCATCACTTTCAATGCTGTTTTCCATAAAAAAAAGTAAGTAAATTTTTCGATATTTTTTTTATTTCATTTAAATTCTAGGCTATTCCAGCATTTTACAAACATTAGTCTGGAAAAAGCAATTATTTAAAATTATTTTTCCTAACGATTTGTTACCAGCTTGGCTGCCATCTTGTATTCCATACCACTCGACAACAAGCGCTGCTTGGCGTGCAGCACTCCGATATCAAATTGATTCCAAAAATACATTGCTTTGTGGTTTAATACATTATGGATTGATTTTTTTATTGAATATCTTATGGTTTTATTTGCATATACATATTCATTTTGGAGAGGACAAGTATTGGAAGTATAAATTTTGAAATTTAATGTAACTTAACCTTTAAATAGTGTTGGACTGTATAGGAAATACTTGAAGAAAAAAATCTAAATGATGTAGTGTTTAGGGAAAGTAATCAATTGTATTAAGCTTTATGAAACTTTTATTTATATTTCTTATGCATTAAAATGATTCTTTACAGTTAGGTGACAAATTCCAGGAAAGTGATTTTGAATTTCTTTTAAAGAATGAATGGCCTGTATCTCGAGCACAGGAAAGTCAGCTTACTTTATGGGACATATGTAATGAAAATTTTTGTGTTATAAATAAATTATCTACTGAAAGAAAATCTGTAAATCCCAAGCATGCCAATCATAGAAAAAGGCCTTTGAGGTGAGAATTAGGTTTAAGTACTTTCAAATGTGTATTCAAGTAACTTTATATTCCGATAAATTCTATAATGCTTTAAATGAAATAACATTCTTTTTCTTTATCATTAAAACTTTATACATACATTGATTTTGACAAAATGTGTTATTTAAAATATTTTTAGACATTGGAATGCTTTATTGGTATATGTTTTGTTTTGCATGACATATTGTTAATTCTTTTTAATTTAATGTTTTTTAATGACTTTCAAATTTCATGAAAAATGGTGAATATTTAAAATGTATCAATTTTTGTTGTTGGGAAGTTTAAATGATTTTATGTTGTCTTATTTACTACAATCAATATTGAATTGCTTTGATATTCATTTTAACCATTATAAGTTGTATTAGTATTTCTTATTAATACTGCTATTGAAATATTTTCCTTTTGGTATATTTCCTATCATGTTTTCTTCTATTAAAATTTTCTCATTATTATTCTGGTTTAAATTCTCTCATGAACCTCAGATTGCAGTATTTTAATTTCAGAATTTTGCGGGTTTTTTAATGAAACTTGTTATTCTTTTGTGAATTTCCATTTAAAATATCTTATGACAAAATATGTTTTCATAAGTTTCCTCATGTTTATTTAGAATAAACAAACACCACTAGCTTATTTATGAATATCTTGATCTTTCTGAAATATCGGTGCTTTTTTTAAAATCTTCATAAATTCAATTTATTTCACTACAATTCGTTTTTAACATTGTTTTTTCTATCAACAGAACTGAATTCATTAACCTAAGCAATTTAAAAGTATTCAAATACCATACATGTGTCTTGCACAGATAAAGATAAATTAAAGTAATATACATTTATCAGTATATTTCTATTAAATGAAGGAAATCCTGCAAAAAATGCTCTCAATCTAAAAATAAACTGAGATTTCCTTGGAAAGTTTTTTTTAATTAAATTTTTAAATAGTCATTATTTACATTTAAGCTATGATTCTGAAATGATATAAAAAATTCGACCATTTCAATTACATTTACTGAAACTTGATACAAAATTTTAGTTTCCAAAAATATATGTAAACTTGAAGATATTGAGAATGCAAATAAAAAAGCATTTTTCAACTTGTTATTCAAGTTTGCAAGATTATATCATGCATTTAACATTAGAACTGCGAATGGGGCATTTTGACCCAAAAGCAATTTTGTTTTCGATTTTCTCAAAAAGTTACTAACAGAATTGAAAACATTTCTTGATATTTCCTATTTTTATTTCAATAATAACCTGTGAAAATATGATACGTGAAATACTTATCAGTTTTTTGTTTTTAATACTTATACCTGAAACCGCAGAATGGGTCATTTTGACCCCATTATAATCACAAGTACTAAATTTGCAATTCAATGATTCTTGGAGTGGGAAAAGCTTTTTCAGTCCTCTAAGATACCATATCTAATTTTTCTGTTCAATGTACTTACAGAAGAACAACTTCTGGAAAGAAAAACAATGTGTAAATAAATGTAAAAAGTTATCAGATTCCAGATGAAATGAACTCAGGAACTTTTGTTAGAAATGATAGAATGGGTTGGGAAAGCATCACCTCTGGAAGTTGTACACATGGAAGAATTGTTAAATAAAATATTTTCAAAGAAAAAAGTGGCCACACAAGTTAGCCAAAGTGAAATATTGAAAATGGCTTTGCAATTAGTTCAGGGAGACTACTTATAGATGAGCTTATACTTTGTGATATCAAAAATTGTACAGAGGAAGAAACTCACCGGCAACTTGGAAAAAATGAATGGCCTACAACTTTAGACTAGATGCTTTTATATCAATTTTGTATGTTCAAAGTATATATGGGGCGAATAATCTAGAGCTTGATAGTCTGTGGTCTGTTGTTTGCGGTCCACCTTTTTCTGTAATACTATGGCTAGAGACAGATTCAGAGAACTTATGAAATTTCTGCGATTTGACAAAAAAACTACTTGTTCCGAACGCCTTCAAACAAATAAATTGTGTTTCATTTCTGAAGTTTGGAAGAAATTTGTTGAAAATTCGATAATTTGCTCTAAACCAGGACTATATATAATTATTGATGAACAACCATTTCTGTCTAAAGCTAGATGTTGTTTCACGCAATGTATGCCTAGTAAACCAGATAAATTTGGTATCAATTTCTGGCTTGTCACTGATATTAATAATAAATATGTGCTCAATGATTTTCCATATTTTGGTAAAGATGAGAAACGTCCTTTAAACCTATTTCTCTCCGAATACATAGTTTTGCATTTGATAGAACCTTTCAAAAATAAAGGAAAAAAATTCACTACAGATAATTTTTTTCATTACACTAAATGTGTCCCAAATGTTAAAAAACGAAGAACACTAGTTTGACTGAGACGATGAAACAAAATCGAAAAGAAGTACCTGAATTTGTGAAAAAAGTAGAGATGCCATTATACGATACATTGTAATGGAGCATGATGATATAATTTTGACAGTTTATCAGTGAAAAACCAGATAAATTTCTTATTATTGATCTCCCTACATCCCACAGTTGAAATCAGCAATAATCACCCAATAAAGCTTCCAGAAACAATATCATGTTATAACTCAACAAAATTTGGTGTCGACATTGCCGACCAAATGGCTCAGAAATATTCTGTGAAGAGGCAGGATCAAGGAGGTGACCAGTTCATGTATTCTGCAATATTCTTGATCTTGCAGGGAATAATTCATGGATTTTATACAAAGTAGTTACTGGTAAGAAACTTTCGAGGATAGAATATCTTCAACAACTCATTGCAGTGTTGCGTAGTGCATATATATATTCACAAAAGAAAGTACGTCAGATACACTGACAAAAGCGGACACTACTGAAGAATCCACGCAGATGCGAAAAAGGGCTCATTGCAAAGATTTCAAGCATAGAAACAAAACTGTAGATACTTGTTCTGACTGTAAAATTCCGATAAGTGGAAAGTGTACAGAATATATAAAAAGAAGTTATCCAAAATGTGCATGAACTGTGTAGGAAATCTCAACTGGTTAAGAATTTAAATATTTCTATTCAAGTTTTCTGTATATTTTATTAACTGTATACAATATTCCATATTGCAATATCTTATTATTTTTTATTACTTATAACAATTTAATGTTAAAAATAAATAAATGTCATTGTCAAATAATTACTGTGTACTTTAAGCATAACAACACAGGTTTTTATTAACTGGGGTCAATTTTACCCCAACCGCGGTTTTAGATATACCAAAACTGTTGCGGTTCTAGTGTTAAGAAGCATAATTTGCCAGCTGTAAGTTTTATGTATGAGTATCATGCTTATGGTTTCTGGTAATACTGCAATTCTTTGCCTTCAGAACTCTGTTGTAAAAGGTGGAATTTGGTTAGTGTTTATAAAGTCTGGCAATTCTATTTTGAAACTATTTGCATTAATATTGAATTGGGAAAAAAATGGTATTTAAATTTCTTTACATTAGGAACTTTTGTTATAAAACTAGACTACATTTATCATTTCTGAATTCCTCTCACTGTTGAGGAAAGAATTTCATATTTGCCATCTCACTTGCTTTCTTGATATAACTTTTGTTTATGTAGGCAATTTCTCGCAATATTGTGATAAATTTTGTGATTACCAAGGCAAACTTATATTCGCTTATATAAGAATATTATTCCTTTAATGTTTTATAGATAAATCTATAAAAGATTTAGTTTCATTTCCAATTTATTTCATGACATGCAAATACTTACAGTCAGTTTACTTACCTTTGAATTGGTATATTATCATTTAGTCCTGGAGTTCCCAAACTTTTCTGACTCATAGACCCCTTGCCATATTTTTCGTCTTTGGGTAGACCCCTGCTTACCTAATATTAAATTTCTGCACATTAATCAACTTAAATATGTTTTTGGCAGCTGGTGCAGAGCTACTTACTGTAAAATATTAAAATTTTTAACTGTAGTGAAGTATAGTGTTTAAAACATAAGAAAAACTTAATTAATTTAAAATTTAAATTTAATAATACATAAAATAATTGAACAACAAACAAAAATCCTTTTAATGGGATGGAAGAATCTGGTGTTTCAATAACAATTTTTTAACATTTAGCATCAACCTTGTCGAGTTTAACCTTAAATTTCTTTAAAAATTCCTTTAAAATTTTAGTAGCGTCAGTCTTTTTTTTTTTTTTTTTTTTGGTCTACCATATTCAAAGCATTCCCAAACATAGATTCAAAATCTGAATAGAGGGCATTTAAATAAACATAGGTTAAAAAATATTATTCTGGAAGATTGTCTGTGACAAAATGAGAAAATTCGAGACGTCCAATATTATGCTCCTTTAGCTTAAATTCTGGCAAGAAAAACTGAAATGATGGTCCTTATTTTAATAAAATATATGCTGTCACTGTGCAAATTAATCTCATTAGGTTTAGTTAATAAATCTTTTAAATAAATAAAATCTTGTATCCCCTTGATTACATTTTCTTTTAAAATGAAAGTCATGATGTAGTTTAACAAGAGCCTTTATCATAGACCCCTAAATTATTTTTTCAATGACATGGACCCCTTGCAAGTCATCATAGACCCCTGGAGGTCTATATAGGCCACTTTGGGAATCACTGATTTAGTTCCTTAAATTTCTAAAAATAATATTGTTTGAAATTTTTTTTCTAAGATTGTTTTCTTTTTATAATTTATAATTATTGAGAATTCTCTTAATTAACTTAAAGACAGTAAATTTTTAAATTGTTCTCTTAGTTTTTATTTTTTATTAAATTTTTTTACAAAAATTGTGTATTTTAGCACCATTTTTGTAAAAAAAATATTACATATTATATACAACATGATTTTTTAATGTTCAACATATTCTAGCAGTGTTCAGTGGTACTCATAGATATTCTTTGTCTGTTTAAGATACATTTATTTCAATCCAAAATCAGACATGATGTAAAAATTTGCTGATAATTAGCACTTGTGCTCTTTTTTTTTTTTTTTTTTTTCCTTTAACTGTTGGAAGACCATAATTTGCTATTTTTATTCTCCTTTTCAGAGACAGTTGCAAGATTTGTATTCAAAACATACTTAACAATGCAAGTTCAAATGTTCAAAGCAATTATATTACATACTTAAGTATGGATAAATATAAATATTTTAAAAACGCTATTCAGAAAATATCAAAATTGTGTATTTTCAAGATTTTTGAATTAATATTAAATTATTTGAGGTGTGTCAAATTTCATTTTATTTTATTTAATCATCATTATCTCAAATTTTTGAATAAAATTTGATTCTTTTTCTTATATAATGTGAAAGTAAAGGTACATTTTCTGTACTTACAGTTAATTATAGTTAAGAATAACAGTTAATTATAGTTAAGAATAAAAATGTGAAATGTGTGTAATGTTAAAATATGATTTTTACTGTTGCAGAATTATATCAGAATCTGAATGTTATATGCAAGTGCATCATTATTCAAGTTGCTTATATATATTTGAAAACATGTTTTTAATTATGTCTTTTTTATGTTTTAGATTAATCAATAAATTTTCTGCAAATAAACCCTCTTTTAGAGAAAATAGCAATCCAAATTCAATTTTGATTAGCTATGTTCATTGTGAAGCATCGATGCATGCTCGAAATTTAAAGGATGAACTTCAGAACATGGGTTTTGATAGTGTCTTTCTGGTTAGTTACTCTTATGCTGTTTTTATTGGTGTTAAAAATATTATGGATATCATTTTAATGTTAAGTTCATATTTTAAATCCATAATGCATACTTTCAAGTTGATTGTTATGTTTAAATTAATATCGATGTACAGTTTTTTTTTTTAAAACTGGCACTATCTCGAGCCACCTGTAGCTCAATTTAACAGCTGCAATGGCACCAAACTTAGTATAGAAATAAATAATGTGATAATGTAAAATTCTGTTAAACAAAAATAAAGAAAATTCCAAAAATTGCCTATAGGGGTATTTATGGCGCTCTTATAGCTTTTCAAACCTAGAATCAGTATAAAGCATGAGTATGAACAAAAATTCAAGTTAATGCTTTCATATACGACAACCACACCTGTAATTTGGGTATAAAAACATGTAGACTGCTCTGAAGAATTGTATTCTCAGCTGAAGTGAGCCAGCTCAAATGAATGTTACATTACTAGAACACACTTTATTGGCAAAGCTGTGTATTATCTTAACTATCCTCAGCTTTTTTCATGAGCTTAGAACCTGTCGAAAACTTCATGTGTTACTTTACTGCTTTGAAAGGAATAGTTAAGAAGATCGAAGAAACGCCACTGACAATTCGCCTAGGCAGAGGATGTAGGCCTGTGTCACAAGAGCTGAAAACAGATATTGTAACTACAATCGTGGACGAATCATAGGGAACCATTGTTGGTACACATCACAAGCAGTGTGAAATATTCTTTGTGACATATTGTGTATGTCCGTCATATTGTATGTGGTCAAATAACTTCCAGGAAATAAATGTGGAAAATGAAACTTAACATTTCACTCTTTTTTTATATGTTATTGTTATTTTTATTTATTATTTTTTTTTGGTAACACCTTTTGCTTTTTAACTGTACCGTTGACACCCTTTAAGTGTTTTTGGAACTAAATCTTTTATCACAGAATCCTACCTCCCATGTCATTTGTCTCCAAGCCAAGTTGGGCGCTTTTGTGGTTGTTAGATCAAGCTACAGGTAGCTCTAAATAGTGTCGGTTTTAAAAAAATCATATATATCTGGGTGTTAAAAAAAATTGAAGTTGTACAAATGAAGAATATTTCAAAAAAATTTTGAACTCAATTCTAGAGTTAACTTTATCCTATTGTTACATTAGAGTTTATAAATTAAATTCATTTAATTTGCAATTTTTTTTAAGATTAAAAATATATGCTCGTTTCTTCAAATCACGAGATACATGGAATTTCCAATGGTTATGTGAACGTAAAATTATTGATTTAATGATTTTAATTTATTTAAATGTTCAGTAATATTAAGGTATTTTTTAAAGCATCTTTAAAAAATACTATAAATTTGTAAAATTTCCATTGTGTATATATAATAAGTTGAAGAAGTTCAACTCTTTGAATTATATAGAGATGTTCTGAATTGAAAGATTTACTTTCAGGCTAAAATTATTTTATAGAACATGTATTTTTATTTTGTAGAGATTCATAAATACTATATAATTGTATGTAATTTAAGGCTAATTGTTGGTCTTGATTTTTAATATAATTTTCTTGAAATTCTCTTGTCAATATTTTGAAATACTTCTTAGTGAATGTATTAGTTCTCTAAACATTAAATTCTATTTTGTCTGAATAAAATGATATATAAATTTGTAAGAAAATAACTTTAGCTTAGGAATTCCAAGTGTTGAAAATATTTCAATTTAGCTAACAATTGGCTTAGTTTTAAAGGTATTTTCTTGAATGTGGACAGAGTTTTAAAAAGAGAAAGGGAAAATATACTTTTTTTATTGAAAGAAAACCTACTTTTGTGAACAAGTAAAAAGTAAATAGGAAATATGTATTTATATAAATATTAATAAGTTATGTACATATAAATGTTTTATTTTACTATAAAATGTATTTGATGTATAATTATTGCATATAATTTTAGTTTTCTTTACTAAAATAAAAGAGAATCAATATATGCTTTTTATGAATTTGAGGTAATTTGTATTTATTAAAGGAACATTTCAAAATTATTAATTTTTAAAATTAGTGCTATTTCTTTTATATTTTTTTATGAATTTGAAATAATTTATATTCATTAAAGGAACATTTCAAAATTGTTTATTTTTAAAATTAGTGCTATTTCTTTTATATTTGTCCTTGTATTGCTTAAATTGATTCCTAACTCTCAAATTTTTTAGTCAGACTTTTACAATGTTACTGCATGATTTTCTTTATTAATTTCATTCGTTTGTACTAGTTTTCTTAAATAGTTTTTTAATCAAGTGTCATAAAAGCATATGAAAAACTGCTTCTACAAATTTCACTTTTTCCTGTTTAACCTAATCAATTATATTATTTGGATAAAAGAGTTTTTCAAAGAATGCATTTAAATATTGAAGCAAACACACATAATTAGATGGTTGAACAATTTCGGCAAATCAGAAATATCAGCAAATACTGCGATATACAGCCAATAGAGAAAATCCCTTCCCATACACATAACAATTTTGCTCACACATGCTTAAAAATAATCTATTTTATAGGTTGTACCATACCTGTGCATGTTTAAGCACAACATTCTTAACTATGTATGCTCGAAAATATCATTGTTTATAATTTGTAATATTATTATCTTATTTTGTTGAGAAAAATTATTAAATTTTGGAATCTATTTCCTATGGAAGGTAATGCAATGGAATTTTCCAAAATTACGATTTAACACTCGGAAGACTATTTGGCTTAGCAAAATGAGAAACATCGCATACTTGCACAGCAAAAGTTTGATTTGTACTTATATGAATTTGTGGTGTAACCTACATGGGAAAAAAAGATTAATTTTTCACGATTTTGAATGCAATTGTAGCATTTTCACCACTTGAATAATGTAGTTATTATATCTTTTGTTTAATTCAAGTGAATATATTTTTTTTAAATTTCATTCCTTTTTTTTTATTTTAAGTTATTCACAAAAAGTGAGACCAATAGAAAAATTACATGTGCGAAAATTAGGTAAATATAATTCAATCATTGTCATTGATTATGAATATGAGAAAGAATTAAAAACACTCTTATTTCTGTGAAATATTTTATTTACTAAAATAGAATTGGAAGAGGTTATCTATGAAACATGTAGCTATTTAAGTAAATAAAATATCAGTGATGTTTAGATCTATATAAATAATGTTTGTATAGTTGTTCTCTCATATTAATATCACTAAATTAGGAGTATAAACGGGTCAAGTGTGGGGAGGAAAGAATCATAAATAATTGTGATAAAATGTTTTGAAGTATATTTTTTTTATGTATAATAAAGCCCAAAATAAATTTTAACTATACTATTAACTTTTTAAAGGATATTGATGATATTCCGCCTGGTCAAGACTGGCAAGAAATTATTAATACTGCTTTAAATAATTGCACAGCTTTCGTTGCCCTAGTTACACCTAGATATGGTGAAACGAAATGGACTAATCGTGAAGTAAGTGATGTTTCTTCAAAGAAAATAAGTATTAAGTATTTGATGCATTTTATATGTACTACTGTTTAAATTTTCTGAAATCGATATCATTAAAAAATATTTTTCTGGTATTGCATATTTAATATAAGTGAGTGAATAAATAAAAAAATAACAGAAATATCTGCATCATAAATCATAGTAAATATCAGATGAATATCCATATCAGCAGACAAAAATATAACTGCATATATATTTTACTGTATGAATCCCTTTCTTTATAGTACATGTATAATATACTCGTATAGTCAGAGAATTACATGCATTTTTATTACTAATTAAGAAGTCGTTTCACAGTTATCAACAATTTTTAAAATTACATTAAATAAAGAAAAACTCACTCAAAATTATATTAATTGTATTCATAATGTTATAAAAACAGTAATTTTCTTAGAAAAACTAATCCATAAATTTATTTTTGTGTAACCTAAAGATATAAATAATATTTTTAAACTTAGAATTTGTTTTGTATAATCATGAACTTTGAAACTTTTGTTTTTGATTTTTAAGAGTATCATTCTAGAAATGGTTGAATGGTTACAGAGTTCCTGTTTCCCACAGGGAAACATAATTTCCTATTGCTTAGGTTGAGAGTTGCATTGGCTTGGCTTATTTTTCAAATTTTAGTCCAGAACTGTTTTAAGATAAGAATATGAAAAAGTTAAAAGTTTTAAAAAATTGAGAAGAGAGGAAATTACTTTAAAGTGAAAGAAAAATTTTTTACCTTGAGATTATTAGGAAAATAGTGAATGTAATTTAAGATTAAAGTGTTGAGCAGGAAGTTTAAATGTGTATGGAATATTTAAGTGTAGGTGTTTGTGTTGTAAGAATGCATCTGTGTCGGTCACGGCTTGCTTCGATGAGCCGAAGTGGTCCGCAACCGACTTGATCTGGCTTGAGAGGAAGAAAACGTCCACTGCAAGGAACCTGCATGTTCTGAGTCTCCCCTCGGTCTGAAGGGTTGCCCAGAAAGAGTGCCCTTTTATCGATATTAGCTTGCCTCGGTGAAGGACCAGTCAGGTTACAGCGTTTCGTCGAGTGCATTGGGTAGGGGTATCTTAAGTGCAGGAAGTCTGGCTGACTGAGGTTTGCAAGAAAAAAGTTTGCTATTGGCCACCCTGCTCTTCTCCCATTGAAGGAGACCATTCTAGAAATCCATTTCATCTAAACTGTTTGAAGTTAGTTTTTGTAATTTGATTATTTACTCATTCTAAATGTATAACATTTTTCTTGTATGTGTTTTAGGATGAGCAGCTTATGTGTTTTTATCTGTTAAAATAATATTTTCTCTTAATAGGATGGAATGCTTTATGTTTTAACATTATATAGCCATCAGAAGTAAAAAAAAGTGCTTTTGGTTGCCCTAAGGAGCTGAATTTGTTTTAATTCTTGCATGGATGTAGATGTGTTTTGTTTATTTTTCCTTCACTATTCATCATGATATAAAATTATGCATTCTTTGTTATCTTCTCTGATTTTTTAAAGGCAAAACTTGCTGATGCCAGGGAAAAACATATTATACCTGTAAGCTTTTTGAACGCATGGCCTCCTGACCAGTTAGCTATACAATTTCTTACATTGCAGTACATACCTTGGAAAACACCTGATGAAATTGATAATGGTGAGGTATTTTTCATGTGTATATGTTAGCTCTTATATTTGCTTCCCTAATTTTATATGCATGCTGAGAAGTATCTCAAAATGTTTATTAATTTATAATTTGTGAATTTTACTAAAATTGCACTTTTCATTAACGTTTTAATGATGTTTTTACCAGCTTAGTGAATTTAAAGTAAACAAGTTTTCTCTATAATTAACTGTGAATATATATTGATATTGTTTGAGTTATAATTTGCTCATGTTAATCATCAAATAATCATTACATGTAGTAAAAATGCAAAGATAATGCTTAGAATACTTTTTTGCCTCCAATTTTATTTCATTGCAATATTTTAGCAAGAACTAAATATGTAATCTTTTTCCTGCCAAAATCACAACTTTTTTTTAATGGTGAGCAAAATAATTTTTTGACTGTAAAAATAAGATAATATTGTTCTTCAAAATAACTTTAGAAAGAACTTACCAGGGAAATGAATGAGATGTCCTCCATTAATTTTGACAGATATTGTACCATTGAAATGTATTGGCATGTAGAGCAGGAATTTCGATGGATCTATCCATTGAAAATTAGCCATTTTCAAGTTATTGGAAAATTCGCGTCACTGATTGCCTGTCGGCCGTATTCTATACTTCCGTTTCTTTTATTGTTCTTTCAATAGTGCTCTGAATTTCTCTATTATGTTTATTGCAGGGGACTCATAATCATAGTCAGAATCGTCCAATTCATGATTTACACTAGCACAAATTTATAAGTCCATAGACCCAAAACTTATTTTTCATTCCCAATTTTGCATTGATAAATAATTTCAGACTGATTTCTTTCCCCATATCAGTGGTTTCAGCGACCAGTGGTTACCTAAAATGGGAAAAGGAGTGACTGTTACATAACCACACAGCTAGACCCCATAACTGTTTCAGATTTTTCATGTCAGAGATTCGTTGGATCGCGCCTGAAGCAGTGTGCCTGAAACATGGACAATGGGGGCTGTTATAATTTTCATGGTTGAGTGCCTAGGGAACTTCTGTAGACAATGTCCATGCTCTCTTTTTGTCCTGTACTTTTGCTCTACATGCTAATACATTTGCAACAGTGCTGCATTTGTCAAAATCGGTGGGAAATACCTCTTTCACTTATCTGGTTAAGACTTTAAAGTCAATTTTGTTGGGTTTCAATAAAATTCCTTAAAGAAAAAATCCTTGTTCTTTTTCTAATAACTTTGGAAAAAGTGAAAGGGTATTTCTTTTTTTGTATCCATATGTGTATGTGTGCTGCAATATTCATTATCTTTTTACTTTTAAAAATGCATTATTTAAAGGGGAAAACGTGTGTATTAAATTCAGTAGTATGTGTAATATGATACATCTATCTTATTTTTCTCCATATTACATTTTCATAAGAATAGACGAAAAAAAATTTTTATCCCTTTTTACTTTTTTTGCTTGCTGTTATTTTATTCAAATATCTATTTCAGAAATTTAAGAAAAAAAATCATATTTCTCTTTGTTGGCCCATTTATTGCAATTGCCATGATTGTGTAATGTTTTCTTCATTTAAAATCTATGTGTTCTATTGTTCAACAGAAACAATATTGCACAACTATTCTGCATCATTTTGGTTAGGCTGTCCTTTTTTTTCATATAAATTCTCAAATCTCAGAAATTCTAGTAACTAATGCCTACATATTTTTAAATCTTTTATTCCTGAATATTTTGTGCTTTGATTTTTTTTATTTATTTTTGATTTTGTTTTATTAATTTTACTTTAAATTATTGAATCTTAAAAATTTTTATTATCACAACAAGAAATTGGAAATTTTTTAAATTGTTATACTGTTTATTCAGTCCTCTTTAACTTTTGATTGATGCAATGCAATTTTTCTCTGAAGAAACTGGATCTTATTAAAATGTAATTTTTTCCTCCACTGATTGTTTTAAAAAATTTTTCCTACATATGTATGTTTGAACTTGAAAGGTATAATTCATATTCTTAATAAGTTGCATTTGGTTTGATTCAATGTAAATATATTATTTTAAAAACTTATTTGAAAAAAAAATGTGTTATCTTTTCTTCTTATGTTTGTTTGTTATGTAATGAAGTATCAGAATAAGTTTGAAGTATATTGTAAGCATTGTTTTAATTCACGTTATTCATATATTAGCTTCTAAAACCTAAGTTCAAAGCCGTAAAATGAACAAAAATAGAAAATTTGTTTGATTGGCTCAAAATTGCACTTGAAGGTATTGTGTTTATTCATTAAAGAAAATATGAGCTATGTACAAAATTCGGATCATTTTGAATTTTTGAATTGCATGATATCACACATTTGGATCTTTTATAAAGCACTTAAATCGCACAATAAGCAAAATTTGATTTATAAGATATGTGATCATCTTGCAATTTCATACAAATTTCAAGTGAATGTTCATAATTTCCATGAGGTAATGAACTACCACAGATGCTAACTATGCCCTTTCCTCTATTTAGGCAGTTTCTATCTCTG
The DNA here is from genome assembly GCA_019973935.1 of Trichonephila clavipes. Classification (NCBI taxonomy): domain Eukaryota; kingdom Metazoa; phylum Arthropoda; class Arachnida; order Araneae; family Nephilidae; genus Trichonephila; species Trichonephila clavipes. Next base: position 82,429 of record BMAU01019750.1, on the reverse strand, counting down.
AGACTGGCTGCAGAATTTAAACATATAGCAACAGCATGCCTGGGGGTATCCCAGAATTCTTTAGTGGGATTATGGTCAGGAAAATGTCAGCTACTCCATTCGAGAAATGCCCATTCTCTAAAGGTACTTGTCAACTTTGTTGGCTCGAAGTATGGGGCATTTTTTTTCCATAAGAAAGGGATCAGTATCAACTTCTACAGTATAGAGTCATATTGGGTTCTATGATTTTATCCCAATACTGTTTAGATGTCAGAGAACTGTCTTTAAAGATGTATAATTCTGTGAAAAACCCTACTGAAATTTTAGACTGGACTGTGTTGCTTTTACTAAAGCATGCATGTTTCTTGGCTAATGTTATGTTCGTTCTTCTCTCAAAGTTTTGTATGGTCATTACTTGATTCCATGGAAAATTTGAACTCATCTATAAACTTGAAATAGCACCAATCTGAGACATCCCAAGAAATCAAGTACACATCATCACTTTAATCTTATTCCTCTGGATTGGAATGGTTAGTAGAACTCAAACATGTGTCATGAATAGTAGAGTTCTTTCGTGTGTACTCTTTGATGCACAAAACTGGATGATGTATTCTTTTTGATGCAGCTATGAATCTAACAATTGTAGAAATCACTAATTTACTTCATCTGAGGAAATGGGTAATACTTGGACTACCAAGGAAATTTCTCCACACACATAAATGTGTAAAATGTTTGGAATGGTTTTTTGAAACCTTTTATATGCCAATGTTCCAAGAAGGGAATATTATTTTTGAAATTTCTTGAAGTAACAATTTTATATTCATCCATCATCCATGGTGCGACAGCTCAGGATAGTTCAAGGCCTTCTGAACCAGATGCTTCCAGCCACCTCTTCTGGCAACTCCTCCAATTCTTAGTTTTGAGTACAGAACAATCCTGATTTACTGTATTTATACAAAGTCTTGGTCTTCCTCTTCTTGCCTTACATGGTCTGGCTGAAAAGATTTATTTTAGAATGTTATGATCGCTCCAATGGAAAATGTTCAGTTCGATTGAGGTGGATTCTTTATTTTAATGAACATCCTGCTTTTTGGACATTCAGTATAATATGTTGCTGTGTCTTCTACACCAAATATCATTTTCCTGAATTCCTCCAAAAGCATTTCAATGGATTTTGTGCTCAAAACAACCCAAATTTCTTCCTCCTTAAAGTCATAGTCCAGGTCTCTGAAGTGTGAGTCAGAACAAGACCAATTAGGGTCTTTGTAGGAAAATAGCTTTGTCTTTTTAGATAAGAACCCAGATATAAATAAATGATTCAGTTCATCAAAAAATTTATTTGCAGCGCCACATATTGTCACTTGGTTTTAGGTAGAATGTGATTGTTTCTATTAAACCCTAATCTTCAATTAAGAAATGATTTGAGGTGTAAGTATTTATAATAGAAGTCCTATATACATGTGCAAAATTTAGGCGACTTTTTAAATTGTCCTATAATTCCAAAAAAAATCAACTGGGATACATGAAATTCACATTACAGACATAATATAGCAATTAAAGGTTGTTGAAAGCATAGTAGCCCCCAAAAATTGTAGTGTATTCTTACATTATGGAACAAAGCAGAGAAAGGCTTTATCGATCAAATGTTATTAAAAACCTTGTCTGCCAATGCGAAGGAAAAACAAATCGAAGTCCTTTAATGAAGGATATGACCTCCCTTAGCAACAGTAGTTGTGTCACACCATATTCAATATTAAATTATTTATAAATTCTCTTGAGAAAAGATTTGCCTATCTTCAAAGATCATCTGTTTCAGTTTTGTGTTCTACGGATGATACGATCTTGCTGTCAAGCATCTCCCCAAAGCCATACCTCACATCCGATGAGATTTAAATCAGTGAGGCATGCTCTCCAATTCATTCGCCAGATTTCTTCACTTTCTAGAAGCTTCCCAAATGAAGAAATCCTGTATGAATTTATATCATTCGTCTACAAAAATAAGGTCTTGACTAATGGCATGTACGGTAGAATACTTTTGTCACAAGACAGATGTATGGTAAATGAACTGCTGTCAAAAATATAGTTCTGGATTTCTCCATTCAGTATAATGCTTCCCCTCACAAGTACTGCCAGACCACCCTAGTGGTCTTTCCTCCTGATGTTAGTTGGAGGAAATTGTTTCCCTGTATATACCTGAGAATCATTGCTCTGACTGAAACGACTCATCAATGAACAGAAAATGACTCCATTGATGAGATGTCTGGTCCTTGTGTTCTTGACACTTCTGTGAACAGTACTACTGATGAGCTGCCATTAATGGGATGTAGAGTTCAGGATGACAGGGTTGATAGGCAACCTCTGGGGAGGGGAATCACAGTAAACCATGGTACTTGACATCTGTTTGGTTTATTCAGCTTCTGAGCAATGCTATCTGATGTCTGGTTCTGGTCTCTTTTCACCTGCCGAATGATATACTGGTATTCACCTACTGTTGTTTTCCTTAGCCGACCTTTCTTACAGCTGTACATGTCATTTGAAAGGCTTTGCAAACTCTTGAAACTACACTTTTGTGGATTCTAAACTTTTGTGCAACACTCATCACAAACGCATTAACTCCACCAGCTTGCGTGCCATGATGGCTCTTCTGATGTTATAGGGCTATTTGCATATACATCACCTTTCTACTGAGCTGCCTTTTTACTGTACTGTCGGGGAAAAAAACCCTTTCAACACTACTTATTTTGTATGTTGGAAACTGCAGTTTTTGCTTTAGTTTTTCATGCTAGTGTATATTTTTATCTTTGCTTATTATAGAGTCTACTGGTTTAGCCTTTGATTCAATAGCTTCAAATGTTTCTATTAGATAACTTTTTCTTCTGCTTTTCACAAATGAAAGAATCTCCGTTTTTTGTAGGTTGGGTATACAGCACTATTTGCCAGTGATATAACGTGCAATAAAACGGCCGAATGATTCTCTTCCTGATTTTCGTTTTTTTTTTACTCTCGGAATATAATTAATAATTTTTAAAAAAAATTGTGGTGGCACACTAAAATGCCATAGCACAGTGGTTGAGAATCACTGCTATAAGCCTATACACAAGTATCGTCTCAAAAGCTCAAATAATCCGAATAATTATCTGTAAAAACTCCATAGTTTGGGGTTATCTTTATTCTAGAAGTTCTGTGTGTGTGTGGGGGGGGCGGTAGCCTAGCTGTAAAGGTAACGGACTGGTGGATGGCGTCTCATGAGTTCGAGTCTGGTACTTCTGAAGACCCGCCGTGTAGGGGATCGATACATATTAAATCTGTCGAGAGCTCAAACGTTTTCCCATTGGAGGTGGAGTGGTAGTTAGGAGAAGGAATGCCATCTCTGGTGTCGTCCTCTTGACTTGTCCATGGTTCAAAATTACGAGGTCCGTCGCCAAATACCCTCGAGTAGCTGAACGGTGCGATGTTAATATTCATGCTTTCATTTACTTTGTATGTTTGAAACCGATTCTAGGAACTTTGTAGTTTTTCTCTTTGACAGCAGGCATTGTTTCCTGCAAATTTAGTTTTGCCCATTTTCTGTAATCGGCGAAGATTTCTTCTTTTGAAAAGTCAAAGGAATTAGAATATTCACTACCCTTAAATAAAATCTTAACAATGCTTGACCCTTTTTTTTCCGAAATCTTAGAACTTTCACCAAGATTACCTGAATTTATCCATATTATTCTATAAAAAAAAGTATATAGAAAGAGAGAAAATAAAGAATTTCTTAGCATCAAGGAATTGTTGCTAAAATAGTTTTTCAATAAAAAATGTTATAACTTCATTTTTTTTTTTTTTTAATTTTGAGGATAATTATAAAAAATTCGTTTTAAAGTTTAACAAATGTTTTAATATTTCAGTGATAGTAATAAAAATAATCATCTTGTTGATAGACTATATGTTATTTTAGAAAAAATAATTATTTACTTTTAGATAAGACATTTGGATGTTCCATAAATGGAACATTGGTATGTAAAGCTATCGTTTTTAACACAAAATTACTTTGATTGTTGTACAGAAGAGAAAGAAGAAAATTTTCTGAATGTTAATATTTCTGTTAAATATATTGACAAAATGTTTACAACCTTTGATATATTTCTCAATTTCCTTAATCATCCCTCTTTCTCCTCTGCTCTTTTATACATTCCGGACAGATCTGAAGTGGATTATACTGATAGGTGTTATAGAAAAGCATGTGCATTTTTTTATAGATATTGCTTATACAGATGTGTATTTTAAGTAATGAGAATAAGTCCACAAAAAATAATTTATTAGAGATATCGCTACAAAACTTTAGTAGTCTTCAAAATATGCTCCTTGAACATGAACACACTTCTGCAGGCGACGTTTCCACGCTTCGTACGCTCCCTGGAAGTCACCAATCGAAACATCCTTCAGAGCATGCGTGCAAGCTCTTTTGACATCATCCAGGGTCCCGTGGTGGCACCCTTTGAGTGCGGTTTTCTCTTTAGGGAAGAGGAAAAAATTTGCTGGGGCAAGGTCGGGGCTGTAGGGAGGCTGTGGATTGTTACGATGCCATTTTTTCCAAGTGCTTGGTGACCACGAAACATTTTTGAGATGGCGCATTGTCGTGGTGGAGCTTCCAATTGGCGGAAATTTCTGGTCTCACTCGGTCGACCCGTCGCTTCAATCTTTTTAACACTTCCACGTAGAAGGCACCATTGACTGTCTGTCCTTCGGGAACAAATTGCGATTGGACAATGGACAACACCGTTCTTGTCAAAGAAGACAATCAACATTGCTTTCATTCTCCACTTGGACATGCGAGCTTTCTTCTGTCGAGGCGATTGCGGAGTGTGTCATTCGTTGCTCTGACGTTGTCAAAAAATGAAGGTCTTCTTCAATGCGTTCCAAAAGATCTTTTTAAAAGGCCTTACGGTTTTTTTTTGAACGTCCGTTAAAACTTTCGGCACGAGTTTGGCGCAAATCTTTCTCATCCCAAGATCCTCACTGATGATTTTGTTCACAACCATTTTATCCATTCCTAGCTGTTCTGCGATCATGCGAGCACTCTAACGCCGGTCCGTGTTCATCAAATGTCGCACACGTTGTTCGTTTTCTGCGGTTCTTGATGTTGACGGGTGAGCTGCACGGGGCTCGTCCTCCACGCTCTCCCGGCCTTCTTTAAACATTTTGTGCCATCTAAAAACTTGAGCTTGCGATAAGCTTTCCCTGCCGTACGCTTGCTGAATCATTTCCAGCGTTGATGCACCCGATTTGCCAAGGCGAACGCAAAATTTGATTGCGTAACGCTGTTCAATGCTTTGTTTTATTTTGAACTTGCACACACCTTTTTGAAGACGTCTACGCCACGCGTGATCCTACCTCAACCAAAGCCAGCAGGTGACTGCGGAGTGAAGCGTTATCAATGTCGAAGGCCCCACTACCGACTCCAACCGGTCGGAGCGCCCTCTTGCGTACAGCAATGTCAGGACAAAAATATATTCACATTACTTAAAATACAAACTCACTTGCCTGAGAGATAAGGGTTTTTTTTCTGTTATCAGCATATTTCTCTTATGTCAGTAAGATGTATAATGTATGTGCAGTGTGTGATCACATATCTCATTCAAATTCATTTCAGACTGTAGAAAAAGCACTGTATTATTTTTACATATCAGATGAAGATTGTACTTATATTATTTTCAACTGGCAATAACAATTAGTGGATGTTCGATGGATGTGGAAGATGTAAATGTAGATACTTTTGAACCTGTTCTGCCCTCAGTTGTTTATGGAGAAATTGTAATTCTTTCTAACATAGATGATGATGAAATATCTAATGAAAACGTGTATGAAGTGATGGAAAGTGTATGTTTGCCAATGGAAAAACAAAACTGCAGTAACTATTGTATCCACTTATTCAACACAAGAAACTGTCTCTGAAACCAAAACATTTAGCCCAACACATGAAAAAAGAACTTATATCTTTAAGCCAATTCTTATAAAAAGTAAACAATGAAGGAAGATTTGCTAGACAAACTTCATAGATCATTTTGACCTCTTTTTAAAGAGATTTATTCACAATACTTCTTATATTTGAGTTTTAATCCAGTTTTTAACCAATTAAAAGTTTGTGTTACCTTTCAATCACAACATGTTGTTTCAAAGATTAATCAAGGACATATCAAATGATTAACACCAAAAGGGTAGTAACTTTGATGATATTCTTCAGTGCGTCCATTAACCAGAGTTTACTATCTGTCATTTATTTTCCTTCAGCCATGGAGACACGAATATCATGAAAAAAAAAGCCTACAAAACTTAAAAGCGTTTTGTATTTGTTTTTAGATACACTTCCACAAACCATTCAGAATGCTGGAGTCTCGAACAACTACTCAAATCACATATCTTGGTAATCATTGGCTATAACATACAATACTTTTCATTCTACTATCTAAATTGACTGTGATTTTGAGCCATTCAAACTCAAGTATTCTTTGAGTTTTTAAAACCAATGTATCTGAGTATTTAAATTCTGATTTTTGTGAAATAAACTTTCTTAGACTATTTCTTTCAGTCTACATTTCATTATTAATTATCTTTGGCAATAAACTTTAAAATATGCGTTTGCAGTTTAAATATTGTTGCAGAAAATAAGTAATCAACACTATATATTCATTCGACCTATTTAATAGATTTAATTTAGTATCTTTACTTTTTAATAATCTGTTTTAGAATTAGATCAGAAATAGCTTTAATTGATACACTAGAAATTAATGAAATGTAATGTTGGTTAAACTAAAATGATTTGATTCTGATTTATATAATTCTTCATGTACCCATTGAGAGTGAATTATTACAGAAGATATGCTGATAAGTACAAAATTTGCACAATCAGAATCCAATTTAACTGTGAATATAACTATTAAAGACTAAATAGTGAAGTACATGACAAAAACGTTAACATTCAAATATAAAAAAAAAAAAAGTCTTGGAAATATATAATTTCTACCTGATAAATAGAAACCAAAATTAACTGGAGTCTTTGCTTTGAGAGTATGTGTTGCTGTTAAAGTTAAGTGGCGAAAAGTTTCTTTTGAAAAACTTAATAACCCAAAACTGATTAATGCAAAATATTTATTTGGGTTGTTTTGATTTGCTGATATTGATTATTATACATTAGGAATTGGAAAAAAATCTCATTAATGTAAGAGTAGCATTAAAATAATTGAAGAATGTGAATTGTTTCACAAAAATAGTAGAGAAAAATATGTAGCATTTTTAGAACAATATAGTTATTTCTAATAATTGGAACATTACATTGATGTGTAATTAATTTATTCTCCTTCAGAATAAAATCTCATTTAACAATATGTACTTGATAAGGAAAGTTTACATCATTTAGTCAGTCTTTGTTAAAATATTGGTTATTAAAAATAATGTTTTGATAATTACCAGTTTGATAGAACCAAATCTGATGACAAAATCAAATATTTATATAATAAATAAAGGGAAATGTTCTTATACACTGCTGGACAATTGCTAAGGACGGATCACAAATTGCTATGTAGCATAACATTAAGCGAGACATGAGGCCTAGTAGGATTAAATATAGTTGCCACACTGTTCAGACATTAGAATAAAGAATATTTATTGATCTGGAAAGTACAAAAGCCGTGAAACATCTGAAAGAAAAAAAATGTTCATTTGATCTGCGTACGGAGAAATGGAACAATGCATCTAAAAGTCAGCAAGCACCTTAAAGAAAGGTATCAGTACGCGGGATATGTCCACCGTGGAGTGTGATGCAACATTCCACACGTCGTACCATACTTTGCACAACATTATCCAGCAGCTGTTGAGGCAATTTATCCCATTCCTCTGTGAGTGCACGGATGAGGGTGTTCTTGTTTATCGGAGGATAGTTTTGACCAGCAACTTGCCTCCCCAAAGCATCCCACACATTTTCAATGGGGTTTAGATCTGGAGAACGCGCTAGCCATACGAGACGTTGAATACCCTCGCTGTCTAGACAATCCTGAACAGAGAGTGTTCGATGACATGTTGCGTTGTCGTCCATAAAAACAAATTTATCACCGACAGAACCACGGAAAAGACGAACATGAGGAAGTAGAACTTCATCAATGTATCGTTGGCCCGTCATAGTCCCATTCGCAACCACATGTAGGCGCGTGCGGACATTGATCATGATGCCGGCCCACACCATGATACTGCATGTCGGATATCGGTCCTTTTCCTGGATATTTTCTGGACGATAAGCAGTACCACTCTCGCGCCAGATCAGTTGGCGTCTACAATCCGATGACAGACTGAACCTACACTCATCTGAGAATAGTACGCATGCCCAGTCCTGTTCAGTCCAATTGTGATGCTCACGACACCATTGCAAACGGGCAGTACGGTGCTGTCTGGTCAATGGGACACACACAACAGGTCTGCGTGCGTATCGTCCTCCTCCCCTCAAACGTCTGGCAACAGTTTCTCGGGAGATCTGCTTTCCTGAAGCAGCAAGAAACTGATTTGCCACCTGCTGAGCTGTGGTGCGCCTGTTCCTTTTTGCTGATAGGACGATATATGTCTTCTGCAGGCGTCGTACTTCTAACACGACCTCCCCTTTGCCGTCTACTACACATTCCAGTAGTTTTAAATGACTTCCACAGCCGTGAAACAATGCTGTGAGCGATGTCGAACTCCCTGGCAACATCTGTTATTTTTCGCCCTTCTTCGATCTTTCCAATAATTCGGCTACGCATAAATCATCTATGTGATGTCGGGAAGACATGCCAAAAATTTTAAGTTCGTCTATTAAATCTTTCCTGTGAAACTTTGACTTGAAACAACAACTGTCCACACGCGTCAAAACCTTTAAATGTCTTATGAACGCTATCACGTGATGAACAGACGTGGAAAAAAATTTGCATACTCATACTTCTTACTAATATCCCGCGCTTATTCTAATTTTCCACATTTTGCTTCCTTTCATTTTGTGGTTGCTATGGATGATAGTGTTATCCGTCCTTTGCAATTGTCCAGCAGTGTATTTACAAAACATTAAAGAAAAGTTTTATTTCACATTCTACTGAATTCATTGAACAGTTTTAAAAAAAAATATATGTTAAATTAATTTGTTAGGAAACATTTTAAAAATCTTTTGATTTTTTTCAATGAATTAGAGCGTAAATATGAATGAACTGAAAGATTTTAAATTTAAAACTGAATTTTTTGACTTGCAATGGAGAATTTTGAAAGAAAAATTAAACAAAATATTATTCATATTTCCCAACAGATACCGTATATTTTTAAAATAATATTGCAGAAAAAGCTTATTAGATAGAAATTTAAAAAGTAAATGTTTTTCTTTAAACCTTAATTATACTTGTTTAAGTTTTTATTCCTAATCTGTATGCATGTGTTTTTATTGTATGTTAACAAATTCTCCTAGTTATTTTTCCAAAACTGATGGACTATCTTGATTATTTATCTTCAGTTTTTACTATCTGAGAATTATAGTATTAATGCTTGAGGTAATGTACTCTAAAAATTGCAATGATCAATCTAAATAACATAGGTGTATGTGCTATTGAAAATTTGTATTTGTATTTTCAAAAGAAAGCTTTGCACCAATCAAAATTTTAAACTCAGTTTTCTTTGGCTGGGATGGCTTCACTTCTGAGTAACCTGTTTTGTTTGCAATCATTAATTTTACTGAAAACTATCAAATGAAATGATGAGAACTGATGCATCTTAAACTAAACTGATCCCTTAAGTCTTTCTGCTGTATGATAAGGAAACTTGTAAAGTAATACATTCTACCAAGAAATTTTAAAAATTTCTTTTAATTTGTGAATAACATTTTTATTGATTTATATAGGAAAAGGTGGCCTTTCTACTGATATTACATCCTGGGATCAAAGATGTGTTCATCGTGTTGCTAAAGAAATAAAAAAAATTTGTATGGAACAAGATGTTTCCACTCCTGATAGTTTATCACTTTTGGATGTATGTATGATTAAGGAAAAATTCAATTATTTTTTTCTTGTATTCGGTTAAAGTACATCACCATTAAGATGGCTGTTCTATTTGTTTATGCATACTGTTGAGCTGTTATATACTCAGTGTCAAAATGTCTTCAAGTTTTTTAACATGTTTATTAAATGAATGAATTTTTTTATAAGCAACTTTAAATGTATTAAATCAACTTAAGTTCTATTTTGGTTAATAATATAGATGATGGAGCTTAAATGTGGTAATGTGAAATAATCTACTCATACATCAGAATAGTTTTAACGAAGTAGATAATGATAATGTCTTTACATATTTAATATTTATGGATTGTTTTTAATAAATGTTTTCTTCTACCATAAGCCTAAACCATACTCGGAAAATGGCAGTGCACCTTTTTATTCACCTAAGAATTCACAAGAAATCAAGACTGAAATTGTAATTAGTGCACACTCAGAACAAAGATATTTTGTAAGTATTTATATTTACTTCGTTCTGTTAGAAAATAAGTTTTGGGGAATTTTTATGATTATATTTTCTAAATGTATATAATCTAGAATGTTCATTAACTGCATTTTTGCAAAAGGTTTGTTTATAAAAAAAAATGTGCTGGATATAAATGTAATTTTAAAAATAAATTTAATTATTAAATGTAATTTTAAAATAAAAAAAGTTTTAAATTTCAGAACAATCTTGTATGATCAGTTGTTTGATTTAGTGTTAAAAAATCATTTATAGTATTTTATGTGATTGTGTGTGTGTCTGCAAAGTAGCATTAAAATGGAAACACCCAGACACATGACATTTTGCTTGCTGAAACTAAGGGTGATGATGGTTTACACTTAAAAGAGATTTTTTTCAAAATTCGCTTTAATTTTTTTTAGACTCAATATTTAACTGACTTTCCATTGATCTGATGATATGATGTCATAATTTGGCATGTCTATCTCTGAATGCAAAAATGTATGCTTCCTGAATTTTTTGAGGATCGGTACATATTTTTATTGTTGTTATATTTATTATTTGCTATATTATCCATTTATTTGTTCTTTGAGACAGAATTGCAGTTTTACTTTTTAAAAATTTTTTCTTTCAACAACTCAATTTTCGTTATATTGTTTTGAATTCTGGTTAATGCTGCAATATTTTGACAAAACAAAAGCGTCCTAAATTAAATTGCTTGTATACCTTTTAAATAGTTTTTGAGCAAAGAGTTAAGTGTTTTTAAGTTAATGCTTTTTTAGCTTTTAAGTTAAGGCTGTGTCTATTGTGGTAGAAAATTGTATCATTTTTTTAGAAAAGATTGTGTCTTTTTTTTTTCAGTAATCCTTAATTAAATTGCCTGAATATAAATTTTTGTTTTGCTTCTGTTTTTAAATGGTTTATTTTTATACTTTTTATTTATTTTCCTATTTGTCCTTTTGATATATATATGTATTATTCTGAACTGTTTTAGGCATTATTTGCTGTAGTGTATATTGTGTTTGCTTAGCTTTTGTGTGTGTTTAGTTTTTTTCTCTATTTATTTTAAGCCAGTTTTTTTTTCAGCTTAAATTTTTTCAATATATACATCAGATTTTTTTTAGATGTTATAAGTTTTATTTTGGTTTAAGGATGCATCAGATGTATTTATGTTTATTATTTTATGAACTGTACTGTTTTTTATAGTTGTGTTTTCAATTGGTAGATTTTGTACAAATTTTTAACCACACAATCAGGCTGTAGGATTTTGCACTTTTCTTTCTTAACAAAGGGAGAAAAGATGCTTTGCTGTGTTTTGGAGTATGTTTCGTTTTATGACATCAAGGATTGTTTTGAGAGATCTTTGTATTAATTCATTTGTTCTTTCTAACAGAATTACAATTCTTGGAATCATTGCAAGATACTTTCTTTAAAAAAATCACTGAAAATTATTTAAAAATAGAGGATCATATTATTCAAATTTTTTTAAATTTTTTTAATATATTTTTTTGCTCAATGTGAATCCTCATTAAAAGAATTATAGGCAAAGTCGTTGAGAGATAGATGAATTTTATTTCAAAAAATTATCCATGCAAAGAATGAGTGTTCTAGCTGGTAATACAAAAATTGTTTATTCTTAAATGTCTGGCAGTTTTTGTAAAAATATTGCATCTAATGCTACTGCAATATATATATTTATGATGCAATAATATAAACTTCCTTATTTTACTCTTTCCACATGGGTAAACAATTTAAAACATTGAACAATTCATCCTGTCATAATTTTGATAAAAATCGCTGTTGAGAGTTTAATAGTGTCTAAATATTTATGTTCCTATTTTGATTAGAAAAACATGAAAGTATACTTTTTAAAGTTTAGTATAACTTATTAATTTATTTTAATCCTTTAACAGCTAAAAAAAAGGATTTGTGTATTGTTTTTTTGTATATTTTAATAACAAACTCTGAAATGAATATTTATAAATAATCAAAGTTTCATTTCATTAGACTTTGAAAATCTGAGAAGTACTATGTTTAGAGGAGGCAAAATATGATGCATCATGTCATGTACTTGTGTTTAAAATAAATGTAGCATATTTATTGAATTCCTTAAAAATTACTGAACCAAAGGCAAGACAAAGGTTTCTTAACAGATACAAATTTTCATTATTAATGACAGAGTATGTATGCCGCGACATTGTTTTTTTCTGTGTAACATTCTGTGAAATTCAAAATCAATCAGCTAAATTGAATAATTACCAAATTTTGGATAAGGGTATGAACAGCAAATCATGAGACAAGGTAATTCTAAATCTTAGATTTCTGGAGATTTTAATGTAATTCCCAGTGTGTTCTGTTCAGTTAATGGAGTGAGATTAATGATACCAGTTCTGTAGAGAAAAAGGGTTTTGGTAAGGTGTTTCCAGGATCGTGAAGACCGTTGTAGAGTGATATTTGAACATTACATTGAAGTGTAACAGAATAATAACTCTGCTGTTTCATGAATTGCATGCTACTGCAATAATCCAGGTTTCAAAGATTAATGTTTACAGGAGGTTGCAGCAGAGGTCTACTTGTAATAAGATCACTGTTTGTGTCCTGATCACTTCTGTGCACAAAAAACATTTTGGTACAGAAAACATCAATATTGAAGTAGGGATCAGCAAGAGACATTTTCACTGATGAATAATAGGTTTTCTGCATGGTTTATATAGAGGCCGTCATTGTCCGAAACTCATGGCCGGTTTTGCTTCTGTCAAGTCCTAGTGCCACTAAAATTTCACTGTATAGAGAAGCTGATGCATGTAGTCTTCATGTTGTGTTTTATGGAAGTTAAGAGAGAGTGGAGTGCTTGATCATGGTTAAAAATTATGAGTTTCACCTCCAATAACCCTTATGCAGCCTTACTGTGTAATATCAGCAAATAATCAGTTCTTTAAATAGCTGCGTTTGAATGGAACAGAGACCCCACATGTCCTCAAACATTTGAGAAAGGGACTGATATTGCAATAGGAATTTAATAGGTGCAAGTATATAGGCTGAGTGCACATATCCTCATGCCTTTGAGTAAGGTTATGACTTCTGTGAAGGATAGGAGTGAAATCTTATTACTCAAGGAATGTTCCAAGGGTGCAGTTAGCAAAAATTATATTTTTATTAATGGCAATGCTCATTCACATAGGGTCATCTGGCAGATGAAAACTGAGGATGATTGCATGAAGTGACCAATCATGTCAAGCCATCCAGACTTGAACAATACAAAACATTTGGAATGTTTTTTGAGGACTTTCACAATGTGTCTTCATGCTCCCAGAATTATTGAAAATCTGATGGACCTACTGCTTCAGAGATTCATAAACAGTCTCGTATCTTATTGGAATGCCTATTATGAAAGCTGTTTAACTGTTAAGAGGGGACTATTCTTAAGATTAATCTATTTTTTAGTTTCATCTTGAAACTTCTATTTTAGACTCTCCTTCACTGATTGGGTGTGCCCATAATTGTGCTTGTTTAATATACCTTTTGTATTGTATTAATTTTGTATTAAGTAATCTGTGTGCCTAGTTTATTCAAAAAGTTTATGAGATAATCTGTTAAAAATGAAAATGCTCTTAATTCTGAACACCAATGTTCGCTGTTTTATTTTATGTTCTACTTGCTGTTTCTTTTGAAAAAAAGTGTTGATATATTTGAAAATTTGAGTTTTTGTTTGCTGCTAAAAAAATAACAAACTAGGAATATATCTGCTAATCTTGATTGAGAAGAATGCATAATTTCTAATACAATGGTATAACATTTTTTATATAAAATGATATTTTGTTACTGGAGTATAACTATCCAATAATCTCTATCAGTTTTTAAAAAAATTCCTAAAAATCTAACATTGTTGAGCTGTATAAGAATAATTGTATAGAAATTGAGATTTTCTGAATTTTTTTTTCTACATCACATGTTAAAATATAGTCCAATTGTCATGTGAATAAAATTGTCATGTGTGTGCACAAAATGTTATTCAATAGCTATGAAAATTTAATATGTGACTGAAATTACTTGCGATTGGGTATATTTTAAACACATTTGTATAGGTAGATGGTGAATGAAATTCAATTGATCATCTCCTTACACAAAATGCACTGCTTGATAATTGCTAAGGAACAGTTACGTTTTTCGGAATAATTAAGGATAGACAATGATTGAAGAGATGAAACTAAGTACATATTTAGTAGGGATGATTTGTATTTATTATACTGCAAAATGGTATAGATATTGCCTCATCAAAGAATTAACAACTGCTCCTTGGATTATTTCCATTTAGCCACAAAAAAAATTATCTTCAGGTCAGAATGATGCAAACATGAGTACCTTATTAAAATGTGTGTTGACCATGGACACTAATGCACATTTTTGTGCACAAATATGCATTCTAATAATGTACATTTTTTTTTCTGTTCTCCATTTTCTTCACTAAACTATTAAGGAGTCCTTGGGGGATATTTTCGCACTCCTCTCTCAAGACGGTTTTGAGCTCTTGCACTGTACAGGGAGGGATGCTTCTTTGTAAAACACGTTTGCTAAGAGCATCCCACGCATGTTCAGTAGGATTTAGGTCAGGAGAGTAAGCAGGCCATTGCATACGGGGCATATTTTCACTTTGCATTGTGTCTGATACCTCAACACTTCTGTGTAGCCGAGCATTATCATCCACAAACAGAAAGTCTGGACCTACAGCACCCTTAAAATACGAGCATAATCCAGAATAATCTCTCTGCAATAACGTTGCGATGTAATGCTTCCTCGCCCAAATATGTGATGCGGTGTTCTGCTGTATTGTGCATGATGCCCGTCCACACCATCACGCCTGGCCGTACCGATCACGTTCACTAACAAACTTTTGTGCATAACATGTTCCATGCTCTCTCCACAGTAATGGGTGACCAGAATCACTTGTCACACTGAATTAAGATTCGCCAGAGAACATCACTCTAGACCAATTTTGGTGATCCATACCAACGCGTTCCTTACACCAGCCTAATCTCTCAACAAGGACATGGTTGAAGTGGGATGCAATGAACAGGCTTCTCTCCGAGCATGCAAGCTAACTGGATTTAATCGCCGTGAGATGGTTCTTCCTGAAACATGTTTACCGGTAGCGGTTGCAAGGTTTGCAGCTATTTGGCCATTAGTCAGATTTCTGTTCCTTTATGCCGCAAGGGCTACATAGCAATCCTCTACGATTGTGGTGTTCCTATTGCGACTCCCGGCACGCTTTCACAAAGCATTTCCACCTTCAGCTGTTGTCTTTAATCGTGAGATGACACTCTTTGCAGCAGCTACAGTGGTGACACTTTGATCTACTTCCAGCCGTCCAACAGTTCGCCCACGATCATAGTCACTTAAATGATGTCTTGCTGACATTTTGCCTTTAATTATTGCAGGAACCAAACAGTATTTCAGAGAAGAAACTTTTATAACATCCAACACTATTTTCATCAAACATTAAACAGCATGAATTTTTGTATGAATCATGAGCTTGTATGCACTGTCTTTTAGACAGATAACGAGTCCTGGTCTACCACGCCCTCTAAACTTGAATTTACTTTTATTGGTCAGCTGCCTGAGACGCAATTTTGCGTAAATCACTTGTTCCTTAGCAATTGTCAAGCAGTGTGGAAACATAAATTAGTAAAATTACCTAGAAATTATCAGTTTGAATTATATCTTAATTTTCACATTGTGGGTTATTGTGTCTTATGTTGTCCAGAAATTTCCAAATTCATTTGCATAAGATAACTAATTTTTCTGCATATTTTATTGTATTTAGAAATTAGTATTAAATTGCAGTAGATTCCCTTTAATCTGATCATAATTAGAGTTCCAGGTAATCCAGATTAAGCAAAATAATCTTATTACATGAGACAAGATATACAGTTAATCAGTCTGTACATTAAAAAACATGTCTTTTAACATAGGACATAGAAAGGTGGTAAATAAATTGTACAAGAAAGATTTTGTATCAATATACCACCTTTATATTAGGTCAAAAGTCTACAATTTTGCTCTCCAAACTCAACTTTTTATTTATATTTATTAATTTTCTTAATGACTGTTGGTGTTATGCAGTGTCCAGTGAAAAGGGTTTTCCTCTATTGATAAGTAAAGTATTTAACATTAAAAAATATACCAGTTGAATTGTTTATGATCAGTTTTAAAAATTATTTGAATGTTTTTACATGTATATTTGTCAGAAAATATTTCAGATTTATTATCAATACGATGAAAGTATAGTATTTTGTTTTAATACATATTTACTCATATTATTTTTATATGAATTTTGATAATCATTTTAGGCAGAGAAACTCATGAAAGTATTGCAAGAAAAAGGCTATGATGTTTGGTCTTCCGTAGATATAACAGAAGTATGTGGAGATATTGACTTCTTGTGTGATGATAGTCATTCTCAGTCCCCTATTTTTGATTCATATTCTCATGATAAAGCGTATGCCAATGCTAGTTCATCAAATAAAGCAAAGCATTCCTATTCATCTTGTCTTGGATTTACAAGTATGTTGTTTTGTCTTTTATTTAGAATTTTTATTCCATTGCAATGCAATCATAATTATTTCAGTATCTTTTATTTCAAAGATTAGTGTGAAAAAGAAATGGAAATTCATTTAAATTAAGGATACTTGTATTTATTAAAATTTCATTTTGGGGGAAGTTTCATTAATGATCAGTGTATTTTTGTGTGGTATTTTCATATTTATTGATACACTATTTTGCAAAACTTAGCAACCTATTTAGAATCGGCAAAAGGGAGAAAGAAGTGCTCCTGCAGATCCGTATGCGCAGAGTATATAAACACACTGATGTTTTCCACATTAAGCCTAATTCCCTTTAAAAATTTATAAAACCATTACTGTAATTAAATGTGCTAAAATTTATAATTATCATTAATAGTAACTGAATATACTGCGAGAAAATTTTTACAATACTTAAAACAAAATGCGAATTTCAAACAAAAGTTTTTAGTTTAGTAAAAATAAGTAATATGTATATACTTTCAGAAAATGACAAATTTCGTGTGAATATTTAAAATATAGAAAATATTAGAAAACTGAATTTAAGATTAATATACGGAAAATTACCTAATATTTTAAAAAATTTTGAAGCTTATGATATATTTTACACACAAAACATTGTTCAAGACTTGCATTTAAATTGTCTGCTCTATTTGTTATCCCCATAATCAATTACTTCTGTTTCGTCTGAGTAGTCAGATTCTCAGTACTGTTTATATTTGAAAAATCACTACTTTCTTTCACTCCTCCCCTAATTGTTACTAAAAGAAACTTGACATAAAACATTCAAATTACTGTTTATCAAACGATAAATATACTCTTGCCTAAACCAATAAGCATTCCATCTTTTTCTCACTTTGTCAAAACATAAATAAAATTCCTGAATGCAGTAAATCATGGTTCTTTAAGTGCCAAATCCACTTAAAAAAGTCAAACACATTTATAAACATTCTGG
This sequence comes from Trichonephila clavipes, assembly GCA_019973935.1. NCBI lineage: Eukaryota > Metazoa > Arthropoda > Arachnida > Araneae > Nephilidae > Trichonephila > Trichonephila clavipes. The sequence goes on along the minus strand of BMAU01019750.1, from coordinate 64,438 downwards.
ATCAAATAAAAAAAAACTCAATAACAAAAGCGCATTTTGAAGTTCATAAAGTTCTGTGTGACATTATTCGAAATTATAACGTATTTCAACTGGCATCTACTGTTTTTTAAAAGTTAAAATATAACCTCTGAGTACAAAGTTCGGTGAATGAAGTCAGAACGGCTGAAATTCTTGCATTATTGCTTCGCGAAGAGATTTAGAAATGTACACTCTTAGTTCTCCAAGAGTTGTGGAATATTTCACGTAAAAGAGTAGACCATCGATTAATTTAAAATCCTGGGACTAATTCTCGCATACAGTTGCATTAACGGAATCGTCGTCTGGATTTTCTAGATAACAATAGATGTGTCCTAACTCAGGGTCTTCCCTTTGCTTCCGAATGAGTTGTTCTCTGGAGTTTAAGGCTAAGGCTCGAAGAGCTGCGCACGAAATTTGTGATCCATCCATATTGCCTACTGGATTCCTAGACAATGCTTCCGCGACAACGTTTGTGACACAAGGTCGATATTCCCATTCGATGTTGAACTTGGATAACTTGAGTGCCCATCTAATCATCCGACTAGATAAGTTTTTCCCATTCGTTAACTTTGTGAATGCCACATGATCTGTGATTACCTTCACCGGTAGTGATCCAAAATAAGTTTTAAACTTATTTAATGCCCATATCACCGCCAAACATACTCGTTCTGTAACTGTATAGTTTCTGTCGGCCTTGTTCAGGGTTCTAGACGCGAATGCAATAGTTCTGTGATTTTGATTGAGCGCAGCACCAGTTCCGACCCCACTAGCAACCGTAAATAAGTTAAACTGTTCCTGAAAATTTGGCAACTGCAAAACTGGTGCCTCTGTTAATGCTCGTTTTACTTTATTGAAAGCATCCTGTGCTTCTGTCGACCAATTAAATTTAGCCCCCTTTTTCTTTAACCGATATAATGGTTCACATATATCTGCATAGTGGGGTATTAATTTCTGATACCACCTCGCCATCCCTTAAAACTTTGACACTTCCCTATTATTTTTAGGAGGTTTCATTTCTGCGATTGCCTTGACTTTACTATTGTCGGTTTCAATCCCTTCCTTACTAATTATGAGACCTAAATACTTCAATTTGTCACGTGCGAAGTGACATTTTTTTTGTTTAGAGTTAGCCCTGTGTCTCTCAACAATGTAAATACCTGATTCAAATTATCTATGTGTTCATTAAAAGATGGAGATGTAATAATAACATCGTCCACATATAAACCATCACGAAACGCCCAAGAACAGGTTTCAATATAGTGTCTATGGCCTTTTGAAAATTTGGCACCGCCCCTGAAAGGCCAAAAGGCATTCTGAGGAATGCAAAGGTGCCATTACGAGTTATAAACGCGGTTTTCTCGATATCTTTCGGACTAATCGCCAATTGAAAATAACCCTATTTTAAATCCAATGTCGACATGATACGGTATGCGGAATATTTGTGATTATATCATCAATCACCGGTAATGGATATCGCGGATATTTAGTGATGGCGTTAAGTTTGCGACAGTCAATCGCGAATCGATACGCCTTTGGAGAATCTGTAGGAAGGCCATTATTTTTGCGATTTAAAACCACTGGTGACGCGTATGGGGATTGAATAGGACGAATTTTACCCTCCTGTAACATTTTCTCAATGTGATAGTCAATTATTCCTTGTTTGACCCTGTCATATCGGTAGGGTCTGGACGCTACCGCCCTGGTCCCCAGTATCGATTTCATGGTAAAAAACATGAGTTAACCCCAGCTGGTCTGAAAATAGCCCATTAAAACCATTAAATAAATCCTTTAATTTTTGCTTTTGCCCTTCACCGAGCTTTGTATCTGATAGATGAATCTCGACCGGCTTTTCCACTTTTGGAAACTGCTTAATTTGGTCATCTGGAGTGATCAGAGATTTCTGATCTAAATCTAAAGGCAATTTGGACTCCTTCATAAAATCAATGTCTAAAATGCATTGGTACTGCATATTGTTAAGATTGTGAAATTCCCAGGTTTTCTGGAATTCTCGGATCCGAATCTGTAATTCGACCCGACCTAAGTTGACAACACGGGGCTCCTTGGGCCGTCACTACTCTATCTTTCGTCTTTTGACGCTATCGATACGAAAAATATTTGCGATAGACCTCCTCTGATATGAAAGATTTCTCCGCTCCCATGTCCCAAAGTGCTGTAATGAATGTTTCATTTAAAAGAATGGGGCCATAAGGTAAATAAATCTACTGGAGTCATTCGTAATGAGGATATCCTAATAGTTTGGTGTTCCGTATCTGGAGGATTTTCTGTACATCGCGATCGATCACCCCCGGACTCGCATCGATCGCTTAGAAGTTTAAATATCTGTTTTGATTATTCTGACCCTTGAAAGTCCTGTTCCTCGAACCACCTTGTCGACCGCCTTGATTGTGGAATCTATTATCAGATTGACCACCTCGGCGTCGACCATCGAATCTCTGATTATCCGCAACACCTTGACTCTCAAATCTATTGAACTCCCCTGGCGGTCTGTTATTGTCCGAGTATCTGTTGTTACCTCTCGTCTCCCTCCACTTTTCCTGCCGATTCCTGTTAGGGAAACGATTGTTCTCGCTCGGGTTTGTATCTCGGAATTCCCAACTCGAACCTCTGATCTTTCTATTTAGAAATCTTTCCTCGTACTTATCAATTATTTGTAGAAGGTTAGATGTGGTTTGTGGATGCCTAACCTCTACAAAATCTAAAATCTGAGGTTCTAACCTAGTAATAACATGATCTATCAATTTTTCCTCCATTATTTCGAGTTTTAAAATTTTGTGGATCTTTAACTAGTCATACACAAAATCAGACGGTTTTTGATTATGTATTTGAGATGATGCAAAAAAACGAGTTTTTAGTTCCGACCTATTCCTAACCACGGGGAATTGTTCTGTCAAAGCTTGCTTTAAGTGCACGTAATCAGTCGCCTTATCTTCTACAACCCTCTAACCTAGAACCTCAAACCAATCTAGTGCCCATCCTGTGAGATTACCCTTTAAATATGCACAAGCTAGTTGTGTGGGTATTTCATAATATGTTAAGTTATTATCAATATTTTCCAAGAACTCTGCCACGTTCTCCACCCCTGAAAAATACTGCTAAGGGATGATTCAAAAATTAGATCCGACTCTAAACTCGGGATTTACTCGTTGGGCGCCACTGTGGAGACCCTCCCCTGGGTCTCACCCTGGACACCAAGATTAATTTGAGGCAAAGAATCACTACGAGCCATTTTGTATAATAATAATAATTATTATTTGAAGTCTAAAAAAAAAACCTCTAATAACATATAATACTTTAATGTTATGTCAAATAAAGAGATTTACCTTTTATATTAAATTAAATTACGAATTATGCAACTAATTAATAATTACGCTCAAGATCAAGTAAGGTCTACCAAAATAGGAGGTTCGAGAAATACACGCACTCGAATTATTAACTTTCATTAACTTTAACTAATTTGACTAAACTAACGCTTAATTTAAGCGTACATAAATTATATTTACCACTGGCTAAATCAGCTTTCAAGTCCTTCCGTAGAATAAGTCTTCACTATCTTAATCTCCTGAAGTCCTCCAAATTTGAGGTTACTGTTGCTGGCTCAATAGCCTTCCTCATCATGACTGCTAGCTTACAGCGTTCGACTTAAATACCTTATCTACTTTGCATATCCCGGTTATCTTCTTGGAGTTAATTGGAAATATACGCAAATTTATATTCCCCATAAAGACGTCTAAAAAGATTAGTGGAAAGGTTCCGTACAGATTCGTCACAAGTAATTAATCATGAAAGAGCATTGTTTAACTGTATGCATGATAGCTGGACGATGAATGCTGCAAGGTATATTGAAATTTTGACCCGTTTAATGAAACGTCGACGCACAACAAGGTTCATGATTTTTTTGTTCGCGTCAATGCTCGCCCTCACACAACCAATATCTTCAAACAGTTCCTGTCAAAAGAGGAGGGAGGGTGTAAAATGAACATCCACTACCATACTTGCCAGATCTCAATCCAATCCTGCAGACTTCTTCCTTTTCCCATGACTCAAACTCGCTTTGAAAGGAAAGAGATTTGGCTATATTCCTGACATCCAACGAAACGTGATGAGGCTTTTGAACTTCATCCCAAAAGAAGACATTTTGCAAAGTTTCCAGGACATGTATAGCAGATCTCGGGGGTGCATAGTTATGGCAGGTGACTATTTTAAAGGACAGTAAGTAACTTTCGTTAATATTTCATCTATGTTAATGGTACAGGACTATTCATCGAACTTTATTGTCAGAAGTTGTGAAATGTTCCAAATTTTTTTTAAATCACATTCATGTGATCATGGTCCCAATACAAATTAATCCAAATGTTAAGTCTTAATGGGACCTTTCTTATACTCAATACATGTCATTTGGAAAGATTTTTAAGCTCTTTAAACTAGGTACAACTAATGATTTTGTCATTTCCAAACTCTAGTGTAACACTCATTAAACTGCGCCCCTTACTGTACTAAGTGTGAAGGGGCAACCTGGTTGTTTTTGTAGCCATTATGAACCTAGGATTCCTGTTTCACTTGTAGGAAATGTATCTTTTTAAGTTGCCTTGGTACTGAGTGAGCACATTCAACGTTAGTATGCCAGGATGTTCCATCTAATGTCATATTGCTCATATTTGCGCATCTGCTGTGCTACCTTTTCACTTTACTCTGATCACAAAAAAACCCTTTTCAACCATATCATGATTCTTTGTTCAAAAATACATCTATTGCTTCAGTTTTGCATGCTGGTGTAGGTTCTCAGCATTTAATTTCATTGCTTACTGTAAAATGTTTCAAATTTATATTAACAGTTTATGGATTAAAGTATATATTAGCTTTATTTACTTTCTTCACAACCATGAATAAATTCTATGTGTTAATGTAGAAGTTAGTGAATATATGTATTAAAATATTAAAAAAAATTTGAACTAAAAATGGAAAGAAAAGAAATTCTTTGTTTGAAACAAAATGATTAAGAATAAGTGAATTTTCTATTTTTGAAAAATAATGAAAATACTTGTTATATTTGGGTTTTTTATAACTGTTGATGTGGTATTCAAACTGAATTTTAGTGTACATACTCAGGAGAATAAATGCATGCATTGTTGTTGGTTGCTGTTCTTACTGTTAGTATTGTTTGAAAAAAAAATTTATAACATGTCTTGTTAACAATTCTACATTATTTTAAACTCACAGTGAAATATTTCAATCACAGCTTTTGTTTTTCAAATATAACAAAAGCTTGCTTGTTGTGAATTTCTTTCAAAATGTATATACTACATTTGTTTTTTAAAAAACTCACGTATGAAAGGAGATTTTTTTTCATGCTTACTTGGCATTTGTTTAAACTTTATATTTTTAGTGAATAATATTTAAATCTCTCAGAGTTTTTGTTGAAACTGCACAATGAAACATTCTGAAATGTATATATATTGTATGAGCATATACAGTATGCTATTGTTCAGGTTAAACTGATAAATTTTTAGATTAACATATGAGAATTTTTTATGAAATCTAAGTTCAAAGGATTTTTCTAGCCAAAAATACTCATTTCACTAAAATAATAATATACTCATATGATATGAGAATGTTTTACCACATATGAAGGTATAATTTGTGCTTTCTATTTTAAAAAAATCTTCCATAGAAATATTAATTTGAGACTTTTAACCCAGCATCACTCACGTAAAAAAAACGACCGAAAGTTCTTGCGCAGGGTATCTCATAGCCAAGGGTGTTTACATTCTATTTTCACAGTGAAATTTGTATACAAATTTTAAAAGGAAGAAAAATAGAAAATGCAATATGTTTTTTGTCATGAATTTTTTTTTTCAGAGAGGGGTAAAAAGCACTTCAGTTTATATGTCACTATTCAATATTTTATGTTATAAAGATTTTACATTCATTTTCTGCACAAAAAGAAAAATATAATTAAGTATTAAAATCTTTCTATTGATTAACTCAAGATATGATGATGAAAAATGCTCAGCTATTTCCTGATTTAAATAGTTTATTAGTTCTGAGAATTAAAAATCAAGCTCAGAAAAACTTCTCTGATTAAATATTTATATGAAAATTGTATACTCTAAAATTTACAGGTAATTGCAATCGAAAATATAATTAAGTTTTTTAAATTTTCATTCTAAGTAAAGGAAAAAAATTGCTGGATTCTAAAAGAAAATATCCAACAGGTGACTAGTTGTAATCCTGCAATATTGTAATATCCATGTAAAGATTTAATAATTACTAAACTGTGGGAATGGAAAAATATTTTGGAAGTTTAAAGCTGAAAAACAAAAATGACATTTAGGAAAACAAATAAATATCTCTGCCCATTTGAATGCACAAAGCATATTTTGTCTAATGCTTACATTACAATGTAAAAAGTAGATGAATGTTTGTTTTATATTTAGAGATATTTGTTGTAATACTGCAACTGAGAGAGAATTCCTATGCAAATTTATGCAGAAAACTGCTAACATTTTCTAAAAAGTATGATAGTAAATAAAGCCTATCAGAAATACTGTAGCAATGCTATAAATGCTATGGTTCCATTCTTCCGCTAAAACATATTTTCCCCAATTCTTCTTTAGAGTGTTTTCTTTTCTGCTAAATAATCGATTATTATTTATAAAAGTAAAACAATATGCTTTTGAAGGACCATTGAAGTGATAGCATTAGGATTTATTTTTTTACTACTGAAGATATTTCTTAATCATTTTATTCTTATCAAGTTATTTTTCAGATCTTTTAAAAAAATATTTGAAATTACTTAGAAATGCTAGAGAAATGAGTAAATTGGGAGAGACCGCCATTTTATTTACACTTTCCAATACATTTTTTTTTCAAAGCTGTTAAAAGTATTAATTCAAGATTTTGATGAAAATTATATAAACCAGTGCTTCGAACCGGAACTGAATCGAAAAAAAAATATATCGGTTCGTTTCGGTTCGATATATCTTCAGGCATTTTCTTACTGTAACCAACTTATCAATATTTTCTAATTTAACATCAACCATATTATAATCATCATTACATGTACATTGCTCCGCGATTTTCTGTTTTGATGTTCACTTGTACTTTTGTGTTTCAGTTTCGCAGGAAACTACTTGTAGAATGTCAATTTAATTCAGTTGAATGAGCTAGTATAGATAATCTTTTAAGAAAAATATCAGTCTGAGTTATATTTTGTGCATTTCAGCACGCGATCATCCACGAACGTTTGCATGCACTGTTTATAAATAGAAAAACAAGAATCACATGAACTTGGTTGTCAAAGGCGATTTTGATAATGGATAACAATGCCAATGCTCGTCGTTTTCTGATCATCGCTCGTATTGTACATGTTGGTTAATTGCATCAATTCACATAGTATTCCAATTAAAAAAGAATAAGATCTTCTAAATTTTGATAGAATTACATTTTTTACTTATTATAGAGTTATATCTTTAGTACAAATAAGAATATACATAAAATAAAAAGTTTTTTCGGAACTGAACTAAAAACCGTTATTTTGGGTGGTACGAAAACCGAAACTGAACCGATATATTTTTTTTTAGTTGGAACAGGAATGAAAAAAATGATGGTTTAAAGCCCTGATAAAAACTCCCGGGGATTAACATTATATTCTGAAATTTTAGGTGGCATGTATTCAGAAAATGTAAAACACTATCTGTAATGTGTTGTAATGTTTATTTATATCAAACTTTTTTTATTTCTATTAAGAGTCCTGGTACTTGACGAAATTTAAGAATGAATATTTTTATTATCTTCTACCTTGTAAAAAAATTCACTTTGTCGTATTTTTTGTTATATTTTTGCAAAGAATTGTATGGTAATTTTTCATTTTGAACAACAAATTAAAACCAGCAATTAAGAATATTCTTAAAGTTGATATTGTATGAAAAAAAAATTCAGTTTAAAATATAATTTTACCTTTTTTCTAAATAAACTAAATAAGATATTTTTTATGGTTTCTTGTAGCAATTTTCATTTATCTTTACATAAAATATTTTTTGCGTTTTAGATGGCTCTGCTTTAGGGAGATGTTCTGATTATGAAAATCTTAAAGCCATGAAAGTTAATTTTAGGAGGAAGGCCAAAAATGCAAGTTTTGTTATAGTTGTGATGTCAGAAGAGTATAATAAATCTCAAATTTGCATGCAACAGGTAAAATTAAAAAATTTGCTCTCCATGATTTTAAATGAAGTTTCATAGTTGTATTTCATTGTTTTAGAAAGTACTTATGTTCCTTTTTGATAATATCTGAGTAATCAGGGTTTTTTTTAACTTTACAGGAAATGATTTTAAGATATAGCCTTTCTCTTGACTCCTGTTTTTTAAATGGTACAATTCTTTTTCTTTTATAACACATCTTTTTCTTTATATCACCAACATTCCAACAAATTTCAGGTGTGATGTCGTTTCGTTTGATGTTAAAATGACAGTTTGGCGTCATTTTGTCATAATTTTCAATGGTGGCCAAAAAGTGCACCTAAGAATTTTACCTTGATATTCTGATGCATTTTTAGTGTTAAAGTATGGTTTTGAAGAGTTAGTAGTTTTTCTCAAAAAAAAAAATTGTTTTATAACATTTTTTTCTAGTGTGCAAGAAAATATTTTATAACATTTTCTCTAAATTTTTTTAATGTTTATATATTATCTTGAATTTTAGGCATATTTCTGTGAACAAAGAGTGGATGTTATTGTTATAAAGTATGAGGAATTCCAGATTAATAATATTGTTTTGAATTTTTTCCCAGAGCAGGACATGTTAAAGGTATATTTTTGTGTATTTGAGTTCGTTTATTTTAAATTTTTGTATATTTTAATTTCTTAGTTGGTAGTTGATATGATGTGTGTCGTAAGTAATCTTCCAGAACTGTGCTGTTGTTGTGCTGTAAAATTGTATATTTGTTGCATTAAATAGCAAAAAAGTTGAGACTTATAATATTTTCCTAAAGACATCAAATGTTGTATCATCTACACTATTAAAATTCGGAGTAAACAAGTGTATCCATGTGACTATATGATTATACAACTAGGTGTATCTTCTCACGAACCGCACGACGCAGACACTCGCCGAAGGTACCAAAAGCTCGGGAATGATCCAAGGAATCCGTTTTGACCATTTATAATCCGATATTGCAATTAGTTAAAAATATATTAAAAGCCTTAAAACGCATAAATATTGCCATTTTTCCCGCCAGGCGGCAAAGTTCAAATTTTTCGCCCTTTTTTCCCCCAGACGTTTTTAAAACACGATCTAATTTTTTTATGAGACTCAGACAAAAAATAATTACAGAATCTGAAAGATAATTTACTTCGCCACAATATGGTATAATTTATTTTACAAAATAATGATATGTTCTACTTTTTACGATTTTTTCTAAAATGAGTCAAAATCGATACGTTTTTTATGAAAATGATTTCTAAATCGTTCCGCTTGCATTTTCTTTAGCGTTAATGAAATTATATTTTGCATTAAAAAGTTCATGCTTTTCTCTTTTAGAATCAGTCATAAAAAAAATAAAATGTCAAAAACTTTTTTTTACGACTTTTCAAAAAATACTCAATTTTATTTAAATACTTAATAACTTCTTTATTTATATGAATAATCTCACGAAACTTTTTCCCGTGTGTAGAACGATATTTTCCTTAATCTGTACAAAGATTGAAAAAATGGCTTAAAAATTACGGTATTTTTTTTAAAAAAATTGTGTTTTTCGTTTTTTTCTCTTTTTGCGAGAAATATTTAAGCATTATTTTTGTTTAAAAATTACCGTTGCTTGTAATCGATGTGTTAAGTTTGAAAGCATTAACTTAAAAATCATGCTCAAAAGATTCTTTTAAATACTTAATGAAAGCTCTGTTTTGTACCAAGGTTATTTGCTTCAACTATACGGGTGAAGGTTTTGCGCATGCGCGATAGAGGTCACTCTTTTCGCGGTTTTTGATAGGGAAATTTCACTGCTGTGTCATCACTTACGTTATTTGATATTTATAGCAGTATTTAATTCATTACACATTACAGATGAATGTTTTAAAGAGTGCAAGACAACTGATAGTTTTCTACATTCATAAAGAATGATTTATTGAAGAACAGAGGAATAAAAAACCTTAAAAATTCTGAAATATATTTTTATCACATAGTATATTTTCTTTTCAAATGATTTTATACAGTGAATGTAAATAAATCTCCAGCCTTTTTACCTTTTTATTATTATACATTTTTAATTCGCCACAATTAAAAATGTATGACGTTATTGTTTTCTTTTTTTAGTTAACAACGAAACTTTGTATATAAATAACTTTGTTAATTTAAAAATTCTATTTTTAACTTCTGTCATTTGTGCAAGATTTCATCTTCATTAAATTATCTCGACTTCAACCCACATTCTTTTTAATCAGTCCTGTGTGGTAGTTTATTTATGTTTCAATTATTCTTTTTCCACATGTTTTGTGGATCTTCTTTTATTTTACTCATTTTCCAGTTGATGGCACCACATTATGGACACTTTCTGTGTCGACGCCTTTTTTTTTTTTTCGCTGCTCAGGGACACACCCACCTGTCTTCACTACACAATTCAGCAATGTTTGTCCTTCCCTTTTATTTTAACATCATGTACCACGAGCACCACAGCATTAATTGCTTTTATTCTCCATTTTTCCCTTTTATTTTCCAAATTATGTGTCTACTTCCTGATTTCGTTCCGTAAAGGAAGGGGCGAATCAGCTTTCTTCCACCTCCCTCCGGATTGGTGTCTCATTAAATATGTTCCATACTAGCCAATAGAAATTATTTCTCGCTTTCCCATCTGTAGTCTGTTCTCAGCTACAGGTGAGAATTTTTTTTTAGATCGGCTCAGTGCTGTTAATAATTTTGATAGCCTCTTTTAAATTTATGGAACTTCATTTATTTATTCTCTTTTTTTCTATTAATTATGATGAGAGGATAATACCATTTTGGTAAGGTACCTTGTATTTTGAAGCTGCAGGAAATTTATTTAAAAGAGGTTTATTGATTATTAAATCATATTTTAGAGAAAATTACTTTGCATTTTAAAAAATAAGCTGATTACTGTAATTATATAAATATTTATATTATACTTCATAAATATAGTTTTTAATAAATAATACTTTTTGTAAATTTTATTGATTTTGTAAATGGTATTTCATATAAAAATTAGTTACAAAAAGTTTTATAAAATGAAATACTATATGTTATAAATAAGATATTACATAAATTATTATAATACTTAAAAGTATTGTTAAAATAATGAATATGTTAGTTTTGTGCAACATACTTTTTTTTGTCAGATACTTGTTGAAATAACTTACTAAACACAGTGGAATAAAAACATTAAAATTAAAATAAAATATCAAAATGTTTTTAGCAGATTGTTTTGTTTTTTTCAGAACATTATATATATATATATATATATATATATATATATATTTCTAGGCTTCCCCTACTGTTTTTTTTTATAATTTATATATATTTATATGTATAATCAATAATTGAGAAAAAAAGCAATTGTTTCAATAGCTATCTGTAAATTTTTCTTTTATTTATTACTTACAGAAATTTGAGTTGAATATATATATATATATATATATATATATATGTATATGTTTTTTGAAAGGATTCTTTCTATTATTTCAGTACTAAATTAATTCTTTGTTAATTAAGAAGTACATTGTCTATTATTTTGGATAAAAATACATTTTAGGGACATTTTTAAGCTAACTAACTATATGTAACGATTGATTGATTCATGGAAATCTGAAATCTATTTTATTATTTTAGATTCTTAAAAAACTAACTATTATTAAAAATGATGAAAGTTTTTTGTTTTGCTCTTAGCATCAGAATCGTTTTCTTTTTATTGCTTCACATTAATAATTTTTTAATTCTAACACAATATTTCTTTTTTAAAGTCATACATTGAAATTTGAATCTATATCTTATCTGTGAGAAGGAGAGGAAGATAGAACAATAATTTTACACTAAAAAAACCCGTGTTTTGCTGGGCTATAGAGAGGGGAAAGAAACCTGTCTTAAATCAAAAATAAGTGGAATAGAACAAATTTTGAAAAAGGGAAATTTAATGACATAATTTTAGAAATCACTCACATTGTGTGCGTACAAACACACATAGAAATGCTAGTGTCATGAGGGAAAGAGAAAGCCTATGCAACGCTGGGCCATGCAGCTAGTAGCAAGATAAAAACTGAAAGAAAATGTTTAAAACATGCCTTTTAATTGCTATCAAATGTTTCTTAAAGCAAATAGTTACGAACGCACAGCTTGAATACAAGTAGCTACTACCTGAAACTATGCATTAACCAAAAAATGGCTTTAGTATATTACATTGAGCATTAAATATTTCTTCCTTCTCCTTGGTTGAAAGAGTGGTTTAGCTACAAACTCAGCATTATTTAACTGTAGAATAATTATTACTGATAGTCATCGAAAATTGTTTGTAGTATCTGCATAGCTTTGTCATGACGTAATGAATAATACATACCATGTGGTATACTTGTTTCTTATGTATGAGATGTTTAAAAATATAAATTAAAATTCATACTAATGAATTGTGAATTATACGAATGGTAATCATATTGGAATTGAACATTAAATTTACTAAACTAAGAGAATTAATATATATGCATTGGATTATTTCATTGTATTGATTATTAAATTGACAGCTTAAGATTTTCATTGCATTACTCCTTTATTGAACTCTATTTCATTTGTCTTTTGAATTTTTGAAAGAAATAATTTCTTGCTTGTTAAAATTGTGTAACTCGATATAAATTTTCTATTTCGTGTAACTTAATATTAATTTTCTAAAATTTATTTTTTTAATCGTAAATATTCACTGACCTTTTTATTTCTTGTGTTGAATAATTTTATTTTGTTTTTAAGAGAAATTTTTATGCAATTTTGTATTGATGTACTTAAAGAAATATTATTGAGATTGGTAATGAGAATTATATTATTTCTAATTAAACCTGTATAAATATATGTTAAATGTTTAGGCCCGAGGTCAGGAATCTGCAGCCTGCATGAATTCTTGTCCTGCCCTCATCAGGACTAATATTTGTATTAATTAATATTTAATTATATAGATTACAAAAATTTGCAAAACAATAGAATTAATTAAGGAACGACATTAATGTCTGTATGTTTCAATGTGACTACTTGTAAGAATAGAGAATTGTACATTTCTAAAGTTAGAATGCCACCTAATGTAACACGGCAGCTCTAGCAGACATGTTATAATCTCTACACAAAAAAACTGTTACTGTTGTGACTGACTCCATGTACATTAAAACTCATTATTTTTTCTGCATGAATGGCATTTGAATATTAATGAAATGTTTTATTATATTTTTCTGTTGATTGAGTTGCAACAATTATTTACTAAAAAAAGACACTTGTTACTTATTGGGCATTTATAATCATCATAATTTTAGTATATTTTACTTGTTAGTATGTATTTAAAAACAGATTTTATTACCAAAGGAAATCACACAACCTCCAACAACAAAAATAAGAGCAGAATCTTTTTTCCTCGATCAAAAAATGCAATTCATTTTTAACTCAGTGAGAGTTAACGATTCTTTTTCATTGTAATTGCAATCAGCATTGCTTTAATCATTGGAACAGGAATAAAATATTAATGTGATACTAGGAAAGAATGATTAAAAATAAAAAGCAATATTAGCTATTATTTAAAAAAGTTGTAAACTTGTAAGCCGCAACAGACTTATAATTTATAAATCTAGAAATGTGCTGGTAACAGACTCGTCTCATATTGCTTATGTCCATTGTGAAATTCTGGTTATTGTTTTACTTATTCTGTGGTTTTACTAGTGCATTGTGTTATTGTATTTCTAGCAAGTATATGCTTTCATAGAGAAATTATTTAATATTTGTCTTTTCCCATCATGTCAAATTGTAAGAGAAGAAAATTAAATGAAGAAAACAAAACATTTAATGCAGGGTGGGAGTTATATTTCTTCTTTTCTGTGAAAGATAAGATGTGTTTGTTATGCAATACAGTTTTATCTACTTTGAAAAAGTGAATGCAAGTAAACACTATTCGACTCATAAAGAACATAAATATTTCAATTTATAAGGTGAATCTCAAAACCTGCTCTTCAAAAATTGAAAAATGAACAGCATCATGACAAGTGTTTTTTGGTGCTTTAAGAAAACACCTCTGCTGTTAATATTACTTACAAAATAGCTATGTACTTGGAAAAGAGGCAAGCCAAAGAATGTATTGTTGAAGCAGTGGGTAATTTAGATCCAGAAAAAGCTAGCAACTACCAAAAATTGCATCTTTAAAAAATAACTAGTTCAGATCGACTACAAAAATTACTTGAAAATATAACAGAGCAACTTCGTACAATTATACAAAACGAAAATATTTATTTTCCAGTTGATTTAGATGAAAGCACTGATAAAACTGACTCGATGCAAGTTTTATGTTTTATTTGTGCTGTAACTAACGATTTTCAATCTTATGAAGAACTTCTTGCACTGCGTACTCTAACTGGAAGAACTCGTGGAGTTGACATTTTTGCAAACTTTTAAGAAATAAGTCATCGATTGCAATTAAATGTCAGTAATTTAATAAGTGTGTGCACCGGAGGCACAAGATTCCAATCGAATGAAGGATTCGTTGCTTTATTTTAAAATAAAAACTTAAGCTTGAAAAAACTGATATCCTTTCACTGCATTTTGCATCAGCAAAATCTTTGTGGGAAATCCGCCATTTTACAAGTCAATCTAGATCTGTCACTCCACTGGTTTTTTCAACAGAATTTGGAAATTACATAAGCCTTTCCAATACTCTTTTATAACTGATCTGTAGTATTAATCTAACTGAATTAAAAGCAAATCAGAGAGTAACTGTAAAATAACTAGTTTTTAAATAATGTGTTAAGTATTTGTTTGAGGAGAGTAGTTGTGATTCTCTATTTGTATTGTTTTAGTATACTATTAATCTATAAAAAATGTTAAACCTTTTTAATTTAAAGTTTTCAGTTACTGATGATGGGAATAATTCATTTTCAAGTGTTACAGAAGAAATTATTAAGACTTTGCAGGAGGGCAAAATTAGAAAATATTACAAAGATCATATACAAAAAATGGTTTGTATTTTATTTTTTAAGTGTATTTAAAACTAATCATGTATGTGTGTAAAATAAATTTGAAATTTTAATGGGTTTTTTTTTCAGAAATTCGCTATTACCCTTGAAATTTAATACATTTTTCTCTTTTAGTTATAACTATTTTTTTTAATTTAATGACTTAAGATTTCATTTTTTTCATTCATATTCTCTTGAAAGGACATCTGTTTCTTTTAGTCATAAGTGTAAACAAAATATGTTGAATGTGTTTTAAAGTATTAAATTTTATTAGAGCTTATAAATTTGTTCAATCCTTTAGTAGAAATATGCACTAAAATGTTTTATTCTAAAATCTTCCATTAGTGTAAACTACCTATAAGATAATTTTTAAATAAGCTCCATTCAATCTTAATCTTGATTGGCATTGTATTGGGTACTTTGTTTACTTAAGAATCTTTTTTAGTGTTAAGTATTCCACACATATTGAATAAATCTGTTTTGCTCATTATTTCATATCAATTTGTCTTGGAGATTTTAATTTTTTAGAGCTATACTTTTACTGATGATATGTTCTCTGTTAGTAAATTTTTATATAGAAATTTTATTTATACTTCATCTTAACATGGAGTTTAGACTTTTAAAATAAATAGCCATTTTAGCTTTAAAAATATGGAGTATTGGGCTCGTTTGTTGGCTTTCTCATGGATAATGTTTGTACTAATTCTAATCCTTCTATTTTTATTAATATTTTAAATTAAAATATCTGGAAAGTTTTTATTTATGTTAGAAACATAATTATGATTGTTGCAGTATATTTTAAGTTTTTTTTTTCTTTTCTTTTTGCTGCTGTTTAATTATATGATTATATGATAGAAAAGTGATTCAGTAATAATTTTCTTCTGTCTTCTACTTAATAATTGTATTCCTAAAAATTATTTTCATTTTTTCTCAGCTGTGGACTGAGTCATATGTATTATTGTTTATAATTTGCCTTGTTATTCATAAGATGAATTGTTTGCAATATATACTAACCACCAAAAGTTATTAAACACCCCCTGTGATGAAAGAGATAATCGAGATTTATTCATATTCAATAGTGGGTAGAACCTCCATGCCAAGCAATTAATCTTAACCCTCCAGGGTATGCTTTCCACAAGTTTTCGGATGATGGACAGTGATATTTTCTTCCACTTGGGTTGGAGAAGACATGCAAGTTTTTTCACTGATTTCCCATGTTTGTTGCACTCCTTAATTCAGCGATTCAACTCATCCCAGAGGTTTCCCATAGGATCCAAGTCAGGACTCTGAGCTGGCCAGTCCAGTTGGTTCAACCCATTGTCATCATACCTATCCATAGTGGACTTCACAACAAGACAAGTGACATAGTCATCCTAAATGTAGAAATTATCCAACTCGTAAAATTGCCACAGCATAGGAAGCACATTGTTTTTTAGAATAGTGGAAGAGGAGTTGGGGCGTTAACCTTACCATGAATTAGGATCAAGGGTATCAAGAAACATCCCCAGACCATAGTTCCACCTTTGCTGGATTTAACTGTAGGTGCAGTGCATTCTTGCAAAAGGCGTTTTCAGGTGTATGCCAAGCCAAGACTGCCATCCAACTGGTAGAGACTGAATCTTGAATCTACTCGTCTATGATCATATTTCGAAGTGCCTTGCACCATCTTAACCAAGCACCACGGTTGTTGTAATCAAAGGTTTATGGGTGGCAGCACAAACATGAAAACCAAGCAAATGTGTTTCTTTGTGTATGATATTTATCAAAACAACTGGTTGGAGCTCCTATAGTATGTAAGCCATCTGTTTGGTGTGACCTCCTAATTTCTTTGGACAGAACTCGTTGGCCTCTATCTCTTAGTTTCGGCTGTCTACGGGTCAAAGCACATTCTGACAATCACCACTCACTTTCCTCTTTTTAATCACAAAAGCCACTAGATATGTATGTCACTTAAGGATCGGATGTTTTTAGGAAATCTGACAATTGCGCCCTTATCGAAGTCGGACAGCTCTGAATTTCGTGACATATTGCATCCGATTAATATTAATGCTGTTTCCAACACGATATTCAAGTACAGAAGGTGTAACGTGGATTAAAACCACAAATATCCTCATTTTTATGGGGATCGAAATACTTATAGGTAGGTAGTGTATAATTGGTGACAATTTAGAAGGGTATCTAGAAGTTTAGGTAAATTTTTTGCCATAACATTTCTGCTTAGTGTGAAAATGAAATCTGATCTTTTTTCAGAAAGAATAGAATTTTGCTGAGGATGAGAAATTTTGAGTTAATCATATTTAAAAAATATTTCAGGTTGAAGAACTGTCTGCAAAGTTAAAAATTGAAGAAAACAATGCATGTGTGTATGTAATTGGAGGAACAAGTGGTGTTAGTAAAAATGCTCAACAATTTTGTATGTGAGTAACGTTTTCAGTTAGTATTATATTAAGTTGTGTGTAACATTTCTCACCAATCCTTTGTGTTATTAATCATGTGATTTTGAAAAAAATAGTTATTATTTTTTTTAAGTTTAATTAACTCATTTTTCAAAAGGATTAAGCAATTTTTTTATTGTATTACATCTGGTATGTTTATCATGCCAAAAACTTGAACAAATCATTGTAATTTTTCAAGAAAAAAAGAATGTAAAAGCCATTTGGGGGAGGTTAAACATTAAATACACAGTGTTTGATTCTTTCAAGATTTGTTTTGCTTTCTATGAATTTAATGAAATTTTGATACTGTAAAATTATTCTGTTAATTACTTATTGTATTATTAATATTTTGCAGGATTATATTATATTTATCTTTATTGAACACATTACTTTTACTAAACATACAATTCCTAATAATAAAAGTACTGTATGCACAAGGCCATGAACTACATAAGCTAATCCCAGACATTATTAAAGCATCTCAAAATTTAAACGTCTTTGTGAGTTTTTCATTATAAAATCGTTTATTTTTAAGACAAAAGATCTTTAAATTGAAATCTGTCAAAATCAATTTAAAAATTATTTGATTTATTTTTGATAATTTGGCATCTTGCCAAAATTTTAACATGTTTTAAGAAATGTATGAATTTTTATATTTAAAAAGTATAAATGTTTTTTTTAACAGAATGTTGCATATTTTGAGATTAATCGAAAAGTAAAACCTGCTTTGATTTTGAAATGATACAATTTATTGCAATTTATGGATTTTCCAGGATGTAAATATTTACTTTCCTGATAGTATTAAATAGAAATGTTTTTAACATTTGTTTGGTAGAAAATTATGCAAGATGTGAGGTTAATAGAAAAACTGAAAATATACATTCATTTTCGTAAATTCGAGAAGCTTTGTATTCTCTTAATGGATTATGGTTAAAAAGGTTACAGTATCTTAAAAATTCCAAAAATGATACGTTTCTCTTAATTGTGTGTTGAATTTGTGTCTCAAAGTTTTATTTTTCTGTAATTAAAGATCTTTGTTATCAAGATATTTATCACTGAGAATGCTTTATTTATTTTTGAGTTGGTAATGAGTATAGTTAATAAATTTATGAATAGTGAAACATATGACATTGTGTAATGTTCTATTTGTGGAAATGCTTTTGATTTTATAATCTGAAGCAATTTTGTCATTATTTTATCTTCTATGTTGTATATTTTATTATGTATGTGGAAGGATCAAAGCAATTTAATTGATAGCATGCGTCAGAGCAAATAGCTCAATATCCAAACATTTTATTAAAGATTTGACCTAATTTCTTTTTTTAAGAATATGCATATATATATAGGTGTTTAAAATAATTAATTATGTAAAAGGTTCAGTGTTATTAGATCCACTGGTATCAAATTTCTGTTAAAAGTTCTATCCAAACATTCATTTCTAAAAAAATTTCCAAATGTGAATAACAGATAATTGATAAAAAAAGTTGCTATGTAAATAAAAAATGAATGAGGAAATGATTGAGGAAAAATAATTATTCTGTTTATTAAGTAACATGCATGCAAGACACGATAAATTGTATTTTTCCATTCTTTTCAAACTGTATGTTTGAAATGTGTTACAGAGTTGATTCCAAATTGAATAAATGAGGTGAAAATGTTAGGCTTTGGGTTCAAAGAGAAGATCAAATATCATTAATTGGAAATGATAAACAATTTACTATGAATATTTAGTTTGAAACATTATGTAATTGCCTGGAGAAGAAAATATCCATTATTAAAATACTCTCATGCTGCTGTTCTGATCATAAAATCAAACTTGTAGTTCTCGTATATCAATGTTGTACACTTGCAGAAATTGAAATTTTAGTCAACTTGTGAGTCCCATTTTTATAAATTTAACTCTCTTAATGGGCCACTAAATCTCTTAATGGGCCACTTGATCTTTTATTTGTAAAACCTATAAATTTATCTTCTTAGCTTGACATGTTTCTATCTAAAAAATATCTCTTTCCAAATATAAGTAGAAGCAGATTGTGACATACACAAATCCAGTTTTATAGAATATCACATGTGAAAAGAAATCATTGATTGTGTTAGTATTATGGATTTTAATGGGAACCTTAGAAAAATATTATTTCATGTCTCATAAGAAATAAAATTTTCCATGTGATTTTGAGTGGGTGTTATTTGAGGGCTCTTAATTTTGATCAATTGTAAAATAGATTTTTTAGCATTATTCTGCTGCAAAAAGTACAAAATATTATGTTTAGTAGAAATATTGCCAAGAACACAAATTTAATTTGAGGCAGTAAAAACTTTGCTCAATATTTTTAATGCTATTTTTTATTTTAAAAAAATTTTTAGTATGCGTTGTATAATTTAAACATTTAAATTGTATTTTTCCTTTAAAGTCATTTGGGTGCTGAACTTGCCAAGTTATCTGGCTTGAATTTAGTAACTGAAGGTTTCTTTGGAGCTGGAGACTTGGTTGGAAGAAATTTTTGTGAAGAAAAAGAGATTCGGGCTAAAGGACAGAGACACAGTATATACCATGTCATTCCTTACAAGGACCATAATGTAAGAATAGTTTTGTTTACAATTAATACAATTTTTTTTTTATGAGTTTACTACAAGATTCCTAGAAAAAAAATTAAAATGAACTTGATAATGTATTTTGTAATTGATTCAGGTATATCAAAAAGCTTATTTTCCAACCTAAGGAAATTTTGATGATTCATCTTTTCATTTCTTGCAATATTTAACATTAGTAATACTTTCTATTTTAAATGATCTCTCAATGGTATATAAAGAAAATAATATAAATTTATTTAGTAAAAAAACTCTTATATTTAAATAGTAATTTTCTTACCAAACTTTGATGAACTATAAAATTACAATATGGAAAAAGATAAGAAATGTAATGTATGAGTTCAGCAAGACTTCTAAAATTGTGACCAAATAGTTTTAGGTAATAAAAAGTATATTATAGTTTCTTAATGCATTCATTTAAATAATACAGAATAAAGATTAGATAGATAAATGCATTCTGACTGTAAAACAAATACCTTATAATTTTTTTGATATAATGTATTTTTGAACAAAATTCTTTACTATTGATAATTTTCTATTTTTAAAGTTATCTCAATGATTTTTTCTTCTTTTTTTATGCGTGCATTTTTTTCTTATAAATGGAAAAGAAAGATATAAAAAATATTGATGAATTTTTTTTTATGTTGAAGAACATACCAGAATTTACCTATGTACATTATTACCAATATTGAAGAAAATAGCCTTGTTACTGAACAAGGAGCTTCTGTTCTTTTCAGCTTAGTTAAATAGGAAATCATAATTAACTGGAGTTTTCGTTTAAATAGATAATCAACAGCAAGGCCAGACAGAGAGATGATGGATCTTTTGAAAAAATCCCTTATGGCCAAACATTATTTTTTGGGAATTCCATTTCAGAAAGGGATGATATTGTATCTTCCACTTTTAAAATCTGTCTCCTGATAGAAGGTATGGAAATAATTATGACATTTTCTAATTGATTCAAGATTTTTTTGTTGGAACTATATGTAAACAACACAAAATTTGAAATTTTTCATTTTTTCCCCCTCTGATTTAGAGTATAAGTCATAAAAAATCAGCAAATGATTGGATGGAACGTTTAATAATGTTTTATGTTTTGGATGTAATTTTTAAGGAGAAAATAATCCCTTAGAAACTTTCCCCCTTCAATTTATTACTATGCAAGTAAACTTCATTATTAAATAGTGAATGTAACACAAAATGGGATGTAGTAATCTATTGAAATCTTGATAGATGTTTTCCTCTCTAAGAAATTTTTTTATGATTCCACACCCCTTTTGTTCTTATTCTTTTTAAAATAATTTTTTGAAATACCATTATCTGATCAATTCAACAATCTACTTTATAACTCATTAAGAAAAAGAGAAATGCATGCTGTTGTAAACTGCTGCACTTCAAATATTTACGTCATATATATTTTAAACACAAATCAATTCAATTTGCTCGAATTATTAGGGCTGTTTGATTCTTTCATTATGGATTACTAGCTGGTATACTCGTTCTTTGCACGGGTGAACTGAAAAATTAAACAACACAGATTGAAGAAAAAAGTTTTTAATGAGTTAATTTTATGTGAATTGCAAATTTAAAAAAAAAGCTCTTTGCATATCTCAGCTAAACAAAAAAAGAAAGAAAAAAAACACCTTTGTTAAATTTTAACTATGTAGATCTGATAGCTGATAAAAAGGATTTTTTTTTATTTATAATTCCTCGTAATACTCTTGAGGGTCGATTTTTCAAAATACCTCCCTAAGCTGATCTCTGCTCAGCAAAAGTAACACATTGTTAAAAGTTTTGCGTAATGAACACTTAAAGTAGTGTAAATAATTTATATCTGGAAGTGACATTAATATTACTTTCTGTTGTATTTATTTTATTTTAAAATTGTAAAATTCGCAAGCAACGCCGTTTCTTAAATTATAATGGCGATTCAATGAAAAACATAGCGAAATGTTAACGATAGAGTCAAGTTGGCAAATGCCTAGCTACTTTCGTAGCTCGAGCTTTATTAGAGCTTTGTAAGACCTGCCTTGTAGGGGAGAAATGCACTTTAATACTTTATCCAACCGCATTATGATTTACTGCAGTTTTTTTCATACAATATTTTTTTGGATCACTACATTTAAAATTAAGGGATATACATAAACAAAATACTCCACTTTGGAAAATTTAATCAGTTAGAGCTAATAAATTAATTAAAGATATTCCACTGTAAAATTAATTATACACACCGTTCACTTAAAATAAGTAGTCAAATCATTTTCCAAAGTCTTCACTAACATACAAAAACATAAGACACTTAAATTTTGACAAACTATTTTTTCAGGACAAAAATAATAATCTTTGCAATCCGCTGAAAACGCAATATCTGCTACAGAACTACTCGGCTTCACCGCTAAAATACTCATCATAGAACCCGTGCTGCCATATATCTTGGAAGAGTGGATTTCAAAGAATATTCCTGCTAAGTGTATTGGCAGAATATTCCTTCTAAGTTGGTGTGGTGTGGTAGTTAGGAGAAGGGGGTGCCAGCTCAGGTGTCGTCCACGTCACTTGACCATGGTTCAAAATTACGTGATACGTTGCCAAAAGCCCTCGTGTAGCTGAACAGTGCGACGTTAATATTCACTTATTCACTCACTCCAAAAAGTACAGTACAGTAATTATAATTATTTTATACTTAAAAACGCAATATCTGCCTATTCAACTAAAATTATAGTGTTATAATTAACTACTAACCACAAACAAATTTTGAAAATTTATCCAAATGATGTAGTGTGAAAGAGAAAGTTTATTTACTTTAACTACCAGAACCTATAAAAGCATTTATTTTGAAAAAGATCAGTTTCTTACTACCAAATGTGCATAATAAAATCATAAAAAAACATTAAAATAGAGATTTATAGCAACCTCTCCCTTCAAAACTTAGTTTTAATTTGAAATAAAAAAAATAGGCATTATTCTGATCACAGGAATTAATTAGAAGCGAGCCCCTTGAGTAGCCAAAACAAAAAGAGTTTTTCACAAACAAAAGATAGATATAGGCTGACTTGGGCTTTTTTGCAGTGCACGCCAGAATTGCTGGCAGATGGCAGAATTTTTTCCTACTTACTTCTCAAATATCGTTATATTTTGGACACTTCTCACAATATCTTTATAAATTATAGCCTATGTGTTATTCTGATGTATAAGCTATATTACTGTAAAGTTTCATTAAAATCCATTCAGTTGTTTTTGCGTGAAAGACCCACAAAGATCCTCACAAACTTTCACATTTATAATATATATTAGATGTCTGATAATTGTCATCAGTTTACCTGTCACTGATATTAAATTCAGAAAATTCTTATTCAAAACATCACCATCAAGTGGATGGTTTTTAATTATCTCCTTTTCTGAACTTTTATGTCCACACAAACCATAAATAAATATTACTAAGAAAGGGTAAAAACTTTTTACCACTAATGAACATGTTACAAACTACCTTTAAAAATCACATTTTAACAATGAAGAAATTCAATAAAGAAAAAAGGTTTTATTAAAAAATGCTACAAATATTCACTTTTGAGACTATTAACTATAAATTTAAATTTTAAAAACAAGTATGCAGGTGGTTTTTTTTAGTATTTCTTTTTTTTTTTTATTGTTACAGAAGCAAATCTTACCACCACTATCAAGGTAAGTTTCTATTACCATTACACAGGTTTTTAGGAAGTAATGTTGTCATGTATGAGTACATCAACTTGAAATTGACCAGACATTGTAATAGGGGTAAACCTACATTCATAGAATTTAGAGGGATTAAATAATGCTATCTGCAATTATTCCAAAATTGATTTGTTGATACTTACAACACTTAATTAAGAAGTGTGTAAACTAGGGATAGCAATTGCATGACATGCATGCCAAGATGGGTATGCTAGAAATTTTCCTGGCGTGAAACACAGATCAAGAAAGATTGACCAAGGATTATACTCAATGGTACTTGTTACTTGTCAGATGACAACATACCAGCCTGATATAAAAAATCTTGCAAGTGGCATAAAGCAAAAAAAAATATAAATAAATAAAAAAACTTTAAACAAATCATAAAAATAGTTTATTTCATTATGAATATTTTTAACTTTAATTATTTTGCATGACATTTTTATATGGAATATACATATTGTGTTTTCTATCCCTGTTTTGTTTGTTATTTAATATGTATAAAAATGTTATAGATGACGTGTGTATACAAACACATAAATTATTGGCACTTGAAAAAATTTACATTTCTATTTATTTTAATTCTGGCACTTTGATAAAATCCTATTTATCATTGGTGATCTAGGCCCAGTGGTGCACACAGAAATTTTTCAGGGGTGGGGGAGTCCAGGGTCAAAAGACTACCATTCTCGTATCATACACCAATATGCCACCCAACATATTCCTTTGATTTTGTCGATTTTCGGGAACATTAAAACAATAAAAAAATTATTGAATAAATAATTAGCATTAATTAATAAATATTAATTACAAGTACTTAATTACATTTTACGTACTATACACATAGGGTTAAAATCGAGGGCAATGGGGGGGTCTGGACCCGGGTACCCCTTTAAGGGCTCTGAAGGGTCATCATAGATATATATTTTTGGTTTTGGATTTTCTCAGGACTGTGATCTCTTTGAAAACTGTTTCTAGCTCATTCAAAGAAAGTCTAGAAAGATCAATTTTATTTTCCTTAAGCAAACTTAAATTGTTCTAATCCTAGAACCTTGTCCTCCATTCTACCTTTTCCACTTTATGCTTCCAAGTCGCACCATGTAAAATAATTGTACTGACAGATATTACATGCACTTGCAAAATATTATAACTTGACCTCTGCTCACTGAAGCATTTTAGTATTATCAAAGTATATCATTGAAAAAAGTTCACATCAAAGAATTTCTTTTTTTTTTTCATTTTTCTCGTTTTATTAAATTTTGCAGCAAATTCCTCTGGAATAGATTTTAAAAATGTAGATATTAATTACTGACCGAGCGTTTTGAAGCGTCTCGTGCATCTTAATTTCTATCTTTGATTTCATCACATAAACTTCGTAAAGCTTTAA
Organism: Trichonephila clavipes; assembly: GCA_019973935.1. Taxonomy (NCBI): domain Eukaryota; kingdom Metazoa; phylum Arthropoda; class Arachnida; order Araneae; family Nephilidae; genus Trichonephila; species Trichonephila clavipes. The sequence goes on along the minus strand of BMAU01019750.1, from coordinate 39,097 downwards.
CATTGTTTGAACTCTTTCCCGGTTCTAACTTATTCACGATTTAGGGGAGCAAAATATAAAGTTTTTACTCTGAATTTATAGTTAGTTTTGTTCATTCTAAATGAAGCTATCGCGTTATGTACTTTACTTATAAGTATTGCTTCCAGATATGTAAATTTTTTCCTTTCTTATGAAGACTTGTTCCGATTTTGTCGATAGTGCTTTCACAACTGTACCAAAATTCATTAAATGTTTAGGATCACCTAAATATTTTTTAATGCCTATTTTGGAAATTTTACGGAACTTTGAGCATCTTGAAGGTTAACCCTGCTGTAAAAAAGTAATTTTTTTTTTTTGCAACGCGTCTAGCACTCGATTAATTCTTTTCACGGCTCGATATGATTTTCTTGGTATTTCTTTGAAGGAAGTAGATCCATTTCTAAAGACGATTTCAATTACTGGCATTAACTAATTCTTTTAAATTACTTATTTGTAATAATAATTCGTATAATTCATCATTATTGTACTTTACTAAATTGTCCAAAGCCTTTTTTAACAGCTTAGAACTTGTTATCAAAGCGATTCACTTTCATTTTAATCTATTTAATTCTGTCATTATTTTGCCTCACTATGAAAATGTACCCAGGACTACAATTTTCATTATCAAATACTTTTAAGTATGAAATCTAGTATTTCTATGCTTTTCATTACTTCGAGTCAGTTTGTTCAAAGTACTTGCTTGCAGTTATAGCCTACTAAGTGAATAGTTCTAGTTAAATTTCCTTCCTTTTAGCATTGTCTGTAATGGCTTTTAATGTTGATTGTTTTCTTGGTATGGACAACTAACTGCTTAAAGACTAATGAAATTGGCAGTGTCATTTATTTTTAGTGTGTCAAGTTGTATTTTATTGATAATATGTATGCACAACTCGTTACACCTGCTTGATTTTCTAAACTTTTCTTATGAATAAACAATCACTATTCATGGCTTGCAGTTGGGATAAATTGTACTTATATTGCACTGTTTTGTTGAAATTTGTATAATTTTATGTGCATTTAATTATGTTGTATGTATTGTTACATTTCTATAAATCATTTTAATTAACATCAATTTTGACTTTTGTTAGGAGGAGAACGGAGTGCTTGTTTGGCAGAGAAGTTCCTTTGGAATGATTGTATAGTAATACCTGTAATTTTTAATAATCGTGCCATAGATTCAAAACGTTGTCTAACTGCTAGCTTATCCAAGGTATATTTTTTTGTCATTTTGTAAATTTGAAATTTCACTATCAACAAATCATAAGTTTATTGAAATAAATACTCCTCTGTCTCTCTTTTGATTTGTATTACATAATGAATGAATTACCTAATATTTATGCTAATTTATATGTACTTGAAATAAGAAAAAATGGATATTGCTTTAAAATTTGGTATTCCTTCAAACAGTTTATCAACTATTATAAAAAGTCGAGATAATCTACAAAATTATGATTCATCGAATTCTTGTTCCAAACGTTTAAGAAAATGTGCCTATGAAGATGTTGACAAGGCAGTTTTGAAGTGGCTACACACAATGCGAGATAAAAATGTCATGATCTCTGAACCTTTCGCAATAGAGAAAGCTCTTCAATCTGTAAGGGCATTGATATACAACCAATTTCTAGGCAGCAATGGATGGCTAGAAAAATTAAGAAAAGACATAAAAATATGCTTGAAGGGATTTTTTGTGCATTGCAAAGATATGAGGCATATTATGAAACAAAGTATTTTTTCCAATAAAAAAACTCAAACAAAATTAACAGACTTTATGAGTGATTAAATTTAAAAACATGTGGCAATGCATGTTTAGAAATTCTAGTTATAAAATAATGTATGTTTAAAATTACTTGTATGCTTTAAATTCGGAAATGTCCTTAAAATTCATTAATTTTAAGATATATATTATTTTCTTAATGTTGAAAATACTGTGTTTTCCTCAAAATTCTTTTTTTTTTCTTTGATGGGTAAGATATATGAAATAGATATTTTTACAAAAAAGTGTGAATAGTTATTTTTTTAGTACGTAGTGTTTATGAATTTAAAAATTGTTTTATTTGGCTTATAAAGTATATTGGAAGATGAACCTCTATATAAAGAATTTTCCATTTCACGAACTTTTTTTGGAGATTTAATGACTTTGTTATATACAGGTCCGACTTTATCTTGAACACATGTCTATTTTCATGAACTTTAAATGGGGCATTAACTTCATTAGTTTTATCTGTAATTAAACTGTTTAAATCAATTAATTTCTTTTACAAGTAAAGGACACTTTTTACACTTAGTGTTGCCTTATCAAATTCATTATTAAGACTATGATCATGTATGCATATATTAAAATTATTTCAAGCAAGGTATTTTGAAGTGAATACTTTGAAAAAAAAAAGTAATAAAATTATAGTAGGTAAAGTTTTTTGTTTTTTTTTTCTGTAGGGGAAAAGGAGAAATCAGTTTTTTTAAATCTTAACAAAGTTTTTATATATTTTGTGAATATTTGATTTGAAGCTTTCATACTAATTTTAAAACTTTCTGTACCAGATATATAACATGTATCTGTTTTATTTATTTTTTATCTTTTTGTTACAATGATTTTATTTTATTTTAGCAGATGTCATAAATAATGCTTGTTGCATCAATTTACTTTAAAAAAATAATCTGTGGAATTACATTCATCAAGCTTATTGTAATTTTAAAACATTTGTTACTAAATTGAGTTTTGAAATTTCATATAAACTAAAAAAATTCACAATTTTCATAAATATTTATTTTTAGGTTCCAAGTGGAGTCAGCCCAAGCGATTGGTCTATACTTAATGACTTTGAAACTCCTGATGCCTTGGCAAAAACTGTTAGAAAAATTGTATCACAATTACTAAGAAAGGTTTTTGCAAAAGACATCAGCAGTGTTAGTAAAGTAAAATATTAAAATGTTACTACTTCATTGCTTATTCCACTGAATTGCGACTTTCAATCGCTACTGTAATAAGTACCTTTATATTCCATTACATCATTTCATTTTATTATATTGACATATCATACGACGGTGAATTTTTAAATTTGTATATAATTGTTATACAATATTTATGTCTGTTATTTAATCAAAATTTACTGTTTTATTGTTATGTTTTACATTTCAAGAATCTGTTTTTTCTTCAATGATTCTTTTTTTATCTCTGTTTTAATAAGTTAGTATTGTTCAATTAGTATTCAAGAAGCCGTTCGAAAATATTTTCTAGGCCTTTATTTGTCTAAGGCTTTATTTTTTTCCCAAACATTTAATTTTACCTTTATAATATAAATACAAGTATAAATCTTGCAGCATACTTAAAAACATTAATATCCAGTATAACATGGCTGAGAGAAAACTTTTTCAGTAAAGTTACATAATTTAAAATATATTATTTATTGATGTTTTTCTTTGCTTATATATTTATGAATAGCTCATTGTACTATTTTGTGTTGTATTTCTATAGTGACAGTTAATGCCTTGGTACTGAGAAAAGGCATCTCTGTATTATAAATCTTTAAAATATTTCCTAAACATAGTTTTATAGAAGCTTAGATAATAATTGAAATACTTTGTAAATAATGTTCATTGCAATATATTTATTTTGCAAAATGACATTTTTCAAGAGTTTTTTTTTAATATGAATAGTTGACATTACTGCTTATCTGTTATTCACAACTGTTTTCAGCAGTAAAATTTTTATAATGTGCTAATGAAGCTAAACATTATTTTATTTTTAGTTAAAGTTTTTTTTTATGTAATTTCAAACAGATATGATTGTCTCACAAACACTCTAAATATTTATATACTCAGAAATTTAAAATTAAACAATAATAGAGAGGGAATCATACTTAGTGAATAATGAAGAAATTTTACAACGTATTGTGTGTGTAAGTATGTAAACAGCAAAAAATATTAGTGTTTTTAGAGCCGGAGAATAATTGAAAGTACATTTTCTTTTCTTTTTTTTTATCAACTTTCTTCATTAAACCTGCATGTTATTTATTTCACATAAAGAACATAATGTTCGAAGTTCAAATCCATCTGTATAAAGGCTACAGCTGGAATTTATTTGTGGATTTTCTTCCTTGAATGAAAAAAAACGAAATTACAAAATATTTATGAGGAGATTGTTGTAGTATCTTTATTAGTGTCTTTAAAAAAAGAAATTAGCCAATTTAATTAATCAATTTTTATTAATTACTTGTAAGAATTTAAATATTGATGTATTTTTCTCAACAAAAGTCTTTGTTAAATATAATGTTATTTAAAATATTGAAATGCCAATTATGTTCATATCATTTATATATGAATCCATATTTAATGAAATGTATGCATTTTGGTCATTGAGTTCTTAAAAAAATGCAAAGTAATTGAAAAAAACGTTTAAAACTTTTAATAATTTCTAAATAAATAAATCACGGATTAAAACAAAATGATAGATTCCATTGGAATCTCTCAATTGACTAGAGCAATTCTTGCATTGGTGTTTAAGATAAAATGTATCACTATGGAAAAACACATCCATAACTCACAGAAATTCTTTCAAAACATGTATATTAAAACTGTTATTTTTAAAACTTGGAAACTTAACTAAAAATCATTTATACTAATAATTGCTTTATTATCTTTGTATAATGTTGTGTAAAAATTCAAAGAGGAAGTTTCTGTTTTGTCATATTTTATTATTTGAACTATAACTTATGAGAATGTGGTGTGCCGTTAATAGCCACTTGTAGCTGTGGAGTTAGGTGTTTATTATACAAAATATATAGAATCTTTTTAGAGGTTATGGTTTTTTTTAAAAAAAATTATGTTAAATCCTTTTTTAAAGAACTGTAACTTTTGTGGATGTGAATAAAATACTCGATCAATTTTATACATTGTTGAGTATTTTTTTTTAATGTTACTTTTGTAAAGACTCAACTATACATATTGTGAAATACTCGATCAGTTCTTCAAACATGAATAATTTGCCTGAAATATTTTGGAATATTTCATGCTTGATTTAATTCCGAATTAAAAACTGAGAAATGAGACAAACTCCATTATGTGTATTTCACTTTTATATTACTACTGTAAAAGGTATTGTGAAAGCTATGAATTGTAGTTTTGATGCAAAACTAAATTTTATGAATCACTTCTTAATGGACACTTCAGAAATCTGTTGCTCGATCTAACAACCGCAATGGCATTTAATTTGGTATTGTTGCGCATTAGACGGACAGTTGACGACACCACTTGTCATTTTTGAAGCCCAAGGGTAGGCAGAATAACTAGATGTGTGGTTGTATTCTTCAGAGAGGACCGTGTATGAGATGAAACAGGTGTGAACCTACTCTGGAAATTGCTTTGATGTTACCGATCCTTTTTCTTGTGAGGCAGAAAGTACGCAGGAGTTCATTCCTTGTGCCAAAGTGACAAGTGATTGATAAACCCACCATATGGTTTACGAGGTACGACGACTAAGATAATCTCGGTTGCAAGAGAGACTGTTGTCTCAAAAACCCAATGGAGTTTGGGACCAAGAGAGATGATGCTGAGTACAGACCCGCGACGCTCGCCATTTATTGAGTGCGTGAAAGAGGCCTGCTCGGGAGTGTAGAGTCGGTTGGAAGATGCCGGAATTTTTAAATTATTTGTAAGCAAAATGATATTTGTCAAAGCTGTGTGATCCCTCTAGCTACTCAGGAATAAAGCAAATTTGGGGGTTCACGACATTACATTATGTAGACTAATGGTGACATGGGAAGCAAGATTCAGTAGGCACTCTCATTCACGAAAGAAATGTATAGTGTATAAAAGAAAGTTTAAACATTCCGTATTAATAAGTCATTTAACGTTAAATGTAGGAGGGAATGCTTTATTTGTATCGAAATTTTTATATACTTGTATTTAATACGTTATTTAAAAGAACTCAAATATTAAGCTACCGAAATAGTGCTGCCATCTTCCTGGAAATTCTATAAGAATAGGTGTTTCAAATGTTCTTTGGCTTTTTAAATGAAATTTCCCTTAACTGCGATTTTATTAGCAAAGACATGCCTTCCGTGCTTACAATACAAAGAAAATGCTTTATTATTCTTTCTGAATATCTAAAATTAATGAGACTATGTAGCATAATTAAAGAGAATTGATAGTATCAAAATAAATTTAAGCTCGTTCAATGTTTTTACCTTAAATGTACGATTAATTTGAGATAGTGTTAGTAATAATTAAATACTGAAAGTACTTTTTCAGATTCACTGTCGTTTACACAGAAGGAAAGAAAACCTGTTCGACTCTAAAAGAAAAAAATATTTTTCAATAAAGTAACCATATTGTTTATAATTTATATTAATTATTATTTAAAGTTTATTTTAAGAAACAAATTTAGTGTAGAATTCGAGTAAATAACCTTGATACCTGCATCTCAACGTACAAAATAAATTGTTAGTTCTTTTCTATTCATGCAATACTAATTATTGATACACATTGTATTCTTCAGGACCTTTTGAAGACCAGTGGTTAGAGATGTCACAAAGTACCTTCAAAAGCGACATCCTAAAGCACGACGGTACATAAAATAAAGTAATTTGCCCGTAACGTTTGAAAATATTTTTTTTCAGACCAGAGATTTGGCACAGATACTCTTCTTACACAGTAATACGAAATACTAAAATATGAAACAAATATAAAAATGTTGATTTTTTAGTGCAATAAAATCGTAAGGCCTTTTTTTTTTTTGAAGACGGAAAACCAACTTTTTTCTTTTGTGATTAAACCTATAGCATTTGTCGGTACAATAAAAAAGGATGATCTATGAATAAAAAATTTACCTGATGAAAATTTTTAAAAATAAATTGCAAGCTTCAACAGTTCTTAAGAACAAAAGCCACTATTCGGCTCAGGCACATTAGGCACATGCCTAAAGCGCAAAAGATTTAAGGGCGCAAAAAAAAAAGAAAGAAAACACGGGGATGCAAAAAAGAGAAAAATAAAATTACAGGGAACGAGCCACCGCCTAGCGAATCATGAATACATTGTGTTTGTGTGTGTATGTGAACGGAACTAGGGAAAACATCTATGGGAAATGAAAAGCTTAACAGTTTGATGTTGCTGTGCACTCAAAATAATATTACATCGTAAATTGATTACAATAAGGTTTGAAAGTAACAAATAGTAAAGCAATAAACGATGATAATTAACAGGTTGACAGTAGTTCATCCAATTAGGTATACTCTATACTGTAATTGCAAACGATTTCGTAAATTTACTGTACTAATTCACAAAAGGGTGGGTGGTTCGTGTTGCCGTAAGGTAAAAAATGAACGAGAATGGCCAAACCATGCCACTATCCTTTCCTTATGCTGCCGGTTGCCAGTCCGGGACACGGTGGGTTCAGAGTTGATGGATAATGGAAAGACACACTATCCAAAGAGCAAAAACAAAGAAAGGAAAAAGAGTAAGAGAGTTTAAGGCAGGGGTGGCGAACCTTTATGGATCTATGTGCCATTTTTTCTAAAGTGTTTAATGAGGTACAGACGTGCCGCCAAATAATTTTCGCTTGTGATTATTGGGAAAATAATGAAACTAATTACCAAGAACACAAAACTCTTTTACTACGAAAAAATTCCTTTGGCATTGTATAATTGTAAATGTTTTAATTATACGTGTAATTCAAATTAAAGTAACATTAGTGTGACTTCTGTTGTTGCAGATTGTGTGTATGTGGATGACAAATATTTTTTATTAGGATTGTAAGATATTACTTTTAGTAGAATGCATGCTCAATAGGAGGGATCTGCCAATCGGTTTTTAAACAATTAATTATTTTTGATGTGGTTCACTTTTTGACAAGTGGATTTGCGATGTGTTTCGAAATACCGTTTCACAGACGATGTTCTGCATACCACTATTACAGAAAATAAAACACGCACCTTTTTGTCGCCTTTACTAATAATGACATATTTCTAGATTCACCAAATTTAAAATTCTCTGTTACACTTACTATCTTGTCCTTTTTATTTTTTTCGCCATGTTAAATAACACTTAAAAATCATAAATATAATACAAATAAACTTTAAAACACAGTTGTGTCAATGAAATCGACTATGATATGCATAGACAAACTTTGCAATTGTAGTCCACGACATAACTAAGGCAAGACAATAACAAGCAAGTGTGCTCCCGCCACCCCATGACCGATACCTCGCATTTGTTTGTAATACTTCATAGTGAACTTTGTTATTTTGAAATAAAATGCAAACTATTTTGATCGCTGGCATGCCCAAAATATTGTGTCGCGTGCCAATGGTTCGCCATCCCTGGTTTAAGGTATCCGACTACTTGCAACAACTTTTTTGAAAAAAAATGGAGATATGGAGATTGTGTTTTGTAGTTTTTAGATTTATTTAGTACATTTTATTTAAGAAAAAAGGCTAAAATTGAGAAGAGAAAAATAAATTATTACTACTAAAATGGGTAAAAATTGTCAAAAAATTACATAAAAGGGGCCCGCTGTTTACAAATAGTAAATGAACAAATTCTCAATTTTTAAATTTTGATGTATTACTTTGCTATTTCTTTTTGAAATGACCTTCAGATTAAAGATATTTATATAAATTTTAACAAAAACTACAGCACTTTATCTTAGCTATCATATGAAATTGCTTAAATAAGCAGTTATTATATTTACATAAAGAACTGTAAATTTTATAATAAAATAGTGATTGATAAATCTGAAGTTTAAAACACTTCTGTTATACAGAACATACACACAAAATTTCAGCAAATTATTTTTAAAATTTTTTGAGCAATCGCTGTCCCCGTTTGAATTTTTCGAAAGAAAAAACGCATTTCAAAGTTTGACATCTTATGTAAAGATAGGGCATCTGCTTTTACTAAAACACTTGTAGTTTTTGTTCTAGTGAAAGGAAAATAAATAAAAAAACTTGGTGTGTTTTGATATAGCTAAGATAGCCTGTAGAATAAAATCATAAAAAATTGTAAATTTTTTTAAAAAAATCATGAATTTAGGGTAGTTGGATACCTTAAGGAAAATCTCTCTCGAACTAAAACTGGCAAGGTAAAAACACAAAAGGAGAGGGGAGAGGCTCTGGACATAGTGGGGGGTAACAATTTGAAGGACCTAGGGCGCCAGGGAGGTTAAGAAGAAAGTACATATACCTATGAAGAAAAATACAGGCAAAGGGGAAAAAAAAATTACAGTCAAGTTTGTAATTTCTAGTACAAATATATAATTAGTGAATTAATATATAACATTTACTTTCCCTTTTAGTCGGCGTATGGGGCCCAGCACATTTCTACCGCCGGCATCCTGTTGATCCAATGTTCCCCCTACAGTCCAGGGGCGTCATCTTGAATTTCCAATTATTGTAAAAGGGTACTCTACACATAGTCGCATGGATGGTGGAAAGCCAATTCTTCAATCTAGCTGGTTTCGGTGCTCCACAAAAATATTTCTGTTAGTATGCGCGCCTTGGGTCTTAGTCAAAGGTGGTCACCCCAAAATGTCTTTCCGGTCGATCGCGATTGACTTAATGCCCACCCCGGGTTCATATAATAGTGTATACTCTGTACTGTAATTGCAAACAATTTCATTAACTTACTGTACTAATTTACAAAATGGTGAGTGGTACGTAATGCCATAAAGCAGTGGTCTTCAAAATTTTCAAGTTACGGAACCCCTAAAACTTGAAGGCAGTGGCCCACACAAGGGGAGGGGGTCCTGGGGGTTCGGGACCCCCCAAAAAAAACCTTGATTTTTTTTTCGATTGACTATAATTCTAAGTATATAGTACGTAAAATTTAATTAAGCATTTGCTATTAATGATTAATTTTATTAATTAATGCTAATTATTCAATAATTAGCTTTTTACTGTGTTTTGTTCCCGAAAATCGACAAAATCCAAAGCAGCATGATACAAGAATGGTGAACTTTCGACCCCGCTCCCCCCCCCTTGAAAAATTCCTATGTGCGCTACTGCTTGAAGGTGCTTTCGTGGAACCCCGTTCCATGCACATACTGAAGAATATATCTCAAAATAATATTTTTTCAAGTAGATCAACATGTTATAGGCATTTTATGTAAAAACAATTTTAAAAAGTATTGCATTTATTATTTAAAAATTTAATCTAATTTTTTAATAAAGTTTACTTATTGGTAGCACTAATTTACAATCTCATGTCACCCATGGGCGTAGCTACCGCCGTATCAATGATACGGGGCCCTGCTACAATGGTTCAACATGTGTAACTGCAGTTCCACTAAGAGGGCTTTCGTTTCTAATATAGGGCCCTAAGGAGTTTTTGACACGGGGCTCATTCAGAACTTGCTACGCCAGTTTTGTCACCTATCTATGCATTATATTTAGTAACTGAGATATGTGCTTGTTAATCTAGGTCTATTGAGATTAAATGCAATCGCATTACATACTCTGAGTTTTAATTTGCTTTTATACATTGTTTTTGTATATAGCCACTACGCTGAGAAATATATTTCACTTAAAAACAATATTCTGAATGGCATTGAAATGTTTATTGCTGTTTGAGAAATCCCGTGTATTTTTTATGAATTTGCAACCTAAAAATTTAAAAAACTGTTCTTGCTTAAATTTAGATTTTAACATCGAATCTGTTGATAGGTTGTTTCCTCTCCTTCATTGTAAGTTTTTTTTTCCACAAATGCAAAAGGTGTATTTTCCATTAGAAAACTATAGTTTTGCAAGACATAGTGCTAACTAACGAGTAAAAAATTATTTCCTGGAACCTGAGAAAGTAAACAATAGAATATTCGCAATCTGGTAGAAGTATATATATAGGTATAAAAGATAAAATGTTTTAATATTATTTTATTATATTATAAAAGCGAAAGTATAAAGATAAAACGTTTTAATATTATTTTATTATATTATAAAAAAAGTTTAAAAAATGTTTCAAAATGAAGTTATGATATACAGTAGAACGCCGTTTATCCAAATGGTTATTATCCGGTATCGTCAAATATCCGAACCAGTTGAACCAGTTTTTTTTTTTTTTGAGAACTACATGAGTACTGTATATGAATACGTTGTTCAGAAAAGTACAATGCTCAACATTAGTTTCACGTGAGGCCATAAGAGGCGGGAAAACCCAAGATCAGGAATATTTGGGGAATTTTAGTTGTGTGATTTGTAAACATCTGGCGCAGAATATTTGGTCAGTGTGTTTCCAAGTGAGGGGTAGTATACGTGCTATTTTGTTGAGTTGTGAGCTGCTACGGTTTCGAACTCAAAACGGAAGCGCAACGTCTCACACTGGGCAGTTTTCCCAATCTGGCGCAGGGAAAACCCAAAATGAACTTTATGCAACCCCCCCAAAAAAAAAAAAAACAGCAACCCACAATTTATGGTCCCCTTGAGTTCCCTAGCCATGTGGTAAACAGTTTTTGTCAGTAGGCGAATGGAAATCGTCAACAATCCTCGGTTTAGATCGGGTTTGTACTTGCTACAAGAAACACTTGCGATAACCTCATTTTCCAATCGCAATTTCTATCATTTCGTCTGAAAAAGATCTTGCAGTTTTTGGAGGTTTTTAAACACATGCCATGGGTAAGAAATTTTTTGACTTGTGTGAATTTCAAATTTGGTCTAAGTTTGATTAAAAATTGTAAAAACATAACATTTACGAATTTTGTCAGTTTTTGTTTAATGAACTAGAACTTTTGGGATTTTTGACACGGATTGATCACAGTAACACTTAAATCACATAGAGTAGATATAGACCTTTAATTTAATACCAAATTTATAGCTGCTACTTCCTACAATTCCCAAAGTTATGATTTTTTTTTTCCAGCGTGGAACCCTGGGTATGCCTTGTAGAACCCCCATGTTTCCATGGAACACAGTTTGAAGACCACTGCCGTAAATTAAGAAATGAACACGATAGTCCAAACCATACCACTATTCTTTCCTTACGAATGCCAGTCCATAGCACGGTGGGTCTGTAGGTGGTGGATAATGAAAATTATTCAAACAGCAAAAAAACATAGAAAGGAAAAAAGGAATAAGAAAGTTAAAGGAAAATCCCTCCAGAAACAAAAAACAGGAAGAATAAGAACTGAAAGAGGAAGGGTGCTCTGGAAATAGGGGAAGTAGCTGTTGAAGTGCGTAAGGAACCAGGAAGGTTAAAAGACCCTGGCTGAGAGGCGTAGTTGTTAAGGTGATGGCGGGCCATTAGTTTAACACCTTACATGACATCTAGATGGCGTTGGCTATTGCGAAATTTTTGGCACAAATATTTGTCTCAAGACTCCCAAGATGGGCACAAATTTCTCTCTCGGGTAACCTTTTCAATGAAATTCTCCCCTTCAGCGAAAGGAACACGCGGGGGCGAAGAGAGGGGTGACAGTCGTAAAACTGGTAAAATAAATGTTAGCTCTTTTTTTCTTTTCGGGGAGGGGTTAAAGTAGCAGAGTGAATCTTGACCATGAAAGACTTTTCATTTCTGGACATTGGTCAATCGTCAAACTTTTTCAACTCTTGGGAATCCCTAGAACTGTAACATGTTTTCGAGGAATCCCCTTCCTCGCTGAAGGGAATATATCTTAAAATAATATTTAAAGTATATAGATAAACATATATTTTTGATATTATATGTAAAGACAATTTAAAAATATATTTTTTATTAAAAAATTTTATGATGTAATTTTAATGTTATTTACTCATTGATAATATAAATTTGTGACCCAAATGTCACCTACGCATGCATTATACTTAGTAACTGAGATATGTGTTCACAATTTTTTACACAAACTATCGACGTATGTTTTTGAAATTATCTGCAGTAGCATTTCATATTCCGTGTTAAATTTTTTTATTTGTTTTTGTTGCTCATCACGTTAAAATATTTTTCACTTCTAAATACATTTTTGTGAATGGCATGAAAAATGTTCATAGCTGTGTGAGAAATTTGTATATGGCATGAATTGGTAACCTAAGATATAGGCTCTAGCTTAAATTTAAATTTTAGCATCGAATCTGTTCATATGTCGATAAATTTTTTTATCTTCATTATAGGTATTTTTTCCCCCCAAATGTAAAAGGTTTCAAAAATATTGTACTCTAACTAGTATAAAATTACTTCGTGGAACTCGGGATAGCAAATAATAGTATATTCACAATCTACTGCATAAAATAAAGTTTTAAAATTCATTTATTATATTACAATAAAAGTTAAAAAGATCTTTAGATAATTGTGGCTAACTGAATTTCATGAGAAATATAAAACCATTTTGCATACATATTTGTAATTTTCTTCCCATTTTTTTATTGGGACTCGTGGAACACAGTTTGTCGATCAATTCTCTAGATAAATGATGTACAGAACGAAACTGTTTAATTTTTTCCTGAACAAAAATGATTTTAAAGGAAGAATAGGTGATTTAAACCAATAAAAATTAAATTTCACGTTTTAATGAACAAACATACAATTTTACTTTTATACAATAGAACAGGGGTTGGCAACCCATTTCACGAGAGATACACCTCAGTGGTAAATTCTGAATTACTCAACAAATGTGTCAATTATTGAGAGCATGGAAGATGATAAATTTATAATGGTCCTTATTATACGAAGATCTCCAGAATTATGGATAATTGCGAAATTTCGAAAAATCGGAAAGATATCTCGAAACATAAATTTATAGCTATTTTGTGAATTATTGGATGTCATTGCTGGTGAGATTTGATTGTTTGAAAAGAGAAGATCGTGTGCACTCTGCCTCCGCTTTTGGTTGATTTTCGAAAAAGGCAAGAAAAAAAAAAATTTCTCTGTGTGTGTAGCACTTCCTTCAATAGAATCCTCCCCTTTCTCTGCAAGGGGAAGAGGGCCACAGTCTTTACGACCGTGAAAAACGAAATACTTTGTTCTTTTGGGGGAGGGGGAGTAAAAATAGTGTTGAATCTGACCATGAGAGAGATCTAAAATGGCTTTACTTTTTCGACTCATGGATTCTGATAATTTGTTATGAATGCTTTATTCATTTCTAACTATGGAAAAAATCCCATGTATTTTGTAATCTAAATTTTAGGAGCTGTTCTTGTTTTAATATAGATTTTACCGTCAAATGTCTTTTAAAAAATGTCAATAAGTTGTTCGCCTCTCCTTGATTGTAGGTGTTTTTATCCACAAATAAAAAAGTTCATTTTCCATTACAAAACGATTTAGTTGTGCAAAAGCAATGTATTAACGTGAATAAATTTGTTTTGTTGGTCCCGGTACAGTAAACAATGGAATGTTCACAATCTAGTAGGCACTACATATAAAGAAAACGATTTAATATTCTTTTTATAATGAATAATAAATGTTTCTAAAAGTATTACAAAATAAAGTTCTTATGTACAAAAAAAAAAAAAATGTTTCAGAAATTTCCAATTAGGTATACACTTATTACATTATTAAAGGTTTAAGGAAACAATTTTGAATAGAATTTTCTTTAAAAAAGTAGTTATATAAATGTTAAAAAGTTAAAGGTTATCAATTTTTGATATTTTTCTAAGATAGTATGCAGCTATTTCATTAAAAACTGGTTAATTATGGTTTTGACCATTATTTACATATAAAATATTTTTCAAATTCAAAAATATTTTTATAAGAAATGGTACGTAAATGAAAATAAGCATTACAAAATTATTTCATGTTCAGCAAAAAAAAAAAAAAAAAAAGGAAGAAAGAAAGATATTTGAAATTAAAATTTACTTTTGTAACTTTAGAGAATGATTAAAATATCATTATAAGGGAGAGAAAATAGGCTGGCAATTAATTATCAAGCATAATTAATCAAGCATATAATATATAAACATTGCCTTTATTTTTTCTAAGAAATTTATGTTTATTTAATGAATATATGTCAATAACAATTTTTCAATTTGGAAGTTAACATTATATTTAAATCAAAGAAAATTGCATTATTGTTTAATTTTGGGCATATTTGGTAACAAAAATAATAGTTTCATTCTATGTAGGAATCCAAATAAATTATTCTTCCTCCTCTCTTTCTGTTTTAGTACATAGGAAAGAAATTGGAAACTTTTATTGCTTTTTTGTACTTTTCTTTCCTAAAGACTTCGACCAACAAGTGTTTCCTGTCCCCCTGAAGTGAAATTCCCATGAGATATTATACATCGTAAGTGGATGACTGAGAGTACTTAGCCTTCCGAGCTATAACCTCCTCGCCATTAGGATTTCGATTGTTATGACTTACATTTTTTAAATAATAGTACTTAAAAGTAAAAAAATTTTTTTAAGGACAGTAATAGAAATAAAAAATTTAAAATTAAAAGAATGCATTAAGTGCTTGAAAAATACCATGAGATGTTGACCTCATGACATGACGAGATGCCTTTGAAAGGACGCTAAACGGTATTGTGGCTGACAAAACGGCAAAATAATTTATCATATAGTGATTATACTGAGGGTAACAGATTGTTTTTAAACAATAATTTATGGTAAAATAGCTTTGTAATTATTAGATTGACTTAAGTTTTCTAGTGGATAGATTCAATATCTCCCCGAAAAAGGTATAAATTGCTCTTAACTAATTATATTTCCTGAGAAATGAATGGAAAAATAAGAAATGTAAAACTTTAAACATTTGAAAATCGAGTAATTTGATTCTACAATTACGAGATAAAAAAGCAAACATTATTAATTATAACAGTTATATTTTTTCCTTCTTCGTTTATAAAATAAATCATTCATTTTAAAAGTCTTCCAAAATTAAAAAATTATGAATATTTGGGTTTAAAAATGAAAACACCGTTTAATTATTTAGAAAATTAAGTTTCAATTTTTAAAAAATTAGTGTTTTTAAAAGTTTATTCAGCAGATATATCTTTTCTGAATGCTTTACTTTCTAATTCAAAAATGAACTAGTAATAAAAATCAATATTTTAATTATAGTAATAAAATAAAAACTCCAATGAGCAATAAATATATGTTCATATCGTAATGCCCAACATATTTCTTTTCCATAAAGAATTCATAATAAAATTTTACTACTTAAAATTTTTATCATACATTTAACTAAAAATGGATAAAATGAATTAACATTAATTCTAAATTTTATATGTGTGTAAAATGTAATGCGCAAAGAAAATCCCAACTTCTATTATGTTAAAAATTTAGTCAAGAACTTGATCAAGTTATTGAAAATGTTCAATGACAGAAAATGCCAGACAGTATTTTTAATAGAAAAGAAGGCAAAATTTAAAAAAATAGAGAGACTTTAAAGTCGCGATGTTGCCATATTTATTCGAATCTAAGCCGCACTTTTTTTTTTCCGATGCTTAGGCTACAAAAAATTTGGTGCAGCTTAGATTCGAAGACTGAAAAGTTTTTAATGCTGGTAAAGTAAATTAATTATTCACTTTTATTATATAATTCACCTTTATTATTATTTTTTATTTCGTTTAGTTAATGATTGAATATAAATGTCACATTGATCAGCTACACGAGGGCTTTGGTGACGGACCTCGTAACTTGAACTATAGTCAAGTGACGAGGTGACGACACCTGAGCTTGCACCTCCCATCTCCTAACTACAACACCAATGAGAGAGACGTTTGAGCTTCCTCAGATTTAACGTTCATCGCCCTCTACACGGCAGAATTTCAGCGGTACTAGGCTCGAACTCATGATACGCCAGGCACGAGTACGTTACCTTGACCACTAGGTATCGCAGCCACTTTTCATTCCGTAAATATATCATCATATATCGATAATATATTTTACACTATTTTTTTTTCACAAAAATGTGCTGAGAATTTGGGGGTGCGGCTTAGAATCTGAACATAATTAATTGAAAAATAAGTTTGTTAATTAAATTAGAAAACAATATTTTGTGTTAATAATTGTTCCAATGGTTTATGGTAAAGTTTTACGTCAAATATAAAATCGATGGGAAATTTTTTTGTTAATTAAAAAGAAAATAATAATATAATAATAATAATTGCATTACAATAACTAGATTAAAATTTTAATTTAGTAAGGAGTAGTAACTTGTGTTCTTATTGTGAGTTAATTCACAACTTTCCTTGATCAAGTATAAAGTAAGTATACTTTCATTCTTCGTTAAGTCATTTCGCAGAATTTAAATATTCTTACAGACATTCCTTCAATGATGAAAAAAAAAAAAAAATCTAAGCAGTATAATTATAAACGATTTTTTTTTAAAGCACACATGCAGAAAATATTTAAAAACTTTCCTAAATCGGAAAGTTCGTCAGATTTGAGATGTTAAATCTCTGTACATCATAAACCTTTTCCATTGTCCACTATTTGCAAGTTACCATAATTTCAGCTGGCGACTATATTTCAGAAAGATATCGCCAAAAATAAGTATTCGTAGCCAAGAATAAATTCGCTTTTCAAACGATGGTGGTGCCATCTGTTTGAGATAGTCCTAACTACGCCAAAATAATTCAGAATGAACTTAAAATTTTAAAAAGTTAATTAAGAAAAACATAAACCTAATTCCTGGCTACACTAGTCCAAAGAGGGAAGCTTGCTTTCTTATATACTATTTAATTCTACTCTAAAAAATTTTTTTCTGTTAAAATGTCTTTTGCGTTTCCACCTCCTATACTTTAACATAGAAAAGTCAAATTTCATTTTGCAAAAAATGCTGAAAACTGTGTAATTTTCCAAAAAATCCAAATTCAAGAAACACTATCCTTTAAACAATTATTTTCTTTATATCCATAAAAAATTTTATTATTATTGGAGCTTTTTCCGCCCACAAATGTCTTTGCCGTTTCATCCCTATCCTTTAACATTGACCGAAAAACAGCCTTAAGGCTCTGCCCTTGTGTGCCCAAGTTGGGGGATTTCATGACGCAGAAAATCGACAGCTTCCATGTCGTTAAGTAGAGTGATGCAGGCACTAGGTTAGATTTAAAATTTTTATTTAACTATATAGTAGGGAAATTTCACGGTGTCTATTTCTTATTTTAATATAAATATGTTTAAAAATACATAATATATATATATATATATATATATATGATTTTATTATTATTATTATTATTTTAACTTTTATTGAAGAAATAGTTATATTTTATGCTTTTTTTCATGAAAAAAAAATTTTAACTTATGCAAAATTAATAAATAATAAAAATGCATATCTGTATTATTTATCTCTGTTCTCTAACTTTGCATTATCGCGGGAATTGAACCGTTTCAAAAATATCCTTCTGTGTGACATGCTGAATCATTAGGACGTTGGTTTGGCACGCCACAGCTAAAAGGTTGCCAGCCCCTGTAGTACACATAGCATATATAGAATGGAATATTCCTTGTGCGATGTTGCATCTGAGAACGGAGGTCACATTGAATGGGGTCGAATTCCTCGTCGGGGAAATATATGTAATCAATAATTTTTTTCCCATGGAATTTTACTTTCGATGTCATTATTAGTCTATACCGAATTTGGTGCCACTTTTTTTTGTTAGACCGAGGTACAGGTGTCTCTGAATAGAGTCCTTTTAAAAATGTTTCTTGTCTTTAGATGTGCGAATAAGAGAGCTTTCCATCCACGGTCTGATGACGAACTTCCACACCGCGCGCATGAAGACAGGTGTACATGGACGTAGCTACCGCTGTATCAATGATACAGGGCCCCCAAGCTTCAGGGTCTCTAACATGGGTAGGCAAAACATCCTAAACTATTAAGGAGCTTCAAAAAAGAACACCTGAGAAATTTTGATACCGGACCCACACACCCAGGACTAGCTACGCCAGTGCATTTTCAGTAGTATTTCATCTCTTTAAAATATTGTTTCTCATAGCAACTTGAGAAAGTTTTGGCCGGGGTATTTTCTCAACAGGAAAAAAATCAATGAAAAAGTTTTTAAGTTCGATAAATTTATAAAAACAAAACTTGACTTTGAAATTAATTCTAATTAAGTAATCATGAGAACTTAAAAAACTCAATATAATCAATTTTATAATGAGGCAGCAAAGGGCTAAGAGATAAGCTGAACCCATGTAACCACCCAGTATATCATGATAGGAGTTTGAGCTTCCCTGCGGGAAGCAGGTACTCCAATAATCCATCAACTATATAGTAGAAATGATTTTTTAGTAATGAAAATTGATATTAATAACCATTTCACATTAAAAGAGTTGATTTGGCTCAAAAATATTTTTAATTAATGCAATTTAAGAGTGGAAAAATACCTTAAAATGAAATCGAATCCATAATCTAACTTCAGAAAACTTCAAATATCTTAAAAACTAATTTGTTTATCAGATCTGAAATTTGGTGGCAATCTTTCCAATGATATGAGCTACAAGAAGATGCAAATAATAATAATAATCGGTATTGAAAATTGTAGGGTTACCGTGTAACCTTAAAAAAATAAAATAAAAAGAACCGTATTGTGTCTGAATTTTCTTTTTCGGGGATAAGTAACTGGTAGGTTGTCAGGAAATTCTTCTTAATGTCTTTTTGATTGCAGTGAAGTACACAAGCATAAAAAAAGTGTAGATGAAAAAAATAAAATTTATTTTATATGCCTTGTACCGTTAATTTCTTTTTAATAGAATACAGTTACGCTAAAGAATAATATTTAAAACTTCTTTTGCATCAAAATAGATTTTCTCTTACACGGAGAGTGCAATTTTCTAGGGGTCAAGGATTTAGTTCGAACTTCGTGGTATGGCAGATTTAGTTTCCCTGTTTCAAGAAGATATATAGTTATAGGAGCCATTATTCAATAATTTTCTAGATCTGGGGGCGTAACAATTTGAAGGGCCTTGGGCGCACGGGAGGTTAAAAACAGCCTTGCTGCGTGTTTTTTTCCCCATAGGATTTAGCAGTAACGCACACAGCAATTTTTCAAAGGGGGCGGGGTCGAAAGTCCACCATTCTTGTATCATGCTTCTTTTGATTTTGTCGATTTTCGAGAACAAAAAAAAAAGCAGAAAGCTAAGTACTGAATAAATAATTAGCATTAATTAATAAAATTAGTTATTAATAACAAATAAATAAATTTTACGTACTATATACTAAGAATTATAATCAATCAAAAAAAATTTAGGGCTATGAGGGGTGTCCGGATCCCTAGGACTCATTTATGTACGTTACTGCCTTATAGCTCTGAGGGCTCTGTGAGTCGGAAAAGTTTGAAGAGCACTGCATAACATGTATAACATTTTTAAAGGATAAAATAACATGCAACACAATTTTAATTTATAAGCGTAAAAAGAAATTTATTATTTCATATGAGTTAGTAGATATATTACAATAGAAAAACAATTTTATGAATCAATAGGAAACAAGTAATATAAAAAAAATGTAAGTCAATTCCTACTTAGGTCTCTCAACAAAGAAAAGATTTATTTTAGAGTTACCTTACCTTAAATAATTGCAATTAATGTAAATATGTATATACATATGACAGAATCACAATATTAAATGACAAAACAGAAAGCAATTTTCCTATCTATATATGGTATTGACTATTATTTTTTGTTTGTTACTATTTATATTTATTCATAAATCATATTCTCTGAAATTAGGCCATTCCAAGTAGTATGCGAACCCACGACCTTTGATTGGAAGTCCAACGCTCTATCCAATGCGCTACATTGACACAACAAGCAATTTTTTTTATGAAGTTTGTGACGGGCTCGTCGCTCTTTCTATTAATTTTCCTCTTAGGTTCTTTGGGGTCGAAAAAGGCAAAATCTTTCCAACCAAATCCAGAAGCGAAGCGTGATTATACAAATTAGGAACTTTTAAATAGCAAAAGTTTAGCGTAAGCGAGATGGCCTTTTGGGAAATGATTATGCTAGTCTGAGTTAAAACGCGTAAGCTGAAATAAGCCGATATTCCAGAGCTCAAGTCAAGGTGCATACCATTCCACGCGAGATAAAGAAACGAAATTGAGGATTCGAGAGTGTTGTGGCTACCTAAGATATAAAGGTAGGGCCATTCTACTAATTATTAGGAACTGTGTATGAACAGAGGTTAGGTGTAAGTGGTAAAGTAATAATATAGTGGTCAGGATAGCGCTTATTTGGTAATACGTATTGTGTGTTTCTTCACCTCAGATCCTCTAAGTTAAAATATAAGTATTGTCATTGTACAGTGTTTAAGTTAAGATCTTAATAAAGATATATTAAGATTATAGCAAAGCCTGGTTCTTCATTCACTCCCACACCCCTAGGTCACGAGGATAACTTAGAAGTAAAGCATCACCCACGGGCGAATGTCTTACAAGTTCGACTATTATTTTTGTTTGTTACTATTTATTCATTAATTACAATTAATTAATGAATTAATATTGTACCAGAATTTGACCATGAAAAATAAAGTGCTAATTTGTTCACTTATCATAGACTATGATTATTTTCGGAAACTTTTATAGTTTGAAACTGAAACATGTGAATTTTAAGTGAAAGCAAATTGTTATTATAGACATGTAGGCCGCGAGCTGCAATTTGCCCACCCCTGGGATATCAGATCGGAAATGTGGGCTGTCCAATTACATTTATTTCTGTATAAATTCTCCTAAGGACTTTTTACAACAACAAAAACTTTTCACTTTGGAGTACAAATTATGTACAAAATAAAACATATTCTCAAACTATTTGTTCTCTTATATGTTAATAAATACGCAAAAAATTATGAGGATAGCCATGCTTAAAAACTCCATTTTAAGTAAATGCAATTTTAAGTGATTGTGGGGGGGAGAGGCACGGTCCGTACAGTTAAAACAAAAATTAAAAAAAGTTGTTTTTTAAATTGAAGATATTATTTTACATTAAGATTCTACAAAATTTGTTTTTTTCTTTGTGTTACTGGTTCGGTAAATAATTATTATACCACAGTGGCGCACACAAAGAGGGGCCTGGGGGTCCGGTGATCCATTCACGCAAGATGTTAAAATAACATCTCTTTGAAGTCTTTTCCCTGATGTAAGTAAGTGAATTAATTAAATCCCCGAACTGTTTTAGTGAAATGGACAAGTCAGCCATTGTTACTCTTATGGGGAAGTAGATTTTGAAACGTGTCACTTTTTTGGTGCTAGGGGACTGATATTTGGGGGATCGTAATAACTTTGGTTATGGTTAGGATCTGCTCTGGGACGCATCCTCCCCTCTACAGCCAATCTCGACACCCGAGCCTCACAGCCCATTCGGACCTGGCTCATTCAATCCTAATATTTTAAAATAACTTCTCTTCAAGGTCATTTCCATGATGAAAGTAAGTAATTTTATCAAACCCTGAACTGTTTCAGTGAAATGATGAAATGAACTAGTCAGGATTTACATTAGCAAAATGCTGTCCAGGGGGAGAAGACACCTGGGAGGTTGAGTCCTTGTACTTCCTAACCATACAGGTCAAAAATCCTAGGAGCTAAGAGGAATTAAAAAATTTTAAATTGTTTAAAAACGTGAAATAGGGGGAGGAATGGGGCTATTGGGATAAAATTACATATTTCAAGAGCTCATAGGGAGAACAATCGAATCCAGCCGGTGCGGTCGACCAAGTTAGCATAAGATTCGATTTATTAATGGGGAAGCCCTGTAGGGGGGAGGGGGCCAATTTCCCGTAAGGCTCGCGTATACGCGAAAATATGGTGGACCCCCCAAAATCAAGTCTCAAGCTCAATTCCTTAGGGGGGGAAATGTTTTCAGACCCTATAGAATTAGCATGGAAGCATGATATTTTAGTGCTTAAGCCCTCCCCATGCTACACAATGGGAGTCAAGTGGATGATACGGATGGGTCTCGATGAGTGGAACAGTTGGTTCAAATCTCAAGTCCGAGACTCAAACATGAGCCAAGATATTGTGGATTTAAATAAATTTAAAAAGTTTAAAACAATTAAAAACTATAAGGAATAGCCCTTTGAGCATGAAATTATAATAACTGGAAGAGCAGTTTGAGAGGGACTGAACGAGTCAGGTCCGAATGAACTGTGAGGCTCAGGTGTCGAGATATTGGCCAAAAAGCTGTAGAGGGGGGGGATGATGCACTGGAGGGCTGCGTCCCAGCAGATCCTAACCATAACAAAAGTTATTACGATCCCCCAAATATCAGTCCCCTAGCACCAAAAAAGTGGCATGTTTAAAAATCTTCTTCCCTATAGGAATAACAATGGCTGTGTTGTTCATTTTATCATTTCACTAAAACAGTTCGGGGATTTAATTAATTCAATTACTTAAAGAGATTAGACTTCAAAGAGACGTTTTTTTAACACCTTGCGTGAATTGATCACTTCCTTTAGGGATTTGATGAAGGCCCTAATTTCATCGTTTCCCTGTGACATATGTTGAATTTGTAAATAGCTGTTCTGGGTCTTGATATTGTAAAATGCATAAAAAGCTGGCTAGATGCATAAACTTTTTCTAATACGAGAAGCAAATACTTTAAGTCACCCTAACAGTTAGTTTTAAATATTTCAATAAATAAATAATTTTCGGACATCCTTTTATTGTTTTTGCTTTTTATTTAAATTTGCGTTATAAAAATTATATTTATAAAGTTATTGTTTCAATCAAAGTACTTATTTACTTTATTACAAAGTTCAAAGTACTTATTTATTTAAAAACTAAAATATGAAGAAATTCACTAAACTTCGAGTTCATTGTCGTAATGTTTTTGACTTCCGTAAAACAGAGTGTCTTAAAACTACGTATCGGTGGCGAGGATGTCACAACCACTCAATTCTACATCACGTCATACGACAGTTGCATCTTCTGTTTCCCAGAAATAAGAAAGCCTACAGATGTTGAATATGTATGTAGATACATATTATTTTAGTAAATGGATAGATTTTTATAGACGACTGTTTTTTTTATTTGCTTCTTTGTATATATCAAGCTGGATAAAATTGATCTCTAAGGCCAAAAAATAAGTATGATAGGCACTCTTGCAGATTGTGTTTTAAATCTTATCAAGAATAAAAAAAATCCCCAAATTTCTTTTTTATTGTTTTTGTTTGAACTTTCAAGTGTGCAACGCGTTATAAAAATTATAATTTAAAAAAGTTTTCGCGTAATTTTTTTTAAATGAAACATAAAGAAATTACCCTACGAATTCATTCTCGTAATGGTTTTGTTTCTTCATAAAGTAGAGAGAGTGTCTTCCAACTACTTACTAGTGACAGGGCCGGCTGTAGAAGTTTTGCCGGCCCGGACAAAAATGGAAAATGCCCCCTCTCTCTATATATGTATAGTTTAAAAAATCTTAATATTATTTCAAACAAGTGAAATGAAAGAGAAGGAATTTTCTATTTAAACAAGCCAATTTCTTCGAAAATTAGCCTAATAATGGTGGGGATCACAAGCGTTTGTTTTATAACTTATAGTAACTACACTCAAGACTAAAACAAAAACATCTGTGTGGCTCTCTATCTATTACAACCTCTTATTACCCTTGTTCCCTTTTGGATAGCTGTAACCGGACATCGATGAAGTAGAAGGAATGTTCGTTGTGACCTCATTCCGAGATGGGGAGAAAGTTACTAGTGAAAGATGTGTAAACATTAAATTTCATACTTTTACATATACTCCATCCTCGAACCCTTCAAGTTTCAGCATAAAAGAAAGCTGTCATTAAATATACAAAGTAACATACAAAATAAAAAATAAGATAAATGAAATACCAAATTCACACCCAATAATAATATTTCAGAAAATATATCAAATTTTTTGCAAAAAAAAAAAAAATTATGAAATTTTTTTTTGATCCAAATGCCGCCTTTAAAATTTTTCCCCCCTGGCAGGGGTCCGGGGTTTGTCCTGCCCTAGAGCTGCCCCTGCTAGTGAAGATGACGTAACTTCCATTCAGAACTTCCACACCTCTCCACGTGAAGATAGGTGACTATTCTTTTCTTGCAGGCAATAGAAATCGCTCTTAACGTGATCAATATTTAAATACACGCATATACAGAAGGTCGCTCTCACTTTTATGGAAACGATATTGCAATTTATTTTCTCGTTTGCATTTTGAGATAAAAGTTTGAAAACTTCAGAATAGTCATCTGATAATATTTTGTGTTTTGTTTAGAATGAAAACAAAAAATTTGCTTTGAAAACTGCTCCTAAAATACTTAGATGGCTCAAAGGTCAAGTAACTGCACTTTTCGTGGAAAAATATTCGCATCAACAAATTATAAAGCAGTGTAAAAATCTCGGTTATTGCATTTTAAAAGAAGGTATTTATTATATATTAAACTTTAAAAAAAAGGGGGACTAGAATTTTTGAAATATATATCTTAAAAGTGAGTTTATCCATGTTTTACGACAACAGAGGGGAGAAATTTTAAGGAAAAAACGCCGATAATTCTTTCAATTAGTTGTTACTCTGAAAATAACGTGAATTTTTCAAAAATCATAGTAGAGCCTCTGTACAGAGGTCTGAGCTCTATACAAGCAAAATATTATTATAATCGAAGCAATTTTCACAAAAGGAGAACATTTTGAAAAAAAAAAGGTTATTCTAAGTTAATTTTTTGCCGAAATATTGCATTTAAATATTTTTTTGTGAAAATCTTAAAACAATTTTAAACATGTGTTCTAATCTAAGTGACACTAAATATCATGAAAATTATCCATTTATGCGCTTTTTTAAAATCACGGTTCCGAACGTAGTCGGATACTTTAAACCTATAGGTTATCTGCTTTTGCAAAAACTATTGCTAAAGGAAAAATAAACTGTAGAAAATTATATGAAAACACGTAGCAGTTGGAAAATGGAAATTTGTGATAACACTCGGAAGAAATTTTCATATTTTTTAAAAACAAAAATTAAGATGGAAGAAAGAAAGGAAAATGTGCTTTGTTTTGAATGAATTCAGAGAATAGGCTCATGGTCCCAAGCAAACATTACCCTTATAGTTGTAAGAAATTTGGTGGAATTCTACATTAATTGGCAATTTTTGGCTTGCGCCGGTTAATGGAAAAGTACCACATGGCATATAAGAATAAAATGTTAAGTAAAAGCAATGATCTCAGAAGAATAGAGGAAAATTGGTGCAGAAATTACAATAAACTAATGAAATCTATACGAAGTTGTTGTGGATGCTAAAAGATATTCTACTAAGTACTAAATTAAGAAAGAAATACAATATTTTTACAACTATGTTGAAATTTTTTTTAAGTGTACAAAGACTTTTGTACTGTAATTTTTTAGTAGTTTTTTGTTGTTATTTTTTAAAATAATAGTTATACTATGATTTAAATACTGTGTTATCTAAATAAGAGAACAAGTTGCAGATATTATTTTAAAATTTAGTATACATTAAATTTTTTATTAGTCCAAAACATTAAATTTTATAGAAAATTGCAAGTGTATGAACACTTTAGAGGAGCTCTGTTAGCATCTAAAACAGTGTAGTTCCCTGAATAATTTAAACTTTCAAAACCCAATTATATCCAACGTATGGCTGTGGAAAAATGTATAGGTCAGGAAAATATATATTCCACTTATTCATATTTTTAAAGTAATTTTGATTTTAAGATTGTCAACTAAAATTGGGAGTTTAATTTGCAAACTTGTTATTGTTTGTATGTGGAGTCAAGTTATACAGCTTGTAAAACATTGTTCAATTGGAATGCATCTTTCCCATGAAAGCGCTCAAAATAATTTTAGCTTATTCAATTCAAAGAATAGTAAATGTTTTTTTTTTTGGCATTTTTAAAATTAAAAAATTCTTCTCTTCATTTCATATTAAATTTCATAAGTGGACTAAAATTACAAATTGTCCATGTACTCATATTATACATACATAAAATCAAGTTTTTTTACTCAGCTATAACCTTTTCTTTAAATCACACCAATAATAAATTAGCAAACATTTATTATTCAACTATGCAAATAAACCAGGGGGAAATTATCTATATTGCTTCTTTAAAATTTAATTTTTAAGAAGTCATTTTTATACACTTGTTTTGTTATATGGTAAAATATAATGCTGACTTCCAATTACAAAACTGTTTAGTTAATACATGTTTTTTTTAAAAAAAATATTTAATTAGTTATTTTATTACTTCTTAGAAATATTTACTAAATATACAATGATTATTTAAATGGTGTTTTCTCAATGATTTTTAATATAGGTAAAGCTGGTTTGATTTGATTGTTTATTAACAATGCACTTTGAAGTTGAGCATGAGCTGTTAGAGACAGATTGGTACTTCAAATGATGAGGAAGTCACCTGAGCTGGCATCAAACTTCCACACCACACCATCAAGAAGATTAAGCTTCCACAGTTTTAACATGCATCAGAAGCCCTAGGTCTCGACCATGACCACTCTGATATTGCGGCCCCATAAAGCAACAAAAACTTTTCACAAATAGCAATAATTTTGCATAATTATAAATTTAATAACGTTTTATTAATATTGAATCAAGGATCAAACTTTTGAATCTTCATTAAATGACAAGGATGACACTCAAACTGGTACTTAACTCTCCAATTGACAACCACATGTTGAGCGTTGTCTTTTTCTATACTGAATTAATTAAGAGGGACTAAAATGAAAGTCTCGATATTTAGAAAATTGTAAAGTTGGAAGAAATAAAATGCAACTATAGTACTTAAGAGTCTTTAGATACTTTAATGTTTAGTTAAACATTAGTTTGAACTTTATGGTGGTTAAAAGAAAAATTATCACTTGTTGAACACTAATAATCGATCCATTAGCGAGAAACAAAATTAATCATTCCATATCCTCAAAAACTAAAAGAAATTGATAGAAAAATAACAAATTATACACAATAACATTATTTATGATTTCTTATGTACTTTAATATAAAAAATGAAACCAGCAAAATCGAATCCTAAAATCAAAGAATCATACAAAATTAACCTAAAAACCTCCAGTATTAAACTCAATAATCAGTTAACTTACCTCAAATGAAAGTGTAATGGGCAAATATCGCACAAAGAATGGCATAGAGACAGATGCGATTGCTCACTAGCGAAAGCAAGGCAACAAAGAAGAAGGATAAGTCGACAGATTAAAAGGATCCGCTCAGTGCGGATGCGTAATGTTGAATTTTGTCGGAGTTTACATTTTACAATCTATGAAGTAGCTGGATTACTGTTAAATATTTGGCTTTTTTTTCAAAAAGGGCTTAAGTTTTTTCCCTCTTATAATTAGAGGAACTGAAATTTGTACTGATAGCAAACAACAGCACCAAAAATTTCAAAGAAGGCCAGGGAAGAATAATACGAAAAAAAAAAAAGGAAGAATCTTTCTCTAGAATTGAGAAAAAAATCTAATTTGAAAACAAAGATATATTCTAAAAAGGAGAGAAATGTTTTTTTTAAAATGAGGCAGAGTAAGGGAAGAGTTTTCGGTTAATTCAACATTCTTAGAATTTATCACTAACTCTGTGTGTGTACAGTATTTTCAATTCTTTCAAGCATCTCATCATAATTATCTCGAATTTCATCATTTTCAGAATATTTCAGTAGAAAATATAACTATGCTCTTACTTAATATTAATAATTTCATAATGTTATTGTCAAAATATAATTACATATTATTAGGTGAAATACACAGCCACACACAAATAAATTTATACTCGAATAATTATACGAATTTTATCAAGAAGCAAATTTTCTTCATACGTGTTGAGCATGTAATAAAATAATCCCTTATACTATTCAAAACCATTTTCTGAAAAAACTATGTTTACTATTACCCAAGCGTTTCTCAAACTGTTGGGCACGCCCCCTAGGGGAGGCGTGATAACCCTATGTGTATGGGGGTAGCAAGCATATCAAAATGTCGAAAATAAAAGTTATTTTTGTAAAAAAAATTATTAATTTACTGAAAGGAAGAAAAACAAAATACATTCTAGCATAATAAAAATACACGTTACACTTTAATTGCAATCTGTTCCAATTAAACAAATTAAAAAGGAAATGTAACATAATACTTTTCTTATTACTTAAAAGTATAACTAACTTAAAATGCATACTTATATAACTTATATATATAAACTATTACTTTTTTTAAAAGTAACATATGCAAAATTTAATACTTATCTTGATAATTTGTGTGGTTTATGATTAAGCTCGCATGGTAGCTTCAGCGTCAAAGTACATTGTTTTGGAATGGGGGAAGGAAACGTGGTGAAAATTATGATGAAAAATTGGGTTGCAAATATTGCACTGTCTTACACTGATTACCTCCGTTTGATTGTCTGGTAAGCTCATTTATATAGATTCATGCTTGGAATTTATTTTGCTTATATTTTGCATAAAATGTCGGTCTGTGATAGGCATTAGAAAGAATCGGGATCTGTAAAAATTATGAAAAATTTCATAACTAATAACTTATCACAATAGTTCATGAATTGAGACAGCTTCGAAGATTTAATTCGGCATTTTACACCTTGTGAATCTAAACAAAAGAGAGAAGTATCCCTTTTTCTAAGAAACCATCTCATTATTAATGTTTAGAAAAAAGTAGTCCTTGTGCATTCGTCGTCCCTGATGCGAACACATAACAAACCTTTTTATTTTGAGAAAAAAAACTGCTCCCGAGTGAAATCTGGCGATTGTTGAAGTTAAATAACCGACTTTTTTCACATCCTTCCCTTCATTCAGAATAATCAATAGTCTCGAGCAGGAAATCAAAGAACTAAACAAACTGAAGACATCCATCTTTTGCTGTACCTGTCGAATGTTAGCTCTTTTTTCCAGGAAGAGAAGGCACAAAGTGGAGATAATGGTATATCATCAATTGATGATTGGTTGGAAATGGTATGATTGTCCACTGCGACTCTTGAGTAATTTCCCCATGACCGTTCTGGAAAAGATTTTTCGTTTATTTTGATCCAACACTGCCTTTCTGTTTTTAATTTAGGCTGAATGCGTATCATTAAGGTCATATATCCCATGACATGGTTTTATTCAAAACAAAAGAAAAAGTGTAAGCGTTTTTTTTTTCTTTGATAATGATTTATGCAGGTTTTCAAGCACAATTTATACCAAGATCTTTGAATTTGAAGTAAAATTTGAAATGTCATTCAACAAATTCATCTGAAAATATGCCGGAAATAGGACATTTTTCACTAAGCAAACCGTTGATTGCTGTTTCTTTTTCTGTTTGCAAAGCAAAGCGAATGACCGAAAGGACGTTTAATGTTCCTTTATGTGAATTTTATTCTTCAGTATTTTTTAAATATATTAGTCTTTGCAATAAAACTAAATTTATTTATTTTGTTAAGTGTATTATTTTCGACTCAAATTAAAAATTATATTTCAATAAAAATTATTTAAAACAAACTGTTTTTCTTTTTCTCCAAAAATGCTAGAAATTTATAGAAATTAGGTGAAAGAAGTTTTTAAAATTCTCACATAAAATTGAATGGTTAGTATGTTCTTCTTTTGCTATTATACGAGCATGCAGTGTACTTTAAAGTGAATAACTTTTTGGGGGCTAATTCTTAATTCGTATTAATGCATAAGTGGCACTCATACAAAGAAAAAAAAATGCCTAGACTAGAGAATTGTATTTAACGCGCCGTTATTCTTTCCCGAGACATAAGGATTAAGGCTTCAGGTAAAGACATGGTTAATGATAAATTTAATCTTAGATTTTTTAGATACAATATACTTTGTTATTCTCCCCCTTTCTCAGTGTAATTCTCAAATTTATAAAATCTTTCTCATACATTTCATTTCTTATGATTTCACAAGTTTCTCCAAATTTTTAGTTGCACTCTTACTTAAATAATTCGGAACCATGCTTTGCTTTCTCCATACAAATAAATGGTTTTGAATCTGTATAAATAAGGTGACCAAGCTTCCTTCTTTAGGAAGGACAATCCTTCTTTTTAAGGTTTTGTCCTTCTGCGAAAATTGTCCTTCTTGTCCTCTTTTTCAATATTTTAAAAATGTAATCTGTTAATCTCCGTGTGCCTGATATTAAAATCAATGTGAAAATTTTCTATTTGAAGAAATTAGAAAACTTGATGTATATTTAAATTCTGATAAATCAGAACAATGGGAAAATCAACCTGTTGAAATTGATAAAAGGTGGGTGGAAATATTTAACTATTTCAAAAAAGAACACAATCTCTCTCTCTCTCTATATATATATGGAAATTTGGTTAATCTTGTGGAGTTAACGTTGTGCTGCCCTGGAACTAATGCAGCTGTTGAAAGAGTTTTTTTCAATTGGTAATGATTTTTGGACAAGCAAGAAATGTTCATACTTAAGCTGCAACACTAACCGTAAAATTTAATATGAAGGATATTTCTTGCTCTGAAATTTCCGATATATTAGAAAATGATATATTGACCAAAAAAATTAATTCGGTGGAAACATACATGTTTAAGTAAATAATTAAAAGAGATGCAAGTATAATTAGTGTATTTTTGTTTGAATTAACATAATGTTTCATATATTTATGTTGTAATTTTTTCTTAAATTTTTTACTCTCCTTTCCATTGTAAAAAAAAAATTGGTTTCCTTAATATAAAAGATATAAATTTAAAAGTCCTGTGGTGTTTTTTGGGACTATCTTTAAAACATAGAAAACATTTTCTGCATTTTCACAACAGATAAATATAGCTCTAAGTCTATTTGAATGCAGAAAAGTCAGTGCAATTATAAATTTAAAATCAATTTGCTAATGTAGAATGTATGATTATAATACATGCGTTTATTACATATAATTACATTGCATAGAAAATTACATACGAATATATATATATATACATCTGCGATTTTTTTAATATCTGTTCGGAAATAAATTTATTAATTATTAGCGACGACAGATTTTACGTGCGTCGGCCCCCTTTACACGGCGGGTGAACGAAGTGCTGAAAGGGACACGAACACTACCACACAAAGTGTTTTTCTCTCAATGCACACTCCACATTCAAGTGATTACTTACGTTAGTGCTGTGCTCACCAAATTAAAAGAAATTTATTTGAGAGTAAAAAATGTTGGAGAGTGAATGAGAGTTATATTAACGTCGCACTATAAAACTACAATAGTATATATAATTCTGAACTATGGTTAAGTGACGAGGATGAAATCTGAGCTGGCAACCTCCTCCCCTAACTTTCACAAAACGCTATACCAGTGGGAGGACGTTTGAGTCTTGACAGCTTTAACGTGCATCTCGTCCCCTTCTACACGGTGGGTCTCTTCAGCAGTACTAGACTCGAATTCATGACACATCAGCTACGAGCGCGTGACCATGATCACAATGCCACCACAATCATAAAAAACATAAAGCTTTTCTTCAACAAGTATTAGGTACCAGGAAAACAGTGAAAGAGATATTATATATAAAAAAGAGAAAACGACATATTTTTAACGAAAACAATTGTCTGTATTAGTAAAAATATTTACACTTCGACAAATGGCAGGGTGAGTGAGGGAGTGAATATTAACGTCACCCTATTCAACTACACGAGGGCTTTTGGCGACGGAACTCGTAATTTTGAACCATGGTCAAGAGACGAAGACATCTGAGCTGGTAGCTCCTCTCCTAACTTCCACACCACACCAACGGGAGGCCGTTTGAGTTCCGGCAGATTTAACAAACATCAGCTCCTCTACACGGCGAGTCTTCAGTGACACTAGGCTCAAACTCATGACACGACAACCATGAGCCTCGACAATTGGCAGAGGAGCAGACATAGTGATAAAAGATAATCGTAGTCAATTAGAGATGCCTTTTGTGTTGTTTTTGCAGTTTATGTTTTAGCAAAAAATTTAAGTTAATAAAAAAATGAATTTTGAATGATAAACTTCGTTTTTTTTAAATACACATCTGTTTTTAAAAAATGCAACATCATAAAGGAATCATCAGAATTAAATGAATTTTGCAGCAAATATCCATTATAGGATGTTACGAAAAATAGTCAAGTTTCAGACCCACCGCGCGTGCTTGGCGTGCGCAGCGTCCTCTGAATTGATGTTGAAAGCGTATAAATAGAGGGCTGTAGAGGGACGTTGAAAAGAGTTAATGATTATTTGTTAGTGGCGAACGTTTAATGAGACCTAAGTGCGCCTCAACGGCTAAATAAGGAGAAATTTCAACTTAAGGAGTTTGAACGAGGGAGGATTTTCGGCCTTCGAGATGGAGGATTTTCTTATCGCGCAATAGGAGCTCGTGTGCAGCGGAACAGTTCCACAGGGATGCGAGTTTGGAAGCAGTAGACCGACGAGCACCGAACAACTCGAATAACTGGCAGTGGGTGACGGAAGGTGACGTCAGTGCGCGACGATCGACACCTGCATCGTATGGTGGTCAATGACCGTACAGCTTAATCCAGGCAGTTGGCAGCACGTTGGTCTACAGCTACAGGTGTACTAATGTCGGCTTCGTCAATTCGTCGACGTCTGTTGCACCGTGGATTGCGTGCAAGGGTGCCTTTATACAGGATCCCCTTCACGGCAAACCATCAACGGCTGCGTCTGCAATGGGCTCATAAGCACAGAGCCTGACAAGCTAATTGGCACCAAGTTGT
Source organism: Trichonephila clavipes (assembly GCA_019973935.1). Taxonomy (NCBI): domain Eukaryota; kingdom Metazoa; phylum Arthropoda; class Arachnida; order Araneae; family Nephilidae; genus Trichonephila; species Trichonephila clavipes. The sequence continues at coordinate 5,569 of BMAU01019750.1, read as the reverse complement.
CTTTTCAGATGAATCATGCTTCAATTTGTGGGACCATCATGGCTGCATTCATGTTAGACGCTATGCAGGTGAACACTGTCTTCAAGAGTAGGTTAGTTTCTCCATCATGTGAAGGCACCTCTTCGACATCCGGAAGGTTCCACAGGAAAACATTGTGTTTCACAGGCATGAAAACGTCTTTTTCAACAAGTTGATCTTTGGTTGAACGCATCGATATTTTCCTCTGTAGAGTTCTGGACGTCTGTTCAAAACGATTTCTCTTTTTCCTTCGCTTCCACTGCCAAGGCTCAAAAATTTTTCGGAGCAACACAAACCGTCGATAATTACTATTCATAGGTGAAGGGTTAGGTGAGCGGGAGATAAATTCCACGGAACTCGTTTTCATGGCACCATTGGCTTTCTTACACAATACTATATCAGAACATTTTTCTCTTACAATACTCAATTTTAACTTAGTACTCTTAATTTTATTACATTTATAATCCTTAATTAGAGAACTCAAATCATTTCTAGTATTAAAGTTTTTAACATATGGCAAATCATAACTAGAGTTTTCTATCACATTTGAAACAGAAACATTTGGAAAAGAAACACTTGAATTAAACTGAACACCCAAATTCGCACTCAAAGAGGATTCATTTTCACTTAATAAAATGATCGCTCTTTGCGTGGCCTAGTTTATTTCAGAATATATACTGGGATGTATAATAAATTCTTCGGTCAAGGTCGGTGATATCGCCGTTCGCACACTTAAGCTAGTAGAGTGTTGATTAAGAGAAAGATTTATGGGTTTAACTTCTACCATACGCTGTCGCCAAAACATGAACTTAATGTTATGATCTCTTCGGAAGGTGTTTGCACTCTAATTAGTGAGGAATTTAAAACTGGGATCTGGCAACCTGAATCAATCAATGCTGTTACGGGCTGATTTTCCACAAAAATGTTTACGTATTGGAAGATGGGAAAGCATTCATCGCTATTTTGTTTCGCTCTCTCTTTTCAAAGTATTCACGATTATTCTATTATGGATGTGGTCATTAGATTCTTTAGGTTTAAAACGCTTCTCACAGTCTCTTGCGCAATGAGATGAATCACCGCATATATAGCAATTTTTATTTTCTCTTTCAAGATATTGGGGATAGTTCTCTTTAATCTTTGGTTTAAAGTTTTGTGATTTATTTTAAAGGGGTCTTGGAGTATATCCATAAGTAATAGGAGTTTCTTTATGTGATCCGTTTCTAGAAGAAATAAATATCACACTCTTTAGCTAAATCAATAGGCCTAAACCAATCTTCTGCTTCTCGAATGCCAATGAGTTGCAGTTTCCATATTTAAAGTTTCAAATAATTTATCAGAAATTATAAGATCACATAGAGATTCAAAGGAATTAACTTTCTTAACGAACAATAATATTGGAAGTTGCCGTCAATCTTGCAGCAAATTGGATGTATGTCTCGCCTGATGATTTTACAGCATTTTTAAATGAGTTTAAACACTCGCGAGGGTTAATTGGAATTCTCTGAGTACACTATAGATTTTTAGTTTTTCATAGTCATTTAATTCCTCTTCTTTTAATATGCCACAGTAAGACGTTTATGAGCTCTTTCGCCCAGAAGATTTATTAAAATTTCAGATTTATATTCGTCATTTTATTTTCTTGGTTAAAAATGCGCGTTCTAATGATTGGAAGAACAGATTAAAATTTTCAGATCTGGTGGGAACAGGAAGAGATAAAGTTTTATACTTTTATCATATTTTTCAAGTGTTAGTTTTCGAACTGTTTTCTTCGACTGGCTGCAGGATTTAAACTTAATGCTTTATTTTTAGCCAATTGAAGTTCGATTTCTTTTTTCTAATTTTGCTAACTGAAGTTTCGCGAGCTCAATTTTTGTTCTGAAGTTACCTCTCTTTCGTTTTGCGATACTCTCTCATCTATACAGTTTTGAATTAAAGTTTTAACGAAATCTGGATCACTTTCAAATGTACTACTGTTCTCAATTTTAGTCTTTAGTTTTAACTATAGTGTCAGTACTTCTACAATACCGTCTAGCTCTCAACAACTCTTATGAGATCCTTTAAGAGCGTTTTTATACATTTTAGAAAAATTTAGAAAGATCTACCTTTTTTTTTTTTCTCTGGCTCCCTTGTCGCTCGCACGTACGATGTAATCAATGAAGAAAAAACGTTGTGAATCCACTGATTTCACCTCTTCGCGGGTTATATCGTTAGATGAAAAATAGTTCTTGAAATTGTTCGATTTGTCACCTCTTCGCAGGTGTTTGTGAGTGGTTCCAACTCTACACAGGCGGAATTTTCGTCGATGGGTTTTCCAACCTCTACACAGGCGGAATATTTGTCGATGGTTCGTTGAAAAATACACCTCTACACAGGTTATTTTTGTTATTTGTTCCGACCTCTTACACAGGCGAAATATTTGTCGATGGTTCGTTGAAAAATACACCTCACATTAGTGGTTACTTTTGTTATTTGTTCCGACCTCTACACAGGCGGAAACGAAGTTGAAAAATTCAATCCTCTACACAGGTTGAACGGAAGCTCGAAAATGGCGGAGCTGTCTCCTTCACGGGACGCTGTTGTTCATTGTCCAGACTTTGGTTCAAAATCGAAATTTTATCTATCCCGGCCGAGCCCCATGACTCTGTGGAGATACCATGGGTCCAATACGTTTCTCTTGGGTGGGTTTATTTAACATTAAACAAAATTAATTAAAAAGGTAGTTTACAGATAAGTTTGACGATGATATTCAGAAGGTAACGTTTGCCGCACTTCGCGTTCTTCTTCTTTCTAACCTGCTCTAATGTCCAAGAGTTTTAGTTTCATTTCAATGCGCCTGGAGCGAAGACTGCTGTTTTTGGCTGTGATGCCATATATATATATATATATATATATATATATATATATATATAAATGGCCTAACACCCGGAGTTATGGTTTAAAGTGGATTTCGTATCATGGACGATCAATTTGCTGAATTGTGGGTAATCTCAACAGTAACAGGTACGTCCATGAAGTGCTACAGTCAAAGTCGTTCCCTTTAACTTCAAGAACACATTCCTGGAGCTATCTTTCAGCAGGATAATGCACGCCCACATGTTGCAAAAAGACTGTTCGACCCTGTTCAGCCCAACACATGCAACTTCTTCTTGAACTGCTTATTCACCATATATTTCATCTATTGAGCAGCGTGTGGGATTTGATTGGTCAGGGTCTCACTCGTGATCTGCACCTCTGCAGCTTCAAAAGACGAACTTAAGCTGCGCATACGAGCAATATGGAATTCTCTTCCACAAGCAGAGATATTCAAAATCTATTTGACTCCATGCCACGTCGTATGGCAGCACTTATTGCAGCGTGGTGACTACGCAAATACTGATTTCGGACACTTAATATTGTTTTTTTTGTTTTGAAAATTTCGTCATTTATTTGTACTAATACAAGTCGTTTGTGCATTAGATTTCATTTCATTCTGATAATTCCTTCATGTGAGTGTTACATTTTTTACACAAACAGTAGTTCATATTTATTTTATATACCTTTCCTATAAAAAAAAAAAAAGAAAAGAAAGAAAACTGCAAGGGGAAAGTTTCTTGACACCTTTATGAACTTCCTGAAGAATTAAATTTTTTTCTTTGATGCTCAGTTCAAAACGCGTTTTGACATTTTTCGAGCTATAAGAAACGAAGTTACCAGTACGACAGGATCAACACTACAAATGAATGGAGACTCATGCAAAGACACGGGGACACGAGACAACACCACTAAGGATGAAGGGATTTGAAGATGTTTCCAGTGAACTGGATATCAGGGTTAAAGGTTGCACTTCTTGATTGAAAGCTCAGAATTCTATTGCTCTTGGTGAGTTAGGCACCTAATAAAACTAGTTCAAGATTTCTGACCACCATAAAATGTGTTTAAAGACAGAACGACAACACGAAATGTCCAGAATTGCCCTTTCAAAAAATAGGGAGAAAAAATTGAATCCCGATGAAGAATTTCATTATAAAGAAAATGCACTTCGCTATTGGAAGGTTATTTTACGAAGAAAATCGTAAAATGTTCTTAGTTCCAGGAAAAAGTTAAATAGAAAAATTCACAAATACAGAGGTTCGTTATATGGAGGTTTGACTGTATTTTTTCCACTGAATTTTACTTCCGGAAAACATTTGCACAAAATCGATACTATATAGTACATTATTCCAAAATCAAGTATCCAAATTAACGAAATTTTTCAAGTATTATTGATTTTATTTCTTTTTCTTGAAATATACCATTTCATCGTAAAGAGATTATGTTTTCCCCTTATTTTTTCCGATTAATTTTCTGAATGACAGAATATTGAAAATAATTGCATGTCTACACAAAACATATAAAACTAACATTCCCACAAACACAACTAACATATAAATCTTTCAAATGCAAAAATAGGAGAGAAAATGAGCGGAAGGGGAAAAAAACCTCAAGATGAAATTCCTACGTATTGATCTTATAAGAAAATAAAATAAATAATTAATTATTGTATGATTATTGAGAATTTTCAGTATATATTGAAATGATAAATTCTGGTCTTTTGATTTAACATCTGTGCTTCGTTACAATCAGAGATGATTCTGGATTCCAACATAATACACATAATTCTCCCGCTGAACAGTATTAAGAATAACAATTATGGAGCTTGGTCGAGAATTTTAGTGCTAAAATAAGAAGATATTTACTTCAAAGGGAAAAGTTTGTGTCGAATGCAATTTCATAACCTCTCAGAATGAAATTTCGGAAATACTTGTTTTGGTTTGCAAAGAGTTTATGGCAGAGGTTCCCTGCAAACTTTTTTGTCTCGTAGACCCTTGCCAGGTTTTCTGTTAGGGTAGACCACTGTTTACTAATATTGAACTTTTTACAAATTTATCAACTTAAATGCAGTGTTTTATCGAACTTTCAATACTGGCGACCCAATTTTCAATCATAATTTTTGTCGCAACCCCTCCCCTCACAATAATAATGTGTTTACTGCAATAAAAATGCACTTTGAGAGAGACGCTAAAGTTAAAATACGACCTTATTTATAAACCGTACAAATTAATACGATAAGCATATTAAATTTTATATATGCAACTTTTAATATATACTTTAAGAAAATTACTTAAAATATATATTAATGTACTTGAATGTACATTTTTAATTTGCACGTTAATTGTAATTAACGGTAATTAAGTATTTATGGCAGTAGATTAAAGATAAAATCATACATACATTTTTAAGTCGTAAGTGAGCATTCGACGATAATAAAGGATCAACAAGTACACAGACGAGCATGGTTCCGAAAATTAAATCAAGGCAATATTCTCAAAAATACTTATATTTTGGATTTACCACTACTGAAGTAAATGATGGGGAAAAAAGCCCCAGCTCGTTATGTGCTAAAACTTACAAATCAGAAGAACAACATGTGAAAGTTGCTTTTAAAACCATGTAAAAGCATTTAGCCATGTTGGCAAAGAATTTTAAAAAGTATTTTGTTGATGAGGACAACTTGGTAGCAAGTTACGAGTGT